>OX422209.1:139782322-140382322 GCA_949130495.1 Sambucus nigra | reverse complement strand
GATAAAACTTTAGGCTCCCACGCTCTGAGCGACGATGCGCAAGGGAGAAGTGCCAAGTGCGTCAATAAAATGCCCAATGCGCCCTAAGTCGCACAATCTCTAGAGGTCAGGAACTCTTTTTATAGCCATTTTGGTGTTTGTTCATGAACAATTACCTCATTCTAGACGTGCGATTAAGCAATCATTGGATCAAATCTTTTTAGAATTCCTACAATCGCACGATCTAGATTTGGCGTCTCATCGTAAGCAAATGGAACCACCCCGTATGAATCATCGCGAGTCAATCTAATGGTTCAGATCATCCCTCTTGGGTTATAAGATCCCTTGATCAAATCGATTAACTACAGCATCGATCTGGTTAACTTTGAAAAAAATTTAGGCTCCCTCACTCTGAGCAATGATGTGCACGTGTGATGTGCCTAGATCGCCATTAAAGCGCCCGAAGACGCCTAATCACCAAAGGCCAGAAACTCTTTTCATATCCATTTTGTGGTTATTCATGAACCTTCACGTCCTTTCAGGCATTCAATTCATCAATCATTAGACCAAGTCTTTGCCGAATTCTAATTATAGCACAGTGTACATTGGGTGTCTCATCGTAAGCGAATGGACACACCCATGTATGAATCATCACGAGTCAATCTGACGATTCACCGCGAATCAATCTAACGCTTCAGATCATTCCCTTTGGGTTATAACTTTCCCTGATCAACTACAGTCGTTGATCTGGTTAGCTTTTACAAAGTTTAAACTCTCACGCTCTGAGCGACGATGTACATGTGCGGAGTGCCAAGTGCGCCATCAAAGCTCCCAAGGCACCCTAAGTCACCCAATTTCCATAGGCCTTGAAATCTTTTTATAGCCATTTTAATGGTTATTCATGAACAGTCACCTCCTTTTAAGCCTGCGATTCAGCAATTGTTGGATCAAGTTTTTTTCAAAATTCCTTTGATCACACCGTCTAGATATGGCATCTTATACTAACCGAATGGATGAACCCCTATACGAATCACCTCGAGTGAATCTAATGGTTCAGATCATCCCACTTGGATTGTAACATCCGTTGATTAGATCTATTAACTACAGTCATCAATCTGGTTGACTTTGATAAAACTTTAGTCTCCCACCCTCCGAATGACAATGTGCAAGTGCGAAGTCCCAAGTGCGCCATCAAAGCTCCCAAAGTCACCGACTCTCCAGAGGACTGTAACTATTTTTATAGCCATTTTGGTGGTTGTTCGTGAAGAGTCGCATCCTTTCATGCAACGATTCAATAATTATTTCATCAAGTCTTTTCAGAATTTCTTTTATCGCACAGTATAGGATTGGCATCTTATCATAAGCGAGTGGACACACCCATGAATGAATCACCGCGAGTCCATCTAATGGTTCAGATCATCCCGCTTGGGTTATAACATCCCTTGCTTGGATCGATTAACTACAACCGTCGATCTGGATAATTTTGACAAAACCTTAGTCTTCCACGCCCTGAGCAACGATGCGCATGCGCGAGGTGCCAAATGTACCATGAAGCGCCCAATGTGCCCTAAGTAACCCAATCGCCAGAGGCCTGGAACCCTTTTTCTAGCTATTTTGGTGGTTCTTCATGAACAGTCACCTCCTTTCTGGGCTACGAATCAACAACCGTTGGATCGAGTATTTTTTGAAGTCCTTTGATCGCACGGTCTAGATTTGATGTCTCATCATAAGAGAATGGACGCACCCCTATACGAATCACTGTGAGACAATATAACAGTTCAGATCACCCCGCTTGGGTTTTAACATCCCTTGATCTGATCGATTAACTACAATCATCGATCTGGTTGACTTTAATAAAAATTTAATCTCTCATGCTTCGACCGATGATGCGCACGTGCGAGGTGCCAAATGCACCACCAAAACTCCTAATGAACCCTAAGGCGTACAATCACCAGAGGCTTGGAACACTTTTTATAGTCATTTTGGTGTCTATTCATGACACGTCACCAGCTTTCAGGACTTCGAGCCTGCAACCGTTGGATCAAGTCTTTTCAGAATTTTTTTTATCGCACGGTCTAGATTTAGCGTCTCATTGTAAGCGAATGGATGCACCCCTGTATGAATCACCGGGAGTCAATCTAACACTTTAGATCATCCTGCTTGGGTTATAATATACCTTGATCAGATCGATTAACTACAACCATCGATCTGGTTGACTTTGAAAAAACTTTAGGCTCCCAACTTCCGAGTGATGATGCGCGCGTGCGAAGTGCCAAGTGCACTATCAAATCACCTAATGCGTCGTAAGTTACCCAATCGCAGGTGGCCTGGAACATTTTTATAGCCATTTTGGTGGTTGTTCTTGAATAATCACCTCATTTGAGTCCTGCGATTCATCAACTATTGGATCAAGGCTTTTCAAAATTCCTTTGATCGCATTATTTAGATTTGGTATCTCATCGTAAGTAAATGGACGCACCCATGTACAATTATTCGCGAGTCAATCTAACGGTTCACGTGATCACGCTTCGTTTATAACATCCCTTAATCAGATCGATAAACAACAGTCTTCAATCTGGTGTACTTTGACGACATTTTAGGCTCCCACGCATCGATCGACGATGCGCATGTGCGAAGTGACAAATGAGCTACAAAAGTGCCCAATGTCCCAATCACCAGAGGTTTGGAACAATTTTTTTGCCATTTTTGTGGCTGTTGATGAACAGTCACCTCCTTTCAGGTCTACAATTCAATAACCATTGGATCAAGTATTTTCAGAATTCCTTTCATCGCACAATTAATATTTGAGATCTCATCACAAACGAATGGATGCACCCTTATACGAATCATTGCAAGTCAATCTAATGGTTCAGACCATCCCTCTTGTGTTATAACGTCCCTTGATCAGACCTATTAACTACAGTCATCGATCTGGTCGACTTTGATGAAAATTTAGGCTCTTATGCTCCAAACAACGAAACGCACGTGTGAAGTGACAAGTGCGGTGTAAAAGTGTCGAATGCGCACAATCACAGAGGCCTAGAATTTTTTTTTTGCCATTTTATTGGTTGTTCATGAACAGTTACCTCCTTTCAGGCCTGCGATTCAGCAACCATTGGATCAAGTCTTTTTAAAATTCCTTTGATCGCACAGTTAATATTTGGCATCTCATCGTAAGAAAATGGACGAACCCCTGTATGAATCGTTACGAGTCAATCTAATGGTTCAGACCATCCCACGCGAGATATAACATCCCTTAATCAGATAGATTAACTACAGTCATCGATCTGCTTGCCTTTTACTAAACTTTAGTCTCTCCCACGCTCCGAGTGATGATGCACACCTGCGAAGTACCAAGTGCACATTTAAATCGCCTTAAGTTTCACAATCTCCAGCGGCTTGGAACTCTTTTTATAGCCATTTTGGTGATTGTTCATGAACAGTCACCCCCTTTTGGTCCTGCGAATCAGCAACTGTTGGATCACGTCTTTTTAAAATTCCTTTGATCGCACGATTTAAATTTAGCGTCTCATCGTAATCGAATGGACGCACACCTATACGAATCACCGCGAGTCAATCTAATGGTTCATATCATCCCACTCGGTTTATAACATCCCATGATTGATAAACTACAATCGTCAATCTGGTTGACTTTGACAAAACTTTAGGCTCCCACGCTTCGAGCGATGATGCGCCCGTGCAAAGTGCCAAATGTGCTATCAAAATGTCCAATGCGCCCTATGCCTCCCAAATTCCAGAGGCATGGAACTCTTTTCATAGACATTTTGGTGGCTATTCAGGAACAGTCACCTCCTTTCAGTTCTTTGATTCAGTAACCGTTGGATCTAGTCTTTTAGAATTTCTTTGATTGCACGGTCTAGATTTGGCGTCTCATCGTAAGCGAATGGATACACCCCTGTACGAATCATCGCGCATCAATATAATGGTTCAGATTATCCCACTTGGGTTATAACATCCTTTGATTAGATCGATCAACTACAACCGTCGATCTGGTTGACTTTGATAAAACTTTAGGCTCCCACGCTCCGAGCGATGATGCGCACGGGGGAAGTGCCAAGTGCGCCAATAAAATTCCCAATTCTCCCTAAGTCACACAATCTCTAGAGGTCGGGAACTCTTTTTATATTCATTTTGGTGGTTGTTCATGAACAATCGCCTCATTTCAGGCGGGCTATTAAGTAATTATTGGATCAAATCTTTTAGAATTCCTACAATCACACGGTCTAGATTTGGCATCTCATCGTAAGCGAATAGAAGCACCCCATATGAATCACCGCAAGTCAATCTAACGGTTCAAATCATCCCTCTTGGGTTATAAGATCCCTTAATCAAATCGATTAGCTACAGGGGTCGATCTGGTTGATTTTGACAAAATTTTAGGCTCCCACACTCCGAGCAACGATGCGCACGTGTGATGTGCCAAGTGCACCATTAAAGCGCCCAATGCGCCCGAAGATGCCCAATCGACAAAGGCCAAGAACTCTTTTTGATAACCATTTTGGTGGTTGTTCATGAACCATCACGTCCTTTCAGGCATTCGATTCATCAATCGTTGGACCAATTCTTTGAGGAATTCCTTTGATAGCACGATGTAAATTTGGCATCTCATTGTAAGCGAATGGACACACCCCTGTACGAATCATTGCGAGTCAATCTGACGATTCATCGCGAATCAATCTAACGCTTCAGATTATCCCCTTTGGGTTATAACATCCCTTGATCATATGAATTAACTACAGTCATCGATTTGGTTATCTTTTACAAACTTTAGGCTCGTACGCTTTGAGCGACGATGTACATATACGAAGTGCCAAGTGCTCCATCAAAGCTCCCAAGGTGCCCTAAGTCACCCAATCGCTAGAGGCCTTGAACTCTTTTTATAGCCATTTTGGTGGTTATTCATGAACAGTCACCTCCTTTTAAGCCTATGATTCAGTAATTGTTGGATCAAGTCTTTTCAGAATTCTTTTTATCACACAGTCTAGATTTGACGTCTCATACTAACAGAATGGATGCACCCCTGTACGAATCACCTCGAGTGAATCTAATGGTTCAGAACATCCCGCTTGGATTATAACATTTGTTGATCATATCTATTAACTATAGTCATCGATTTGGTTGACTTTAACAAACCTTTAGTCTCGCAGGATCCGAGCGACGATGCCCATGTGCGAAGTCCCAAGTGCGCCATCAAAGCGCCCAAAGTCACTGAATCTCCAGAGGACTGGAACTCTTTTTATAGACATTTTGGTGGTTGTTCATGAACAGTCACATCCTTTCAGGCAGCAATTCAGCAATCGTTTCATCAAGTCTTTTCAAATTTTCTTTGACCCTACAGTCTAGAATTGGCGTCTTATTGTAAGCGAGTGAACACAGCCATATACGAATCACCGCGAGTCAATCTAATGGTTCAGATCATCCCGCTTGGGTTATAACATCCCTTGCTTGGAACGATTAACTACAGCCGTTGATCTAGTTGACTTTGACAAAATCTTAGGCTTCCACGCCCTGAGCAACGATGCGCATGCACAACGTGCCAAATGTACCATGAAGCTCCCAATACGCCCTAAGTCTCCCAATCGTTCAAGGCCTGGAACTCATTTTCTAGCCATTTTGGTGGTTGTTCATGAACAATCACCTCCTTTCTGGCCTACAAATCAGTAATCATTGGATCAAGTCTTTTTGGAAGTCCTTTGATTGCACGGTCTAGATTTGATGTTTCATCATAAGTGAATGGACGCACCCCTATACAAATCACTGCGATTGAATCTAACGGTTCAAATCACCTCGCTTGGGTTATAACACCCCTTAGTCAGATCGATTAACTACAATCATTGATCTTTTTAACTTTAATAAAACTTTAGGCTCCCACGCTTCGATCGACGTTGCGCACGTGCGAAGAGCCAAATGCGCCACCAAAACACCCAATGCGCCTTAAGGTGTCCAATCGCCAGAGGCCTAAAACTCTTTTTATAGACATTTTGGTGGCTATTCAAGACATGTCACCTCCTTTTAGGCCTTCGATTCAGCAACCGTTAGGTCAAGTCTTTACAGAATTTCTTTGATCGCACGATCTAAATTTAGCGTCTCATCGTAAGCAACTGGACGCACCCCTATACAAATCATTGGGAGTCAATCTAATGCTTCGGATCATCCCACTTAGGTTTTAACATACCTTGATCAGATAGATTAACTACAACCGTCGATCTGGTTGACTTTGAAAAAACTTTTGGCTCCCACCCTCCGCGCGATAATGCGCGCTTGCGATGTGCCAAGTGCACTGTCAAAGCACCCAATTTGCCGTAAGTTGCCCAATCGCGGGAGGCCTGCAACTCTTTTTATAGCCATTTTGGTGGTTGTTCATGATCATTCACCTCCTTTCAGTCCTGCGATTCATCAACCGTTGGATCAAGGCTTTTTAAAATTCCTTTGATTGGATTTGGTATCTCATCATAAGCAAATGGACGCACCCCTGTACAATTAATCGTGAGTCAATCTAACGATTCATGTTATCTCGCTTCGGTTATAACATCCCTTAATCAGATCGATAAACAATAATTGCCAATCTGGTGGACTTTGATAGTACTTTAGGTTCCTCTGCATCGATCGACGATACACACGTGCGAAGTAACAAATGCACCGCAAAAGTGCCCAATGAGCCCAATCACCAAAGGTCTGGAACTCTTTTTTTGCCATTTTTGTGGATGTTTATGAAGAGTCACCTCCTTTTAGGTCTGCAATTCAGCAACCATTGGATCAAGTCTTTTCAGAATTCCTTTGATCGCACAATCAAAATTTGAGATCTCATCATAAACAAATGGATGCACCCTTATAAGAATCACTGCAAGTAAATCTAATGGTTCAGATAATCCCTCTTGTGTTATAACATCCATTGATCAGATCTATTAACTACAGTCGTCGATCTGGTCGACTTTGACAAAAATTTAGGCTCCTGCGCTCCGAGCGATGATGCGCACGTGAGAAGTGATAAGTGCGGTGTAAAAGTTCCCAATGCGCACAATCACCAGAGGCCTAGAACACTTTTTTTTTGCCATTTTAGTGGTTGTTCATGAACAGTTACCTCCTTTCAGGCCTGCGATTCAGTAACCATTGGATCAAGTCTTTTCAGAATTCCTTTGATCGCACAGTCAATATTTGGCATTTCATCGTAAGTGAATGGACGCACCCCTGTATGAATCATAGTGAGTCAATCTAATGGTTCGGACCATCCCACGTGGGGTATAACATCCCTTGATCAGATAGATTAACTACTGCCATCGATCTGCTTGCCTTTTATAAAACTTTAGGCTCTCCCATGCTCCGAGCGACGATGCGCATCTACAAAGTGCCAAGTGCACATTTAAAGCGCCCTAAGTGGCACAATCTCCAGCGGCTTGGAACTCTTTTTATAGTCATTTTGGTGGTTGTTCATGAACAACCACCCCCTTTCAGGCCTGCGAATCAACATCTGTTGGATCAAGTCTCTTTTGAATTCTTTTGATCGCACGACCTAAATTTGATATCTCATCATAAGCGAATGAAAGCACCTATGTACGACTCACCGCGAGTCAATCTAATGGTTCAGAATATCCCGCTTGGTTTATAACATCCCTTGATCAGATCGATTAACTAAAGCCATTAATTTGGTTGACTTTGACAAAACTTTAGTCTCCCAAGCTCTGAGCGACGATGCGCACGTGCGAAGTGCCAAATGCGCCATCAAAACGCCCAATGTGCCTGAAGGCGCCCAATAACTAGAGGCTTTAGACTCTTTTTATAGCCATTTTCGTAGCTATTCATGAACAGTCACCTCCTTTCAAGCCTTCGATTCAGCAACCATTAGATCAAGTCTTCTCTGAATGTCTTTAATGGAACGGTGTAGATTTGGCGTCTCATCGTAAGGGAATGGAAGCACCCCTCTACGAATCACCATAAGTCAATCTAATAGTTCAAATCATCCTGCTTGGGCTATCACATCCGTTGAACAGATCGATTAACTACAACCTTCGATCTGGTTGACATTGAGAAAACTTTAGGCTCCCATGCTCCGAGCGACGATACGCACATGCGAAATGCTAAGTGCGCCATCAAAGAACCTAATGCTCCCTAAGTCGCCCAACCGCCAGAAGCCTGGAACGTTTTTTATATCCATTTTTGTGCTTGTTTATGAACAGTCACCGCCTTTTACTCCTGCGATTCAGCAACCGTTATATAAAATATTTTCAGAAGTCCTTTAATCTCTCGGTCTAGATTTGGTGTCTCATCGTAAGTGAATGGACGCACCCCTGTACGAATCACCACGATTTAATCTAATGGTTCAGATCATCTCGCCTGGGGTATAACATCCCATGATCATATCGATTAACCGCAACCGTCAATCTGGTTCACTTTGATAAAACTTTAGGCTCCCATGCCCCGAGCGATGGTGCGCACGTGCGAAGTGCAAAATGTGCCATCAAAGCACCCAAAGTCGCCCAATCGCCAGAGGACTGGAACTCTTTTTATAGCCATTTTACTGGCTATTAATGAACAGTCACTTCCTTTTAGGCTGCGATTCAACAACCGTTGGATCAAGTGCTTTAAAATTTCTTTGATCGCACGATTTTAATTTAGCGTCTCATCGAAAGTGAATAGACGCCACTCTATACGAATCACTGCGAGTCAATCTAAGGTTCAAATCATCCCGCTTGGGTTATAACATCCCTTGATCAGATCGATTAACTAAAATCATCAATTTGGTTAACTTTGACAAAAAATTTGGCTGCGCTCCGAACGACGATGCGCACGTTCGAAGTGTGAAGTATGCCATCAAAGCGCCCAGTGCACCCTAAGTCGCCCAATATCCAGTGGCCTAGAATTCTTTTTATAATCATTTTAGTGGCGGTTCATGAACAGTCAACTCCTTTCAGACCTACGATTCAACAATTTTTGGATCAAGTCTTTTTAGAATTCATTTTATCGTACGGTCTGGATTTAGCGTCTCATCGTAAGCGAATGGATGCACCCCTGTACGAATCACCGCGAGTCAAAATAATGGTTCCCACTTGGGTTAAAACATCCATTGATCATATCAATTCACTACAACCATTGATCTACTTAACTTTGACAAAACATTTGGCTTCCACGCTCCGAGCGACGCTGTGCATGTGCGAAGTGCCAAATGCGCCATTAAAACGCCCAATGAGCCCCAAGTTGACAAATCTCCAGAGGCCTGGAACTCTTTTTATATCCATTTTGCTAGTTGTTCATGAACAGTCACCTCCTTTCACGCCTCCGATCTAGCAGTCATTGGATCAAGTGATTTCAAAATTTTTTTGATCACACGATCTAAATTTGGCGTCTCATTGTAAGCAAATGAACGTACCCCTGTACAAATCACTACGACTCAATCTAATAGTGTAGATCATCCCGCTTGGGATGTAACATCCCTTAATCAAATCGATTAACTACAGTCGTCTATCTGATTGAATAAGTGCCCCCAATGTGCCCTAAGTTGCCCGATCGTCAGAGGCCTGGAACTCTTTTTATAGACATTTCGATAGATGTTCATGAACAGTCACCCCCTTCCAGGCTTGTGATTCAGCCACCGCTGGATCAAGTCTTTTTGGAATTCCTTTGATTGCACGGTCTAAATTTGGCATCTTATTATATGCGAATGGATACACCCATGTACGAATCACCACGAGTCAATCTAACGGTTCAGATAATCTCGCTTGGATCATAATATCCCTTAATCAAATTAATTAACTACAGTCGTCGATCTGGTTGACTTTGATAAAACTTTAGGATCCCACTCTCCGAGCGACGATGCGCACGTGCGAAGTGCCAAGTGTGCTATCAAAGCACCCTAAGTCGCATAATCGCCAGAGGTCTGAAACTCTTTTTATATCTATTTTGGTGGCTCTTAGCCACCTCCTTTTAGGCCAGCGATTAAGCAACCATTGGATCATGTCTTTAAAAAATTCCTTTGATCGCACGGTCTAGATTTAACGTCTCATCGTAAGAGAATGGATACACCCTTGTAAGAATCACCACGAGTCAATCTAACTGTTTCGATCATCTCGCATGGGTTATAACATTCCTTGAACAAATCGATTAACTACAACCATAGATCTGTTTGACTTTGAAAAAACTTTAGGCACCCACGCTCCGAGCAACGACGCACACGTGCAAAATGCCATGTGCGCCCAAAGTCACCCAATGTCCAAAGGACTGAAACTCTTTTTATAGCCATTTTGGTGGTTGTTCATGAATAGTCCCCTCCTTTTAGGTTGTGATTCAACAATCGTTGGATCAAGTCTTTTCAGAACTCCTTTAGTCATATAGTTTAGATTTAGCGTCTTATCGTAAGCGAATGGACACACCCATATACGAATCAACGCGAGTCAATCAAGTGGTTTAGATTATCCCGCTTGGGTTATAATATCCCTTGACCAATAAACTACAACCATATATTTGTTTGATTTTGACAAAGCTTTCGGTTTTCACGCTCTGAGCGATGATGCGCATGTGCGATGTGACAAATGCACCATCAAAGCGCCCAATGCGCCCTAAGTTGCCCAATCTCCAGAGGCCTAGAACTATTTTTATAGCATATTTAGTGGCTATTGTTGAATAGTCACCACCTTTCATGCATGTGAGTTAGCAACCGTTGGATCAAGTCTTTTCAAAATTCTTTTGATCGCACGGTCTAGATTTGGCGTCTTTTCATAAGAGAATGGATGCACCCTTATACGAATCACTATGAGTCAATCTAATGGTTCAAATCATCCTCTTGGGTTACAACATCCCTTGACCAGATCGATTAACTACAGCCATCGATCTGGTTGACTTTGATAAAACTTTAGGCTCCCACGCTCTGAGCAATGATGCGCACGTGCGAAGTTCCAAGTGCGCCATCAAAGCACCCAATGCGCCCTAAATTGCCTAATCTCTAGAGGCATGGAACTCTTTTTATATCTATTTTGGTGTCTGTTCATGAACATTCACCTCTTTTCAGGCCTGCGATTCATCAGCCATTTAATCAAGCCTTTTGCCCTGAGGGTAAGGATGGGCTCCGAGCCGTGCGGGTATGCCGTAAGGTTTTGGGTTCGATTCCCCCTTGGGTGCAAGAGTTAAATTGGGGTGTGTGTTAGAGTGGATCTGGCACTTGCACCCCCTGGTTTAGCAAACACGAGGGAGTCCAAAGGACTCGTTCGTGTGGAGGTTCAGGGCTTCAAAAAAAAAAAGAATTCCTTTGATCCCACGGTGTAGATTTGGCATTTTATTGTAAGCGAATGGACGTATCCCTCTACGAATCACCGGGAGTCAATCTAACAGTTCATATCATACCACTTGGGTTATAACATCTCTTGATAAAATCGATTAACTAGAGCCTTCGATCTGGTTGACTTTGACAGGACTTTAGGCTCCAATACTATGAGTGACGATGGGCACATGCGAAGTGCCAAGTGCGCCATCAAAGTGCCCAAACTCGCGGTAGTTCAGATCAAATTGCTAGAGGACTATAACTCTTTTTATAGTCATTTTGGTGGTGGTTCATGAATGGTCATCTCCTTTAAGCCTGCGATTCACCAACCATTGGATCAAGTCTTTTCAGAATCCCTTTGATCGCAGGGTTCAGATTTAGCATCTCATCGTAAGCGAATGGACGCACCCCTATAGGAATCACTGCAAGTTAATCTAATGGTTCAGATCATACTGCTTGGGTTATAACATCCCATTATCGATAAACTACAATCGTCAATTCGGTTGACTTTGATAAAAATTTAGGCTTCCACGCTCCGAGCAACGATGTGCACGTTCTAAGTGCCAAATGGGCCATCAAAACGCCCAACGCGCCCTAATTTGCCCAATCTCTAGAGGCATGAAACTCTTTTTATATCCATTTTGGTGGCTGCTCATGAACAGTCACCTCCTTTCAGGCCTTCGATTAAGAAACCATTGGATCAAGTCTTTTCGGAATTTCTTTGATTGCACGGTCTAGATTTAGCATCTCATCGTAAGTGAATGGACACACCCCTGTACGAATCATCGGGAGTCAATCTAATGGTTTGTATCATCCCTCTTGGGTTATAACATCCCTTGATTAGATCGATGAACTACAACCGACGACCTGGTTGACTTTGATAACACTTTAGGCTCCCACGTTCCGAGCGATGATGCGCATGGGAGAAGTGCCCAATTCACTCTAAGTTGCCCAATATCCAAAGGCCTGGAACTCTTTTAATAGCCATTTTTGTGGCTGTTCATGAACAATCACCTCCTTTAAGGCATGCGATTCAATAATTATTGGATCAAATCTTTTCAGAATTCTTATAATCAAAAGGTCTAGATTTGGCATCTCATCATAAGCAAATGGGTGAATCCCTGTACGAATCACTGCGAGTCAATCTAATGGTTCAGATCATGCTGCTTAGGTTAGTCACCCCTTAATCAGATTGATTAACTACCGTCGTCGATTTGGTTAACTTTGACAAAACTTTAGGCTCAAGCGAATATGCTCACGTGTTAAGTGCTATGTGCGCCATTAAAGCACCCAATGCACCCTAAGTCGCATAATCGCCAGAGTCCTGGAACTCTTTTTATAGACATTTTGGTGGATGTTCATGAACAGTTACCTCCTTTCAATCTTGGGATTAAGTAATCATTGGATCAAACCTTTTCAGAATTCCTATAATCGCCCGGTCTTGATTTGACGTCTCATCATAAGCGAATGGACGAACCACTATACGAATCGCTGCGGGTCAATCTAATGGTTCAGATCACCCCGCTTGGGTTATAACACCCCTTGATAATATCGATTAACTACGCCGTCGATCCGATTGACTTTGATAAAAACTTTAGGCTCCCACACTTCGATCGATGATGCGCACGTGCGAAGTGCCAAATGCACCATCAAAACACCCAATGCACACTAGTCGCTCAATCTCCAGAGGACTGGAACTCTTTTTATAGTCATTTTGGTGTCTATTCATGGCATGTCACCTGCTTTCAGGACTTCGAGTCAGCAACCGTTGGATTAAGTCTTTTCAGAATTTCTTTGATCGCACTGTCTAGATTTGGCGTCTCAACGTAAGCGAATAGACACACTCCTGTACGAATCATCGAGAGTCAATCTAACTCTTCAGATCATCCTTCTTGGGTTAAAACATACCTTGATCAGATCGATTAACTATAACCGTCGATCTGGTTGAATTTGAAAAAAACTTTAGGCTCCCACCCTCTGAGAGACGATGCGCGCATGCGAAGTGCCAAGTGCACTATCAAAGAACCCAATGCGCCCAAAGTTGCCCAATTGCGAGAGGCCTGGAACTCTTTTTATTTCCATTTTGGTGGCTGTTCATGAAAAGTTAACTCCTTTCAGGCCTGCGATTTATCAACCGTTGGATCAAGGCTTTTCAAAATTCCTTTAATCGCATGGTCTAGATTTGGTATGTCATCGTAAGCAAATGGACACACCCCTGTACGAATCATCGTGAGTCAATATAATGGTTCAGATCATCTCACTTTGGTTATAACATCCTTCAATCATATCGATTAACTACAATTGTTAATCTGGTTGACTTCGACAACACTTTAGGCTCCCTCGCAGCGAGCGACGATGCGCACGTGTGAAGTGACAAATGGGCTGCAAAAATGCCCAATGCGCCCAATCACTAAGGGCCTGGAACTCTTTTTTTCCATTTTAGTGGTTGTTCATAAACAGTCACCTCTTTTCAAGTCTGCGATTCAGCAACCATTGGATCAAGTCTTTTCAAAATTCCTTTGATCGAACAGTCAAGATTTGACATCTCATCATAAACGAATGGACGCACCCTTGTACGAATCACCGTAAGTCAATCTAATGGTTCAGATCATCCCGCTTGTGTTATAACATCCCTTAATCAGATCGATTAACCACATTCATCGATCTAGTTAACTTTGAAAAAAATAGGCTCCCACGCTCTGAACGATGATGCGAACGTGTGAAGTGACAAGTGCGCCATAAAAGTACTCCATGCGCACAATCACTAGAGGCTCGGATATTTTTTTATGCCATTTTAGTGGCTATTCGTGAACAGTCACCTCCTTTCAGGCCTGCAATTCAGCAACTGTTGTATCAAGTCTTTTCAAAATTCCTTTGATTGCACATTCAAGATTTGGCATCTCATCGTAAGTGAATAGATGTACCCCTGTATGAATCATCGTGGGTCAATCTAATGGTTCAGATCATCCCGCTTGGGATATAACATCCCTCGATCAGATTGATTAACTACAACCGTCGATCTGCTTGGCTTTTATAAAACTTTAGGCTCTCTCACGCTCCGAATGACGATGCGCACATGCGAAGTGCCAAGTGCGCCTTTAAAGCACCCTAAGTTACACAATCTCCATCAGCTTGGAACTTTTTTTATAGCCATTTTGGTGTTTGTTTATGAAGAGTCACCTTCTTTTAGGCCTGTTAATCAACAACCGTTGGATCAAGTCTTTTTAGAATTATTTTATTCGCACGGTCTAGATTTGACATCTCATCATAAGCGAATAGACGCAGCCCTTTACGAATCACCGCGAGTCAAACTAATGGTTCAAATTATCCCGCTTGGGTTAAAATCCCTTGATCAGACCGATTAACTACAACCGTCGATCTGATTGACTTTGATAAAAACTTTAAGCTCCCACGCTTCGAGTGATGATGCGCACGTGCGAAGTGCCAAATGCGCCATCAAAACGCCCAATGCGCCCGAACTCGACCAATCGCCAGAGGCTTGGAACTCTTTTTATAGCCATTTTGGTGGCTATTCATGAACAGTTGCCTGCTTTTAGGCCTTCGATTCGGTAACCATTGGATAAAGTATTTTCATAATTTCTTTGATGGAACGATCTAGATTTGGCGTATCATCGTAAATGAATGGACGCACCCCTCTATGAATCACCGTGAGTCAATCTAACGGTTCAAATCATCCCGCTTGGGTTATAACATCCCTTGATCATATTGATTAGATACAACTATAGATCTGATTGACATTGACAAAACTTTAGGCTCCCACGCTTCGAGCGACGATGCGCACGTGCAAAATGTCAAGTGCATCATCAAAGCACCCAAGGCACCGTAAGTTGCCCAATCGCGAGAGGCCAGGAACTCATTTTATAGCCATTTTGGTGGTTGTTCATTAACCGTCACCTCCTTTCAGGCCTGTGATTCATCAACCGTTGGATTAAGGCTTTTCGAAATTCCTTTGATCGTATGGTCTAGATTTGGCATCTCATTGTAAGAAAATGGATACACCCCTATATGAATCATCGTGAGTAATCTAACGGTTCAGATCATCCCGCTTAGGTTATAACATCCCTTAATCAGATCGATTAGCTATAACCCTTAATCTGGTTGACTTTGACAAAACTTTATCCTCCCACGCAGTGAGCGACGACGCGCACGTACGAAGTACGCCATCAATCTGCCCAATGCACCTTAAGTCTCCCAATATCCAGAGGCTCTGAACTCATTTTATAATCATTTTGGTGGCGGTTCATGAATAGTCACCTCCTTTCAAGCCTGCAATTCAGTAATCATTGGATCAAGTCTTTTCGGAATTCCTTTGATCGTACGATCTAAATTTGGCGTCTCATCATATGCGAATGGACGCACCCCAGTACGAATTACCGAGAGTCAATCTAACGGTTTTGATCATCCCGCTTGGGTTATAATAACCCCGATTTACTACAACCGTCGATCTGGTTGACTTTGACAAAACTTTAGGCTCCAATGCTCCGATCGACGATGCGTATGTGCAAAGTGCTCCATCAAACTGCCTAAATTTGCCTAGTCACCAGAGGCCTCGAACTCTTTTTATATCCTTTTGGTGGTTGTTCATGAATAGTCACCTCCTTTCAGGCCTACGATTCAGAACCCATTGGATCAAGTCTTTTTGAAATTATTTCATCGCACGGTCAAGATTTGGCATCTCATCATAAGCAAATGGATGCATCCCTGTACGAATCACCTCGGGTCAATCTAACAGTTCGGATCATCCCTCTTGGGTTATAACATCCCTTGATGAGATTGATTAACTGCGATCGTCAATCTGGTTGAGTTTGATAAAAAATTAAGCTCCCACTCTCCGAGTGATGATGCGCACGTGCAAAGTGCTAAGTGTTCCATAAAAGATCCCAATACGCCAAATTGCAAGAGGTCTGGAACTTATTTTATAGTCATTTTTGTGGTTTTTCATGAACAGTCACATCCTTTCAGGCCTGTGATTCAACAACCATTGGATTAATTCTTTTTTGAATTCTCCTTATCGTACGGTCTAGATTTGGCATCTCATTATAAGCGAATGGGCGAACCCCTATACGAATCACCTTGAATTAATTTAACGATTCAGATCATCCCGCTTGGGTTATAACATCCCCTAATCAGATAGATTAACTATAGTCGTCGATCTGATTGACTTTCACAAAACTTTAGGCTCCCATGCCCTGAGCGACGATGCGCACGTTCGAAGTGCCAAGTGCGCCATCAAAGCGCCCAATCGCCAAAGTCCTGGAACTCCTTTTATATCCATTTTTGTGGGTGTTCAAGAACAGTTACCTCCTTTCAGGCCTGTGATTTAGAAACCGTTGTATTAAGTCTTTTTAGAATTCCTTTAATCGCATGGTCTACATTTGGTGTCTCATCATAAAAAAATGGACGCACCCCTGTACCAATCACCGCGAGTTAATCTGACGGTTCAGATCATCCCACTGAGGATGTAACATCCTTTGATCAGATCGATTCACTACAAACATCATTCTCATTTGAGTTTGATGAAACTTTATGCTCCCACACTCCCAGCAACGATGCGCACGTGCGAAGTGCCAAGTGCGCCATCAAAGTACCCAATACGTCCTATGTCTCCCAATCTCCAGAGGCCAGGAACTCTTTTTATAGCCATTTTGGTGGTTGTTCACGATTAGTCACCTCTTTTCAAGCCTACGATTTAGTAACCTTCAGTTTAAGTCTTTTCAAAAAAATTTCGATCGCACGGTCTAGATTTGGCATCTCATCGTAAGAGAATAGATGAAGCCCTATACGAATCACCGCAAGTCAATCTAACGGTTCAGATCATCCCGCTTGGGATATAACATCCCTTGATCAGATCGATTAACTACAGCAGTCAATCTGGTGGAGTTTGACAAAAATCTAGGATCCCACGCTCCGATCGATGATGCGCACGTGCAAAGTGCCAAGTGCACCATAAAAGCGCCCAATGCACCTAATCACCTGAGGCCTGGACCTCTTTTTTATAACCATTTTGGTGGTTGTTCATGAACAATCATCTCCTTTCAGGCATGCGATTCAACAACCATTGCATCAAGTCTTTTCAAAATTCCTTAGATCGCATAGTCTAGATTTAGCATTACATTGTAAGTGAATGGACGCACCCCTATAGGAATCATCGCGATTCAATCTAACGGTTTCGATCATCCTGCTTGGGATATAACACCCCTTGATCAGATTGATTAACTACAGTTGTCAATCTGGTTGAATTTGATAACACTTAAGGCTCCAATGCTATGAGCGAATATGCCCACGTACAAAGTGATAAGTGCGCTATCCAAGCACCCAATGCGCCCTAAGTCATACAATCGCTAGAGGCCTACAATTCTTTTAATAGACATTTTGGTGTCTGTTCATGAATAGTCACCTCCTTTCAGTCCTGGATTCTGCAACCATTGGATCAAGTCTTTTCAGAATTTCTTTTATCACACAGTCTAAAATTGGCGTCTTATCGTAAGCGACTGGACACACCCATGTACGAATCATCGCGATTCAATCTAATGGTTCAGATCATCCCGCTTGGGTTAGAACATCCCTTGATCATATTGATTAACTACAATTGTCGATATCATTGACTTTGATAAAAATTTAGTCTCCCACGCTTCAAGCGACGATGCACACGTGCAAAGTGCCAAGTGAGCCGTCAAAGCGCCCAATGCGCCTTAAGTCGCCCAATCGTTAGAGGCCTGGAACTCTTTTTATAGCCATTTTGGTGGTTGTTCATGAACAGTCACCTCCTCTCAGGCCTACGATTCAGTAATCGTTGGATCAAGTTTTTTTGGAATTTCTTTGAACGCACGGTCTAGATTTGACGTCTCATCGTAAGTGAATACACGCACCCATTTACGAATCTTCATGAGTCAATCTAACTGTTCATCGCGAATCAATCTAATGGTTATGATCGTCCTACTTGGGTTATAACATCTCTTGATCAGATCGATTAACTTCAGCCGTCGATCTGGTTGACTTTGACAAATTTTAGGCTCCCTCACTCCAAGCGACGATGCACACGTGCGAAGGGCCAAGGACGCCATCAAAGCGCCCAATGTGCCCTAAGTCGCTCAATTGCTAGAGGCTTGGAACTTTTTTTATAGCCATTTTAGGGGTTATTCATGAATAATGACCTCCTTTCAAGCCTGCAATTCAGCAACCGTTAGATTAAGTCTTTTCAGAATTTCTATTATCGCAAGGTCTAGATTTGGCGTCTCATCATTAGCGAATGAACGAACCCCAGTACGAATCATCGCGAGTTAATCTAACGATTCAGATCATCCTGCTTGGGTTATAATATCCCGTTATCATATTGATTAACAACATTTGTCGATTTGGTTGCGTTTTACAAAACTTTAGGCTCTCCCACGCTACGAGCGATGTTACACACGTGTGAAATGCCAAGTGCGCCCTAAGTCGCCCAGTCACCAGAGGCCTCGAGCTCTTTTTATAGCCATTTTGATGGCTGTTCATAAGAAGCCCCCTCCTTTCAGGCCTGGGATTCAGTAACCATTGTATCAAGTCTTTTTGAAATTCCTTTGAATGTATGGTCTAGATATGATGTCTCATCATAAGAAAATGCACGCACCCCTAGACAAATCACCGCGAGTAAATCTAACAGTTCACCGCCTGTCAATCTAACAGTTTTGATCATCCCGCTTGGGTTATAACATCTCTTGATCAGATCGATTAACTACAGATGTAGATCTGGTTTACCTCCACAAAACTTTAGTCTCTCACACTCTGAGCGACGATACGAACGTACGAAGTGCTAAGTACGCCATTAAAGCACCTTAAGACGCCCAATCGCCAGAGGCCTGGAAATCTTTTTTATAGCCATTTTAGTGGTTGTTCATGAATAGTCACCTCCTTTAAAGATTACGATTCAGCAACCGTTGGATCAAGCCTTTTCGGAATTCCTTTGATCGCACGGTCTAGATTTAGCGTCTCATCGTAAGCGAATGAACGCACCCCTGTACGAATTAGCTCGAGTAAAAATAATGGTTCAGATCATACCACTCGGGTTATAACATCCCTTGATTATATCGATTAACTACAGCCATCGATCTGGTTGACTTTGATAAAACAGTAAGCTCCCACACTCCGACCGATGATGCGCATGTGAGAAGTGCTAAGTGTTTTATCAAAGCGCCCAATGAACCCCAAGTCGGCTAATTGTCAGAGGCATATAACTCTTTTTATAGTCATTTTGGTGGCGATTCATGAAGAGTCAACTCTTTTTAGGCCTACGATTCTGCAACCGTTGATCAAGTCTTTTCGAAGTTCCTTTGATCGCACAGTCTAGATTTGACATCTCATCGTAAGAGAATGGACGCACCCCTGTATGAATCACCGCAGCCAATATAACAATGTATATCATTCCACTTAGGTTATATCATCCCTTGATCAACTCGATTAACTACAACCATCGATCTAGTTGACTTCGATAAAACTTTAGGCTCCCGTGATCCAAGCGACGATGAGCATATGCGATGTTCCAAGTGCTCCATCAATGCGCCTAAAATCACCCAATCTATAGAGTCCTGGAACTCTTTTTATATCCATTTTGGTGGTATTTCATGAAGAGTCACCTCCTTCCAGGCCTGTAATTCAGAACCCATTAGATTAAGTCTTTTTGGAATTCTTTTCATTGTACGGTCTAGATTTGGCGTCTCATCGTAAGCAAATGGGCGCACCCCTCTACGAATCACCGTGAGTCAATCTAACGGTTTTGATCGTCCCGCTTGGGTTATAATATCGCTTGATCAGATCGATTAACTACAACCGTCGATCGGGTTGACTTTGACAAAACTTTAGGCTGCCATGCTTTGAACGGCGATGCAGACATGCAAAATGCCAAGTGCGCTGTCAAAGTGCCCAATGCGCCCTAAGTCGACTAATCGCCAGAGGCCTGGAATTCTTTTTATAGCCATTTTTTTGGCTCTTCATGAATAGACACCTCCTTTCAGGCTTGCGATTCAGCAACCGTCGGATCAAGTCTTTTTCGAATTCCTCTTATTGCACGGTCTAGATTTGGCATCATATTGTATGCGAATTGACGTACCCCTGTACGATTCACCTCGAGTCAATCTAACGATTCAGATCATCCTGCTTGGGTTATAACATCCCTTGATGAGATCGATTAACTACATCCGTCGATCTGGTTGACTTTTATAAAATTATGACGACGGTGTGTGATATCAATTTAAATTAATTCGCAAGTTTTCAATTAAACTTTACTTAATTAGAGTCTATTTTTAAACCAAATTAATTCAGCCCCTAAACATACAACTACGTGTGTGCGTGTGTCAACCCATAAATAAATAAAGCATGTGACACAAATTTTAGGAAAAATTCCCGAAGGGAAAAACCTTTATTTCTATAACTCTGACAAGTTTACAAGACCATTGACTTATATACCATATTGCTTTCACCCACAAGAGTAACGCACGGTGCCTTCGTCAAACCTTCAAAGTAACGGCTAGAAATCAGCAGTGGTTCACACGCAGCTATACCACAAGGCACGCAGTCCTAGACATGCAGTCTTCACGGTGTAGGTTATCCCCCCCCCCACAAGAGTAACTTCATAGAGACTCCCTCCACAATAGCACGCAACTCTTCGGTTGTAGAGTTCTCCCCACAAAGAACGAACAAAAGAAAAGTGTGTTCTCAAACACTAAAGCATATGGGATTTTTATGAATTGAAAACAAAAGGTATAAAAACCCTAAAAGAAGAAATCAAAAGAATTCTACAGATTGGCAGTTTTCTATCTATCAAAACGCTATGACTTCTTAATGAAAACGAAACCCTTCAATGGGTATTTATAGAAAATCGCGTCGCCTCGGTCGTTAGAACGAAAATGGTATCTCGCTCAAACGAAGGACACGTGTCCTTTGAACGACATCGCGCGACATCTCAATGTCGCTCGAACGAGCGTCAAAATCGAGGAATGTTACAGGACTTAGAAAATTTACTCATTCTCAAATTTTGACGAAAAAAGTCCGCTCCAACACTTAAAAAATATTTTGAAAAAATATCCCAATGCTCTAGGTGCAAAGTTAAGGTATTCAAAACATAACCTTACCAAAATAAACTTTGCGGAGGCTTTTTGATGAAGAACCTTGATATATTCGGATCCGTCTTGATGTAGATTGCTCTTGAACTTCTTCGACGGTTGTAACGGTATACGACATAATTAATTGTGACTGACATTTATAAAAATATGTCCTTACAAATGTCCCCTTATGTCTATGCCGGAACATACATAAAAACATCTGAATTATCAAATACCAAAATACCTATACAAATCTACCCTCCCATAAATCTCAAAGTTGAAAAGGTAAAATTTGCAAGTTCTCAAATTTTTCTACAAAAAATCTTCATTAAATCTCAAAGCTTTTCTCACCAGGGTGTGCAACATAATAATCATCAATCTTTGTACCTACACACATGATATAAAGCAAAAACCTTCGTGACGTATCGAGTTTGAAACGATATAAGAATAAAT
This sequence comes from Sambucus nigra, assembly GCA_949130495.1. Taxonomy (NCBI): domain Eukaryota; kingdom Viridiplantae; phylum Streptophyta; class Magnoliopsida; order Dipsacales; family Adoxaceae; genus Sambucus; species Sambucus nigra. The sequence continues at coordinate 140,360,524 of OX422209.1, read as the reverse complement.
CAATAATAAATCAAATCTCCCCCATACTCCACAAACTCCCCCATTACATGATAATTCTTTCTCCCTCATTTTATGATATCCCCACATAGACAGATAAGAAGAAACAATCAAAACAAGGAATGTCATGACAAAATGCATAGCAATCATGAATCAAACTATGCGCATGCAAAGGAGTATCTCAAAAACTTCCACAAACTATTTTTCAAATTTTCAATTTTTTCGTACAAAAATAAGATACTACCAAAAATTACGCAATATGGATTTATACTCAAACAACCAAGTCATGGAAATAGAATGAATGGGTGTGAACACATTCGATAGGTAAATAAACTCAATCAATTATATGTGCACGATGAATACATGTACTCCTAACGAATGAACATCACAAGTATCCTTAGGTGTAAAAATTATTGAATTTAGATGATATCGTCTTAATCAAATCAACAAATCAAAGCCTAAGTGATTTCCACACCAATAACGTCCAAAACTATGTAGCACTTTTTCAAGACTTTCAAGGACGTGCAAACCCGTTTTAATTCTCCATCCAAACTCCCTCATATATATTTTCTTTTATAGGTAATCTAAATTCTCAAACTTTGGAGAATTGGTGCAAAAACCTAATGGCCCCTTTTTGGCATGAATTTCTTTTTATCGCCTTTAAATCTTTTCGAGCACTTTTAAACCTCTTTGGACCCCGGATAATAAAATTCCTCAATTTTTTAGGTCCGATATATCGGTGGCTTAGTATTCGCAAAGGTCAAAGGTGAACCTTTTGCAGCCCTTCCCCGTTTTCAAATAAAGCACACAAACTCACAACTGTCTCTTACATGCACAACTTTCTTATCAAGTTTTATCGCACTTGGTTCGTTTTAAAGACAGGCTTGAAGTGAAAGCACCCAATCAACATGTGATAACACAAGCACAATAATCAAACAAATCCATGCACGTGTGCAATAAAGGAAATCATGACTCAAACATGTAGGAAGTAACACTTAATTACATCTCAATGACTCCAAACATTATAAAGCACAAGGATGACATGATATATTATCTCAAAACACTATCAAATAGTCACATAAAAAATGGAATGATGTTTTGACTCAGTCATCCTAAGTGTCTATCCATAAACGGTGCAAACAAAATATAAAAATATTTTTGGATTTTCTCACAAATTTTATCAAAATAAAATCTTTTTGTGTTTTTCAAAATTTTCAAAAAAATGGAAAACATACAAAAATGATACATACTACCAATAGGAAAATAATATCATCATGGAAAATATCCTATGCTAGTAAACAAGTCAAACCTCAATCGTTAGGTGCGGAGGGGTTTTACAAAGGTGGTGCCAACTTATGAAAAACATCCATCAAATTTTGTGAAGTTTTGACCAAAAACTTAATTGCTCACCTAAATATGCAAACTCTCTCATGTAGTCTCCAGGAGCATGTAAATTATTATGTGTGGGTGCATGTGTGGAAGAAACATGTGTAGAAGCAAAACATGAAACATAACCCAACTTAAAACAAAATTCCCTAAGGTTTCCTCTCCTATTGAAATGGGAACAAACATAAATAGGCCTAGGAACACCTCTATCAAAAACTCTAGGACGTGCTCTCCTAACGGGAAACGGATGTCTAGGTGGGTTACTTTTCGGGCCATGTGAATCTGTCACTAAAGTGGGAATCGGCTCGGATGTGACAAAAGAAGTGGAAGCACCGTCACGACCTTTTCCTAGCCCGCCAACTCTACCCTTATCGGGATTAAGAACCACCTTTTCAACATTCTTAGGTGCGTTCTCAAAATTGACTTTGACCTCCCTGGCACGTTCGAGATCACTCTCGATTTGGGATACACGTGTCGTCAGACTAGACATCGTATCGGTCAAATCACATTTTTCTTTCTTAAAACCTCCTTCTCTATCTTTAAATCTAACACTCGACGACCTAAATCCCTATTATACTTCTTTGTTTTTAAGGTCTCGGTGTACAAATCTCTAAATGCTTTTTGGAGCTCACTTTCATCTCCACTTTCACACTCGCTTTCTCCCTCACTTGAAGCGCTCAAATCATCACCATTGCATTCGTGTGCACTATTGTGGGACAAAGTGGGTGTGCTCATAAGACTAGCTAAAAACGCGACACACATACCATGCTCTTTTTCATCACCCGAATCAAAAATCTCTATGTCGTTATCACTAAGTGTGGCAGACATAGCCACTTTCTTTCCCTCTCTCCTAAGTTTAGTGGCACACTCATACGCCTTAAGCCCTTTACCCCCACACTCAAAACACGTCAAACTTTATAAATTTTCCTCACTCTCCTTTTATTTTTCTCTCTCCTTCCCTTTCTCACCGCTTTCTTTGGCCTCTTTATTTTTCTCAAAAAATCTCTTATTGGAAGAATTATTTTTGTTCATGTTGAGAAACTTTTTAAAAAAAATCGCAAACAAGGCCCTATCTTTAAAATCAAAATCTTCCTCAGAATCGGACTCACAAACTTTTTCTTTCTTTTTCTTAAAATGAGTCTTTAAAGCAATGCCTTTATCCTTAGCCTTAATGGTTTTGGAAAACATGTCAATCTCATAGGTTTAAAGATCTCCTACAAGTTCTTCCAACTTAAGTGATTTCAAATTTCCCAAAGAGCTCAAAACAGTGACTTTAGGAATAAAGCATTTTGGGAGAGATCTCAAAATCTTTTTAACAATACGCGTGTTAACAATCACCTCACCCAAATTAAAATTGGTGTTTACAATGTCCAACAAACGCGTATAAAAGTCATCAAAGCATTCAGACTCAGACATGGTGATAGTCTCAAATTGGGTGGCCAAATTTTGTAATTTTGATTCTTTAACCGCGTTCGTACCCTCATGTGTCAGTTTCAAAACATCCTATGCCTCTTTAGATGTGGTACACGTCATAATTCGACAGAACTCGTTGGGAGTGATGGCTCTAGAAATAGCACTCAAACCACGTGAATTAAAATTAGACATTTTAAAATTATCTTCAGACCATGCCGACACGGATTTTAAAGAGGTGATATTTTCAATGACAGTGGGAGGATTCCATCCATTTTCGCAAAGCAACCAAACACGCTCGTCAATGGCTTTTAAACTAGATTTCATGGGATCTTTTCAATAGGCATAATTTTTCCCATAAAAAATAGGCACCTTATTAAATGAATGTTCCATTGGAAAAATTACGATTTTTCACAAAACTGATTTTTAAAAAAAAATCAATATCACATGATTTTGCGAAAAATAGGAATACGCAATAAATTGGCACAACCTGCTCTGATACCAATTTGTAAAATTATGACGACGGTGTGTGATACCGATTTAAATTAATTCGCAAGTTTCCAATTAAACCTTACTTAATTAGAGTATATTTTTAAACCAAATTAATTCAGTCCCTAAACATGCAACTAAGTGTGTGCGTGGGTCAACCCATACATAAATAAACCATGTGACACAAATTTCAGGAAAAATTCACGAAGGGCAAAACCTTTATTTCTAGAACTCTGACAAGTTTATAAGACCATTGACTTACATATCATTCTTTTTTCTCCCACAAGAGTAACGCACGGTGCCTTCGCCAAACCTTCAAAGTAACGGCTGGAAATCAACAATGGTTCACACGCAACTATACCACAAGGACACATAGTCTTCACGGTGTAGGTTATCCTCCCCATAAGAGTAACTTCATAGAGACTCCCTCCACAATAGCACGCAGCTCTCCAGTTGTAAAGTTCTCTCCACAAAGAATGAACAAAAGCAAAGTGTGTTCTTGAACACCAAAACAATTCACCAAAGCATATGGAATTTTTGTGAATTGAAAACAAAAGGGATAAAAACCCTAAAAGAAGAAGTCAAAAGAATTTTGTAGATTCGCAGTTTTCTGTCTTTCAAAACGCTGGGACTTCTTAATGAAAATGAAACCATTCAATGAGTATTTATAGAAAATCGAGCCGCCACGGTCGTTAGAATGAAAATGGGATCTCGCTCGAACAAAGGACACGTGTCGTTTGAATGACATCGCGTGACATCTCAATGTCGCTCGAACGAGATGGGATCTCGCTTGAAAGACCTGAGCGTCAAAATCGAGGAACGTTACAGGACTTAGAAAATTTACTCATTCTCAAATTTTGACGAAAAAAGTCCGCTCCAACACTTAAAAAATATTTTGAAAAAATATCCCAAAGCTCTAGGTGCAAAGTTAAGGTATTTAAAACATAGCCTTACCAAAATAAACTTTGCGGAGGCTTTTTGATGAAGAACCTTGATATATTCGGATCCGTCTTGATGTAGATTGCTCTTGAACTTCTTCGACGGTTGTAACGGTATACGACATAATTAATTGTGATGGATATTTATAAAAATATGTCCTTACAACTTTGACAAAACTTTAGGCTTCCACGCCCTGAGCGACGATGCACACGTGCGATGTGCCAAGTGCACCGTCAAAGTTCCCAATGCACCCTTTTTCGCCCAATCGCCAAAGGGCTGGAACTCCTTTTATAGGTATTTTGGTGGATATTCATGAACAGTCATCTCCTTCCAGCCTGCAATTTAGTAACCGTTGGATCAAGTCTTTTTGGAATTCCTTTGATCGCACTGTCTAGATTTTGTATCTCATTGAAAACGATTGGACACTCCCCTGTACGAATCACTGCAAGTCAATCTAACGGTTCAGATCATCCCTCTTGGGTTGTAACATCCCTTAATTAGATTGATTAACTACAACCGTCGATCTGGTTGACTTTGACAAAACTTTAGGCTCCCATACTCCCAGTGATAATGCGCATGTGCGATGTGTCAAGTGCGCCGTGAAAGTGCCCAATGCACCCTTTATCGCCCAATTGCCAGATGCCTGGAACTCTTTTTATAGCCATTTTGGTGATTGTTCATAAATAGTCTCCTCCTTTCAGGCCTGCAATTCAGCAACCGTTCGTTCAAGTCTTTTCAAAATTCCTTTGATCGCACGGTCTAGATTTGGCATCTCATTATATGCGAATGGACGAACCCCTGTATAAATCACCATGAGTTAATCTAATAATTCTGATCATCCCGCTTGGGTTATAATACCCCTTGATCATATCGATTAACTACGGCCATCGATTTGGTTAACGTTGATAAAAATTTAGGCTCCCACGCTCCGAGCGACGATGAGCACGTGAGAACTGCCAAGTGAGCCATCAAAGCGCCCAATGCACCCTGATTCACCCAATCTCCAAGGGACTAGAACTATTTTATAGCCATTTTATTGGTTGTTCATGAACAATCATCTCCTTTTAGGCCTACGATTGAACAACCATTGGATCAAGTCTTTTCAGAATTACTTTGATCGCACGGTCAAGATTTGGCGTCTCATCGTAAGTGAATGGACGCACCCCTGTACGAAGCACCCCTGTCGTCGATCTGGTTAACTTTGACAAAACTTTAGGTTCCCACGCTTCGAGCTGCGATGCGCACGTGCGAAGTGCGCCCTCAAAGCACCCAATGTACCCTAAGTCGCCCAATCGCTAGAGGCCTGGAACACTTTTTATAGCCATTTTGGTGGTTGTTCATGAACATTCGCGTCCTTTAAGGCTTGCGATTCAGCAATCGTAATCAAGACTTTTTGGAATTCCTTTGATCGCACAGTCTAGATTTGGCATATCATTGTAAAATAATGGGCTCACCCCTGTACGAATCACCACGAGTCAATATAACGATTCAGATTATCCCGCTTGGGTTATAACATCCCTTGATCAGATCAATTAACTACAGTCGTCGATATGGTTGACTTTGACAAAACATTAGGCTTCGACGCTTCGAGGGAAAATGAGACCGTGCGATGTGCTAAGTGCACCATTAAAGCGCCTAATGAGACCTAAGTCGCCCATTCTTCAGAGGCCTTAAACTCTTTTTATAGCCATTTTGGTTGTTGTTCATGAATAGTCACGTCCTCTCGGGCATGCGATTCGTCAACCGTTGGATCAAGTCTTTTTTGAATTTTTTTGATCTCATGGTCTATATTTGGCGTCTCATCGTAAGCAAATGGACGCACCTCTGTACGAATCACCATGAGTCAATCTAACGGTTCAGATCATCTTGCTTGGCTTATAACATCCCTTGATCGGACCGATTAACTACAGTCGTCGATCTGGTTGACTTTGACAAAACTTTAGGCTCCTACGCTCCGAGCGACGATGTGAAGTGCACCATCAAAGCGCCCAATGTGCCTTAAGTCGCCCGATCGCCCTTTCGCATGAATGCGCGCCGCGTGTCACGATTGATGGTGCACCATAACATATCCTCTTTGACTATAAGACTAATAGTCATGTTTTGTCTTTTAGTTATTAGCCCTTCCACTTTCTTGTAAAGCTTTAATGTATGACTATAAAACCATACCCATCTCATTTACACCCATTTTTCTTTAGCTCTCTCTTTCTACTAGAAGACCCGATATAAAAACCCAATTAATAAAAACTCACTTACATAATATATAAATGTTAAATTATATTTCAAAAATAAAACTCAATAATACAATTTAATTATTAAATTATATTATTTTAAAATTCCAACACATATATTGGGTTGTTGTTATTGAGACAATAGTTTGACCTTATATGCTGGTAGTTGTACATGCATATAAAATCTCTCTTGAATAAATGGTCTTTACATTGTGCGAGACATGGCATTAGAATTTAAAAAGGAAACTCAAGTTCTACATTAATTAGTGTCATACACGATTGGTTGTAATGTATCGATCGAAACAATTATCATATGACTACCATTTTGGGGTCCTATGAGGCTTACAATTCAACACTCCTAAGAGTGATGTGATCATTGTGTTAACATTTTAAATTAAATTTCCTATATGATCAAATACTACCGACGATTGTGCACATTCTAATTTTGTATACCAAACCTTTCTTAGTGATGTGTACTTATGACCTACTCACGTGCATCTGTAAGATAATTTTACTAAGTTATCAAGCTCCAATTCAAAAGCCACATAATGACCAACACCAAAAAAGTGTAGTTTTATATAAACCCCCATATCATGTCTCCAGTCTCCGCTCCTTTTCGAGCACTTTTAAGAGAATAAAATAATAAAATTACTATTCTAGCCCTTTTTTAAAACCCCAGCAAAGTACCTTTATATAGAAAATGAAGAAGATGATATCATTTTTATTAATCAAAAGATATTCAATCATTACAGAGTAACCAAAAATATCTTCTAACTAATTCAAGGGTAGAATAGTAATTTTGTCTAAACAAGCTCTGTTTGGTTGATTACAAGGTATGACTTAACATCCCCCTTTAAGTTGATGAGGCTGGTGAAGACACAGAAGAAGCAACTTGGTGAGAAAATGAAGAAGGCTGAGCATGCATAACTTTGTCCCTGAGATAGTGAAATTTGGGAATGGAGAGAACCTTGGTAAACATATCTGCAAGTTGTTCTGTAGAAGGAATGTGAGCTACTATAAGCTGCTTCGAAGTTACTTTCTCTATAACAAAATGAAAATCCACCTCAATATGCTTACTCCTTGGGTGAAAAATAGGATTGGCAGCAAGAGAAAGAGCACCAATATTATCACACCATATAGTAGGAGTAGAGAGAAGCGGAATAGACATATCTTTGAGAAGTTGGAGCCAAACAAATTCAAGAGTTGTGGATGATAAGGCCTTGTATTCTGCTTCAGTAGAAGATTTGGCAACAGATGTCTACTTCTTGGCTGACCAAGATAAGAGATTAGGGAAAAAAACACAACTTCCAGAGGTAGACTTCCTATCCAAAGGGTCTCCTGCCCAATCAGAGTCTGTGTAGGCCAAAAGCTGAAGTGGCTCGGGTTGCAGCATGATATCGAGAGAGAGAGTACCTTTGACATATTTTAGAATTCTTTTTACAGCAACAAAGTGATAATTTAAAGGAGCATGCTGTAATACCCCGTACTTTTGGCTATATTTATTTTGGGATTAATTAATTAAATGCGTATTAATTGGAAATTAATCCGGGTTATAAATACTAACGAGATGCGAGTTGGTATTTGATTATGTGCATACATGTTTTGACATATGTATTTGGTATTATAAAATTTGTCGTGAGATTGATATACGGCAATTTGAGAATTTTGTTGAGACGCGTGTGACCGCCGCATCATGGTATATTATTTTAATTATAAAGTGATTTTTATTTCTATTATCCGTATGGTCATTTTGAGTGCGCCAACGCGTCCGGAAGGGTCGAGATAGTCAGAAAACACTAGCCAGGAGTGTAGTTTGGGTCTCGGGGTATTTTTAGGCCATACCGGCAACTTAAAGGGTATTTTGGTAATTTTACATTATGAGGAATTAAAAGTGACGAAAATTGGGAGTCTTAATCTGATGTGAATTTAACCCCCTAAGCCCATTAACCAAACCATATTAACCTAGAAGGCTACGTAGGTTATTAGAAGAGTTTTCTAAGTTTCCCAAATCAAACCCTAGCCACCTTAAGCCACCATTGGAGAAGAAGCTTGGAGAGAAGAAATTCTGCAGAAAAGCTTCATCAAACCTACACCAAACTCAGAGACAACCAAGGCAAGTGACTTAATTCCATTTAATTTCAAAGAATGTTCTTTCCATGTTAGAAAAATTCGAATTTTGTGTTTGTTCTTGGTGAAATATGAAAACCCATGTAGTTTGGAGTTTAGAACTTGAAAATCTTGAAGAAAATTGCATGTAGAATGATAGGTAGATGATTATTCTCATGATAATTGTGATTAGAAGGAATTAAAACGGATTAAATTCTGGGATTTGATGATGATATAAATCTAGGGTTCATGTTCTTGATAAAATTGGGGAAAAGTATAAAATCTTGTGATTTAATGATGTTTAGGATGCATTAATGCCTTAAAAGATGTTAATATATGACCTTAGCATGTTTTAGTATGATTAGAGGACTTAAAACACTGTTATAACGAACTTTAGAGAAGACTTGAGGTGTTAAAAATGGTGAAAAACGAGATAAGGCAAATCTGGGACGAATCTGGTAGGTCGTTAGAAGCCCCTGTCCAGGTCGTTCGAACGAGTTTCTAACGAAATGTCCAGTCGTTCTAACGAAAGGGAGCCTCGTTCGATAACTTCGTTCGAACGAGATCTCGTTATAAGGGACAGTTCGTTCGAACGAACTGGATCTCGTTCGAACAGCCTCGTTCGAACGAGACTTCTAACGAGTTGACAGAGGGATCTCGTTCGAACAGTCTCGTTCGAACGAGACTTCTAACGAGTTGACAGTTTGGGCCTTTTTGGACTGTTTTGATTTTTGGAGCCCCATAAACTTGTTCGAGGATATAGTTAACATTCGAATGATGGTGTAAGGATAGAATTGGGACTTTTGGGTATTTATGAGAAGGAAATTATATACGAGAGTTATATTAAATGGACGGTTTGGGTTGAGACGTGAGTGTCTACTACGACGTGAGAATAGATTATGGCGCGTATGATGATAAACCGGAATATTATAAATTGCGATAATTATATATTGGTACTAGAATGAGAATAGTACTACGATTAAACTACGTTGATTACTAAGATACGTGTTTACTTAGTATTGGTATATGAATTGTGTGTATGACAACCCTACCATACTTGCTATCACGGGAGGTTTGCGTTCGCTTAGGGCCCTCTGATCCTTGTGTTGCCCGGATTTAGACTGGTTACCTTGATGAGCATAGATCATAGAAAGACTTATTGGGATATTAATAAGTCCGCTGATCGTGGGAGCGTAGGTATGTGCGTGACCCATGTGATGTGACTGTGTTCACCTCCATTGTTTGTGATGTTGTTATCTGTGAACTATTCCTGAGAGATTCGGAATATGTAATCCTTATGTACGTGATGTACCGGGATGGATAGCAGAGTATGTGTGCACCACAGCTTAGTTCTCGGGGTGCTTGTATAGTATATTTATGATGTGCTTAATATACTTTTAATTAATGGGAACCTTCATGTTACGGCTGTGAATATAATTACGGTATTGTTTCGAGAAAATAACGAGTTAACTGATAGTGTTATATATTGCATATTGAGCATCCGAGTTTACATTAAACCCCTACTTAATTAAGAGCGTTATAATGTTAATAGAACCGAGTAATAAGGGTAGGACCTATGGCAGTCTAGCTAGATATGATGGTACTTAGCTAGTGATTTGTGTCGTTATAGATGGGTACTTACGTTAGGAGTGCACAGTTAGACGAGAGGTGAGAATATCATGTGAGTGTACGTCCTAACATGCACTTTGCATTTAATGTTTTAAATGTTTTTAAAGCACTTGCAGGTTTTTAAAATATAACTCCACATTCGGGCTCTGGCCCGTTTGCTTTTCAAATCTATTTTTCTTTGTAAAACCATTTTAGGTGCCCAGCCACAAGGACATTATGCATAGGACATTCATTCAGGAGACGAGCTGTAGCTGTTTGTGGAAGCTACAGGGATTTGCTTGTAGACGCCTCTATCACTTGGATTCCAGATTCATTATCTATCAGTTGTAGGGCATGTTGCCCATTTCTATTAAAGTTACATTTCCTTTTCAGTTTCAGACTTTGGCATGTACTGTTTTAGTTTTCGGTTTATTTTTATTTCAGTTGTGGGATTGTAGTGAGGAGTTTTTCCTCCAGACTGTATTTACGTTATGTGATGTTCATTCTATTTACTTCAGTATGGTGAATGGTGTATTTACTCTTTATTACACTTGTTTCATGTTAATCGGACTTTAATTAAAATTTGGCACTTACTTTTTAAATACTAGGTGGTTAGTAATCTTTAAAATGTTTTCGACAGTGATGCTATTAACTGGACCAACTTGGCATTTTGAATTAATTTAATAAAGGAGTAGCTACCCGGTATTTAATTAGTCGGGGTGTCACAGGTGGTATCAGAGCATCAGGTTCTAGTGTCCTTTAGGATCTGATGGCTTATTATGTTTTCCGCTAAGTTTCTTTGATATAGAGCCCTATATTTTAGGACTGTTGTACTCTTTTTGTGTATGCTTCGTTCTTCAGCTATCTTAAGTTTATAAACAGCGAACTTATAAACTTTGTTCTTATTTCAGATGCCTCCACGACGTGCACGACGAGTTCTCAGGGATGCAACGCCCGAACCACAGCCCGCTCCAGTTCAGGGCATGATGAACGCCGCTGAGGTTGCAGCTATAGTAGCCCAAGCGGTAAATGCCGCCATTGCCGTTGTTCAGCAGGCACCACCGCAGGCGCCGGTTTCCGCGCCAGTACAGGTTAATGAATTCCCGTCTGCTTGGGAGCGTGTACGTGACGCTTTTCAGAAAGCGCATCCGTCGGAGTTTGCAGGTAGCTCAGATGTGGTAGTCTCGAGCCAATGGAGGAAGGATATGCAGAGGCACTTAAGGATGTATGAGTGCACGGATGTCCAGAAGCAGGTGCTAGCTACTTTCAAGCTAGTTGGATCTGCGTTACAGTGGTGGGAGTCTATTACCACCATGGAGGAGAGGGATACTCTCACGATTCAGGAGTTCTGCGTGCGGTTCGACCGCAAGTACTTTCCGCCAGCTGTTCATACGGAAATGAGGAGGAGATTGATGAGTCTGAAGCAGGAAGGTAAGACTGTGGCCGAGTATGAGGCCGAGTTCACGAATCTGTTGAATATCGTTCCAGATGAGATACCAACAGAGAAGAAGAAGATTGAGAAGTTCACGGACGGGTTGACTTGGAGGATCCGTCAGCATCTGTTGGGGAACCTTTCGTTGGCCACGTATTCTGATGTGGTTAACGCTGCATTGTTACACTGCCAGGACCACCGTTTTCATATGGCCGAGGGTAAGAGGTCGGGGGAGTCTAGCCATCAGGGCAGGACTGGAGGACATAGTGCCAGCAGGGCACAATCTGGTTAGGGGCAGAGAAAAATTGAGCAGGGCTCCCAGCAGGGGGATAATAAGAGGTTTCGGTCAGGGAACTAAAGACAGGGACAGGGAGGTTTCCGTCAGGGCCATCAGGGTCCAAACGGCCATCAGGGCCAACAGGGGCAGAATGGGCAGCAGTTTCAACAGGGCCAGCAGGGCCAAGGGAGGAACGGTAATGACCACCAGGGTCGGGGACAGCAGGGACAGAGAGGAGGGAACTTCCCAGGGAAGTGCTTTGTTTGTGGCAAGACTGGCCATAAGCGACAGGATTGTCCTGATAAGGGCAGGGCCCCACAGCAGCAGCAGCAGGATGCTCGCCAGGAGCCACAGAGGCCAATGTTTCCCGCCGCTCTTCCCGCACCGCCACAGATGGCAGCATTGCCACCCATTCCAGCAGTCCCAGCTCAGCAGGGGCAGCTACAGTATGGACGTGTCTACAACGTCCACCAGGCTGCAGTTCCACAGGCACCGCCCGCGATTGAGGGTACGTTTCCTATCCATGGCACTATGGGTCGGGTATTATTTGATACGGGTGCTACACACTGTTTTATAGCTACACACTTCGCGAAAGCTTTAGGATTGTTAGCTACGGCAGAGAGCACAATGACGTGTGTCGACTCCCCATTGGGGAGTGGGTCACTTATTTTCTTTATATGCCGGGGAGTGGGGGTAGAGATTGATGGTTTGGTATTACCTGCAGACATGTTAGTATTAGATATGCATGTTCACGATGTGATTATTGGGATGGATTGGCTCGTAGCTTATAGGGCCATGATTGATTGCTTCAGCGAGAGCATTGTTTTTGCCATTCCGGGGCAAGAGATGTTTGTAGTGGCGATGCCTCGCCCAGAGGGAGGATCGACCGCTCATCTGTATTACATTGAGGAGGATACCTCTAAGGAGGTAGTGATTCCCTTAGATTCTATCCCAGTAGTCAGGGAGTATTCGGATGTGTTTCAGGAGATACCAGGCTTACCCCCCAGTCGAGAGATAGACTTTGTTATAGATTTTCTACCGGGTACGAGACCTATAGCACGCGCATCGTACCGTATGGCTCCAGCTGAGATGAGGGAGTTACGGGATCAGATAGAGCAGCTGTTAGGTCAGGGCTTTATTCGCAGGAGTACCTCACCTTGGGGCGCTCCAGTTCTGTTTGTGAAGAAGAGGGACGGTTCACTGAGATTGTGTGTGGACTACCGAGAGTTGAATAAGGTCACGATACGGAATAAGTATCCGTTGCCTCGAATCGATGACTTATTCGACCAGTTGAGAGGAGCTTCTTTCTTCTCGAAGATTGATTTGAGATCGGGATACCATCAGTTGCGTATCAGGGAGGAAGATGTCTCGAAGACTGCGTTCTTATCGAGATATGGTTCTTACGAGTTTCGGGTTATGCCTTTCGGCTTGACCAACGCTCCAGCAGTGTTTATGGACTTGATGAACAGAGTGTTCAGGGATTTCCTAGACCAGTTTGTCATTGTCTTCATTGATGATATTCTGGTTTACTCCCAGACAGAGGAGGAGCACGCCGAGCATTTGAGGCAGGTTTTGCAGACACTTCGTCAGAACGAGTTGTATGCAAAATATGAGAAGTGCGGGTTTTGGCTGAAGGAAGTCCAGTTTTTGGGACACATTATTTCCGACCAGGGAATATCTGTTGATCCGGGGAAGGTATCAGCGGTGAGGGAGTGGGGACAACCCACGACACCGACTGAGATTCGTAGTTTCTTGGGTCTAGTAGGATACTACAGGAGGTTTATTCGGGGTTTCTCAGAGATAGCAGGTCCTTTGACACATCTGACTCGTAAGGGCGTGCCATACATCTGGAGTGATGCCTGTCAGTTGGCATTCGATGAATTGAAGGACAAATTGACCTCAGCATCTGTATTAGCATTGCCGAGACCGGGAGTTGAGTATTTGGTTTACACCGATGCGTCTTTGCAAGGACTGGGAGGTGTATTGCAGCAGGAGAGACAAGCCATAGCTTACGCTTCCCGTAAGCTTAAGCCTCATGAGAAGAATTACCCCACGCATGATTTGGAGTTGGCAGCAGTGGTATTTGCCCTACGGATTTGGAGGCACTATCTTTTAGGGGAGAAGTTCCAACTGTTCACGGACCACAAGTCCCTACAGTACCTATTCACGCAGAAGGAATTGAATATGCGGCAGCGTAGGTGGCTTGAGTTTGTGAAGGACTACCAGTTCGACATCCAGTACCACCCGGGAAAAGCTAACGTGGTAGCAAACGCGTTGAGCCGTAGGCCAGCAGATGAGGTGGCAGAGGTGTGGAAGGCTAAGCGGAAGGAATTGGGACACCAGGATGCAGTGGCCCGATCTTTCATGTCTGTGATGACCGTTACACCGCAGATTGTCACGAAGGTAGTACGGGCACAGGCCAATGACTCGTTCTGTCAGGAGCAGATAGTTCGGTTACTAGCAGAGGGAGCCGAGTCCTATACCGTTAGCTCAGACGGGGGATTACGCTTCAATGGGAGATTGGTAGTTCCGGAAGGAGAGGAATTGCGACACGACGTGATGGCAGAGTCGCACGGCTCACGGTTCGCGGTACATCCCGGAGGGGACAAAATGTACCAAGACATGAGACGCCAGTATTGGTGGAGCGGTATGAAGAGAGATGTCGCTGAGTTTGTTTCGAAATGTGCCACTTGTCAGCTGGTAAAAGTGGATCATCAGAGATCGGCAGGATTGCTACAGCCGTTGGAGGTCCCGGTGTGGATGTGGGAGAGCATATCCATGAACTTTATCACGGGGTTGCCTACGTCGCAGAGGGGTCACGACTCCGTTTGGGTAATTGTGGACAGGTTGTCCAAGGTCGCTCACTTTTTACCCGTAAGGACTGACTACACTACGGGACAGTATGCCCAGCTCTTCATTTCAGAGATTGTCAGACTTCACGGTGTGCCCCTAAATATCGTGTCTGACAGAGACAAGATATTCGTTTCGAGGTTTTGGGAGAGTTTCCAGGAGGCCATGGGCACGGAATTGCGGTTGAGTACAGCTTACCATCCGCAGACCAATGGACAGACCGAGCGCACAAATCAGATGTTGGAGGACATGCTACGCATGTGCATTATTGACTTCGGGGGTGGATGGGAGCAGTACCTTCCACTGGTGGAGTTTTCTTACAACAACTCCTATCAGTTCACTATTGGCATGGCTCCGTTTGAGGCATTGTACGGTAGGCCTTGTCGTTCCCCAGCATATTGGTTAGAAGTGGGGGACAACAAACTACTTGGGCCGGAAGTGATTCAGGATACTTCGGCAAGGATTGAGTTGATTCGGAGTCGCATTCGGGTAGCTCAAGACAGGCAGAAGAGTTATGCTGACGCGAGGAGATTTTTCAGAGAGTTCCAAGTGGGGGACCAGGTTTTGCTCAGAGTATCTCCTATGAAGGGGATTATGCGTTTCGGGAAGAAGGGGAAGTTGGCACCAAGGTATGTGGGGCCGTTTCCTATTATTGAGCGGATCGGACCGGTTGCGTATAGACTTGGGTTACCGGAGCATTTACATCGGATTCACGATGTGTTCCATATTTCCTCGCTGAGGAAATACCTTAGAGATAATTTGGCTCATTCTCACATTGCTGTGGAGGACATCGATCTCCAGCCGGATAGCTCCTACGAGGAGAGGCCGATTGCTATTTTGGACCGAAGCGAGAGGAAACTACGATCAAAGATAGTCCCGTTAGTGCGTGTTCAGTGGCGACATCACAATGTCGAGGAGTCCACATGGGAGTGCGAGGATGAGATGCGCGAACGTTATCCAGAGCTATTTTTAGCAGGTACTTTCTAGTTTCGAATTTCGGGACGAAATTCATTTATTAGGGGGGAAGTATGTAATACCCCGTACTTTTGGCTATATTTATTTTGGGATTAATTAATTAAATGCGTATTAATTGGAAATTAATCCGGGTTATAAATACTAACGAGATGCGAGTTGGTATTTGATTATGTGCATACATGTTTTGACATATGTATTTGGTATTATAAAATTTATCGTGAGATTGATATACGGCAATTTGAGAATTTTGTTGAGACGCGTGTGACCGCCGCGTCATGGTATATTATTTTAATTATAAAAGTGATTTTTATTTCTATTATCCGTATGGTCGTTTTGAGTGCGCCAACGCGTCCGAAAGGGTCGAGATAGTCAGAAAACACTAGCCGGGGGTGTAGTTTGGGTCTCGGGGTATTTTTAGGCCATACCGGCAACTTAAAGGGTATTTTGGTAATTTTACATTTTGAGGAATTAAAAGTGACGAAAATTGGGAGTCTTAATCTGATGTGGATTTAACCCCCTAAGCCCATTAACCAAACCATATTAACCTAGAAGGCTACGTAGGTTATTAGAAGAGTTTTCTAAGTTTCCCAAATCAAACCCTAGCCACCTTAAGCCACCATTGGAGAAGAAGCTTGGAGAGAAGAAATTCTGCAGAAAAGCTTCATCAAACCTACACCAAACTCAGAGACAACCAAGGAAAGTGACTTAAATCCATTTAATTTCAAAGAATGTTCTTTCCATGTTAGAAAAATTCGAATTTTGTGTTTGTTCTTGGTGAAATATGAAAACCCATGTAGTTTGGAGTTTAGAACTTGAAAATCTTGAAGAAAATTGCATGTAGAATGATAGGTAGATGATTATTCTCATGATAATTGTGATTAGAAGGAATTAAAACGGATTAAATTCTGGGATTTGATGATGATATAAATCTAGGGTTCATGTTCTTGATAAAATTGAGGAAAAGTATAAAATCTTGTGATTTAATGATGTTTAGGATGCATTAATACCTTAAAAGATGTTAATATATGACCTTAGCATGTTTTAGTATGATTAGAGGACTTAAAACACTGTTATAACGAACTTTGGAGAAGACTTGAGGTGTTAAAAATGGTGAAAAACGAGATTAGGCAAATCTGGGACGAATCTGGTAGGTCATTAGAAGCCCCTGCCCAGGTCGTTCGAACGATCTTCTAACGAAATGTACAGTCGTTCTAACGAAAGGGAGCCTCGTTCGATAACTTCGTTCGAACGAGATCTCGTTAGAAGGGACAGTTCGTTCGAACGAACTGGATCTCGTTCGAACAGCCTCGTTCGAACGAGACTTCTAACGAGTTGACAAAGGGATCTCGTTCGAACAGTCTCGTTCGAACGAGACTTCTAACGAGTTGACAGTTTGGGCCTTTTTGGACTGTTTTGATTTTTGGAGCCCCGTAAACTTGTTCGAGGATATAGTTAACATTCGAATGATGGTGTAAGGATAGAATTGGGACTTTTGGGTATTTATGAGAAGGAAATTATATACGAGAGTTATATTAAATGGACGGTCTGGGTTGAGACGTGAGTGTCTACTACGACATGAGAATAGATTATGGCGCGTATGATGATAAACCGGAATAGTATAAATTGCGATAATTATATATTGGTACTAGAATGAGAATAGTACTACGATTAAACTACGTTGATTACTAAGATACGTGTTTACTTAGTATTGGTATATGAATTGTGTGTATGACATACCTACCATACTTGCTATCACGGGAGGTTTGCGTTCGCTTAGGGCCCTCTGATCCTTGTGTTGCCCGGATTTAGACTGGTTACCTTGATGAGCATAGGTCATAGAAAGACTTATTGGGATATTAATAAGTCCGCTGATCGTGGGAGCGTAGGTATGTGCGTGACCCATGTGATGTGACTGTGTTCACCTCCATTGTTTGTGATGTTGTTATCTGTGAACTATTCCTGAGAGATTCGGAATATGTAATCCTTATGTACGTGATGTACCGGGATGGATAGCAGAGTATGTGTGCATCACAACTTAGTTCTCGGGGTGCTTGTATAGTATATTTATGATGTGATTAATATACTTTTAATTAATGGGAACCTTCATGTTATGGCTGTGAATATAATTACGGTATTGTTTCGAGAAAATAACGAGTTAACTGATAGTGTTATATATTGCATATTGAGCATCTGAGTTTACATTAAACCCCTACTTAATTAAGAGCGTTATAATGTTAATAGAACCGAGTAATAAGGGTAGGACCTATGGCAGTCTAGCTAGATATGATGGTACTTAGCTAGTGATTTGTGTCGTTATAGATGGGAACTTACATTAAGAGTGCACAGTTAGACGAGAGGTGAGAATATCATGTGAGTGTACGTCCTAACATGTACTTTGCATTTAATGTTTTAAATGTTTTTAAAGCACTTGCAGGTTTTTAAAATATAACTCCACATTCGGGCTCTGACCCGTTTACTTTTCAAATCTATTTTTCTTTGTAAAACCATTTTAGGTGCCCAGCCACAAGGACACCATGCATAGGACATTCATTCAGGAGACGAGCTGTAGCTGTTTGTGGAAGCTACAGGGATTTGCTTGTAGACGCCTCTATCACTTGGAATCCAGATTCATTATCTATCAGTTGTAGGGCATGTTGCCCATTTCTAATAAAGTTACATTTCCTTTTCAGTTTCAGACTTTGGCATGTACTGTTTTAGTTTTCGGTTTATTTTTATTTCAGTTGTGGGATTGTAGTGAGGAGTTTTTCCTCCAGACTGTATTTACGTTATGTGATGTTCATTCTATTTACTTCAGTATGGTGAATGGTGTATTTACTCTTTATTACACTTGTTTCATGTTAATCGGACTTTAATTAAAATTTGGCACTTACTTTTTAAATACTAAGTGGTTAGTAATCTTTAAAATGTTTTCGACAATGATGCTATTAACTGGACCAACTTGGCATTTTGAATTAATTTAATAAAGGAGTAGTTACCCGGTATTTAATTAGTCGGGGTGTCATACATGCATGAATTGACAAACCTAATAAACAACATAAGATAGGTCTGGCCTTGTAACTGTCAAGTACTGAAGAGAACTTGTGAGAATTCTGTAGAGATGAGGGTCAGCAAAGGGAGTAAGATCAGAAGAAGCTGGTTGCTTAAATGCTGAAGGAGAATGAGAAGATTTGCAATCTTGCATGTTAGCTTTATGAAGAAACTCAGTGGCATACTTAGTTTGGGACAAAAAAAATACCATGAGAGGAGGATTGAACCTCAATTCCCAGAAAGTAATTTAATAATCCTAGTTCCTTCATGGAAAACGAGCTTTTTAATAGCAGCAAGAAGGGAAGATATAGCAGAAGTAGAACTCCCAGTAACCAAAATGTCATCCACATAAACTAGAACCATTATAACATGAGTGGAATGATGGTGAATAAATAATGAGGTATCACCAGCACTGTTAGCAAACCCATAATGAAGAAGAAATCTGGAGAAAGTAGCAAGCCATGCTCTGGGAGCCTGCTTTAGACCATAAATTGCCTTGTGGAGTTAACAAACCGAGTTTGGTTGAGAAGCATCAATAAAATCAGGAGGCTGGATCATATAAACCTCCTCCTCAAGAACACCGTGTAAAAAGGCATTGGACACATTTAATTGTGGAACTGTCCATCCAAAATGTAGGGCTATAGGCAAGACAAGGCTAATTGTTGGTTGATTAATGACTGGACTGAATGTCTCAAAGTAATATAACCCTTCAGTCTGATGAAATCCTTTGGCCACAAGTCTGCCCTTGTATTTAGAAAGACTACCATCAGTATTAAGTTTGAACCTGAAGACCCATTTGTAGCCTATAGTAGTTTTTTCAGCAGGTAAAGAGACCAATTCCCAAGTCTTTTGAGACAGTAAAGCATTAAATTCATCAGACATTGTTGATCTCCAAACTGAGCATGTGTTTGCTTGGGTGTAACAAGTAGGCTCTTTAGTGAGAAAAGGATCAGAGGATGCGATAAAAAGATGGCTGAAGGATAAAAAATAAGTTTAGGTTTGGAAATAGCAGCTTTGGATCTGGTAATCATAGAGTGAGTGGGAGGGGGGGTTGATGAAGCTTGTGTGATGTGTGTGGAAGAGGGACATACTAATGAAGGTAGAGAAAAGGAGAAAGAGAGTGAAGATTAGGGAGGAGAAGTAGAAGAAGAAGGGTGGGAGGAAGGATAAGAAGAAATGAAAGTAGGAATAAGCATGTGTGAAGAAGAAAGAGAAGAAGAAGTAGGAGAAAGAGAAGGATCGAAAAGAGGGGAAAGATAGTGAATGAAAGAGGGAGAGAAAGGAAACCGATTTTCAACAAACTGGACGTGTCTTGAGACAAACATTTGTCCAGTGGTAGGATCAAAACATTTGTATCCCTTAGAGTTCGAAGCATAGCCAAAAAATACACAATATCTTGATTTAGGCTCAAGCTTAGAATTTCTGTAAAGAAGGAGCCAGGGATAGAAACAACATCCAAAAACTCTCTGAAACATATAATCTGGAGTGTGATGAAACAAAATTTCAAAAGGAGATTGAAGATTAAGATTAACAGAGGGAAGTCTGTTGATCAAGTAAGTAGCTATAAGAATGGTATATGGCCAATAATTTTGGGGAACAGAAGAGTGACTCATTAGAGCAAGAGTAGTTTCCACAAGGAGTCTATGTTTCCTCTCACTTACTCCATTTTTTTCAGGAGTGTAAGGACATGAAGTTTGAAGACAAATGCCCTTTTGGGACATGAAATTAATCATGGATTCATTTTTGTATTCAGTACCATTATCAGTTCTAAGAACTTTGATAGAAAGTTTGAATTGAGTAAGGATCATATGGATAAAGTGAGTGAATACAGAGTAAACATCAGATTTCCTTTTAAGAGGAAAAAGCCATGTATATCTTGAAAAATCATCAATAAAATTGATGTAATACCTCAGTCCAGTAGTAGAAATATTAGAAGTAGGACCCCATACATCACTGTACACAAGTTCAAAAGGATGTGTAGTAGCAGTGGGTGAGAGTTTCAAGGGTATCTTGTGGCCTTTGGATGTGCAACACGCATGACATTTAGAAAGAGAAGAAATAAAAGGAATAAGATGAGTTTTAGAGAGATGAGATTGAATGTGAGATGTGGGATGTCCAAGTTTGAAATGCCAGTGATGAGCAGAGGTAAAAACGAATACAAAAGCATTATTAGGGGAGGGAGGAGAAGAAGGAGCCAAAGTATAGAGACCATGACTACATGGTCCTTGTAGAAGAACTTGGTTAGTGAGTTTATCTTGAATATAGAAAGTATTAGAATCAAAGATAACTCTACAATTATTGTCCTTTGCCAATTGATGCACAAAAATAAGATTGTGAGTGATTTGAGGAACATGGAGAATATTATAGAGAAGCAGAGACTTGGAAGGAGTAGGAAGAATACCATTTCCTGTACGTAGAATAGGAACCTTGGCTCCATTGCCAACAGTAACTACTTCAAAAACCCTTATAAGAATGAAGTGTATGAAAATGAGTAGTATTGTTTGCAAGATGACTTGTAGCCCTAGTATCAAATAGCCAAGTAGTGGTAGGTATAGAAGAAGTGGTGGAAATAATAAAAGCATGAGAAAAGGAAGGTTCATAAGAACAAAATGATGTGTCTGGAGAGGAAATAATGGAAGAGTCAGAATACCAAGTAGATGGTGGAGTAGATTTAGGAAAGGAACATGTGGGAGTGGGTAATAAAGGAGATGAGGTATTTGGAGTAGATGAAGATGAAAGGGAGCGATTGGGTGAATAATAAGGTTGGGAAAAGTAGGCTTGTGTGTGGTGTTGAGATTGAGCCATATAGGATAGATTGTTAATATTTTGGCTGCCAAAAGAACTAGGGGCGGGATAGGTGTTATTGAACCTGTGAAAACACTCTATAGCACTGTGATTAGTTTTTCCACAAATTTGGCATTGCACTCTAAACTGATTAGTTATACCATATCCTCTGCCTCTTTGATTCCTGTGTCTATCTCCTCCTCCTCTAAAATACCCATTAGGATCATGTTAGGTACTTGGCTTATATAAAAAAGGTTGTAAATTATGAGATGCAGGTTGGGACAACACATGAGTAAACTGTGGTATCATGGGTGTAGAGTGAGGTTGGGTAACAACAGCTAGGGTTGTGGTGGTATTAGACACATTGGTTAATTTCCTATCTCTAAGCACATGCAATTCCTTTTATCTTAAAAGAGTTTGCAAATCAACAAATGAAATTAACTGAGAACTTTCCCTAAGTGTATTTTTTAGAGATGCATACTCAGGAGTGAGGCCATTAACAGTATACAAAATAAGATCATCCTCAGAAATCTCAACCCCAGATGCAGTCAATTTGTCAATACAATCTTTAATATTATCAAGATACTCATCCATTGTATTCTGGTCCTTAGAGGCATTCAGCAACTTCAATTTCAACTCATGAACATGTGATCTAAACGAAGGAACGTAGCGTTTTGATAAGTAGTTTCAGATATCAGATGCATGCTCAAAACCCACAATTTGGGGCAAAATAGATGGTGATATAATCTCATTCAGGCAACTAACAAGTTGTGAATCAACGTTATTCCAGACAATATAAGCAGGATTTCGAACCTGATTACCTTCGTTATCAGTTATTTCTTGAGCTGGAGGTTTGATTGAACCATCAACATACTCAAGAAGTTGATTCGCACGCAGATAACTCTTCACCTGTAATTGCCAAACCATATAATTGGATTGATCAAGATGAATTGTGATCAGAGAGTTGAGATTAGAGACAAAGAAGATGAGATTTGAAGGAAGATTGAGATTGTGAGTAATTGTCATTGATGACTAGTTCAAAGCTCCAATCAATGAGCAATGCAGAAAAAAGATGATTCTGAGAAAGAAGATGATGAATTAGGTCATGGATTGACCTTGCTCTGATACCATATAGAAAATAAAGAAGATGATATCATTTTTATTAATCAAAAGATATTCAATCATTACAAAGTCATTAGTGTATTTATACACTGTTGAAAATAGAACAGAACTAACTGAATTAGTTACAAAACTAAATCTCAATTAACCAAAAATATCTTCTAACTAATTCAAGGGTAGAATAGTAATTTTGTCTAAACAAGCTCTGTTGGGTTGACTATAAGGTATGACTTAACACTTTACAATTACTATTTAACACCGGAGCTGGGATGGAAAAATCGCATATGAAGAATGATCTCCGTACATTTGCATTTAATTGCTAATCCATTACGAACTAGAAGAATCAAATAGAAATTCTACTGAGTGTCCAGTAACTCAATCCAAATTGTTTGGAGAAAAACATGGATTCAATCACCTTTCAATTTCGTGGAAAGCCACTTCATGGAAGTTTTTTTTTCCCTCCAAAATATTTACTTTCCTGTACTAGTATCCTTATGAATCCATGGGAGAATACCTTGTTAGTGACATGAGTTGGAAGGGATTTAGGGACTACACTGCGACCATGGGCTTTTAAAGAAAGCTCACAAATTTAACCAAAAACTTGGAAATTTTAAGATATTGAGAAGCATTCACAAAAATAGAAACTCACAGTGGACTCTAAACGAAAAAGAATACCGGGAGTCTCGGTAGTTTAGATGTAGATAAAGATGATTTTTGAGGAAGACATAAATAAGAAAATAGTCGTCTGAAATGGGGTTTTAGATATGTCAAATTTATATTTTTATTCAACAAACCCATCATATCGGTGTTATAAATGGATTTAAACCCAATTCTAAGGGTTTATTGAAAAAGGGGTCCGTAAATAGAAATGGTGAATCTAAATAAAGAAACCCAAAAAAATTTATAGATTATGTACTTTTAGGACTTAAAATAATATTGATTATGAATATAGGACAATAAACATTTTGTTTTCATTTTTAGTTCCTATTTTCAAATTAAAGGGACACGTGGCATGCTGTGATTGGTTGACGTTTTATGAATATGGGCCACGTCAGCGGTTTTATTCAAAAATAGGGTCTAAAATTATAAATAAAATATTTGTTGTCCTATTTCCAAAATACATATTACAATAAATCCTAGATTTACAAAGCCCCAAAAAATTAACGTGAGAAACCCTACTTTAGCCTTCATCTTTATATACTATAAAATGCTATACAAGAGAATTAATGACTCCTCTCTTCTTAGAGTGTCCACGTGGACAATATTATCTTTCTTTATTTTCTCTCTCCATGCGTATTCACTACGTTACATTAATTATATTTTTGCTACATTCTTGTAGCAAAATAAAAAAAAAATCCCACACATCAAGAAATAATTTATTGTTATAAACGTCTCTTCCTATTATCATTTATTACACCAAATTAAATTTGGGTAATACGAAAGGAAGCATTGGTTTCAAGACTCCTCTCAATCTATCTCTACTTCTTCCATGCACATTTACTTTAGGACGACCTTTCACCTTTATTGGGTTTTGCCTCTCGATCTATTTCTACTTCGTTCTTCCCTTCTTTTTTATTATTTTTAGGCGAGCACATAATAGTCCATTCGATTTCTCTTTCCCCGATATTAGTCTGCAATTATCTTCCACCAGTGCCCTTGCGATATTGCTTGGAATGGAGATGGTGTTCTCAACTTTTATGAGTTCAGATCCAAAAACTCCTCAATTCTTACCCTTTCCTCTTCCCTCAAAAGGTGTCAATTCATCTTTATTCCTAGATCTGTTCAGAATCATTATTCTCTATATATTTTTTTCTTCTTATTAATGTCTAATCTTTAAGAATTCTGATCAGGTGGTGTTCTCTATGGACGTGGTTTGGGTTGGGAGGTGGGATAATGAGTGAGGCATTTGGGGAGGTGGGTTTGATGGAGAGGTAATAATATGGGCTTTATGATCATGGTGAGATGAGATGTAGAGGTAGAAAGAGATGGAGTTTAGAACAAAGAGAGAGGATGGCGATTTTCAGGGTCTTACTGTTCATAACGACATCTCTCTCTCTCTCTCTCTCTCTCTCTCTCTCCGTATCACTGAATCTATGGTTACCGTGTTTTGATCATGGTTCAATCGGACTTTGTTAACTGAGAGTTTTTTTTCTTTAGTGACAGTGGCCAATCCCTGCACATCATCACTTTCTAACCAAGGCAGTCGTTTCATGGGTAATACAAGTCTCCCTCTCTCTCTTCTTTTTTCAATTTTTTTGTGTTTTTAAAACCACCAAACATAGTTGTATCCTCTCTTCACAGGTCTTTTACAACCACTTTTCCACGGGGGTTTGCTCTAGAGGTTATAAAGCACCAAATCGGGTACCACCCGAGAACCCGCTGGATAACCAAGGAAGCCTGGCCAACAGAAATGGACAACGAACACAACTAAACAGGTCATCAATTAGAATATTTATTCATAAAAAAGTTTTTAAAAAAATTCATTTTCCTAAGAACAGTTTCTTCATAAAACAGTTAAAACTTTTCTTTTCTTTTATTTAAAATAAATAAATTTAAAAACTGTTTTTATAGTGAAATTATTATTTATTTTTTCAAATCAGTTACATACATAAATGCTTATTTTAGAAGGAAGAAAAATCAAAATAAAAGTTTTTCAAACAGTTTTTTATTAAAAAAAAAAGTTTTTTCATTATTAAAAAAAAAATTATTCCGAAGGGAAGATCTGAAGCAATATGAAAGATAACATATCCCATTGATGTAGATAATAACAATATAATGGGAAAAAAATGAAAGATCCAACTGATTATGATGTTTTTCTCTCAATATATAATATTTTGCAAACAATATTGTGAGAACATGGTTTGTCCAGATGTGATGATGAAAAACAAATCTGGTGTACAAACACATTGTTCACAACAAGTTTGGAATGAAAGAGATGATTTGTTGAGTTGAGTGTGTATATATAATATTTACATTGATAAACATTACTACTTTTATAAAAAAACTTTTTAATATTTACATTATATATATATAGCACTCTTCCGAGCAACTTCAAACCGGGTTCTTCTGTGAATGATCTATCACTTTGTAGTTCGGATTGTTGAAGCACTTTTTTTTTTCTTATTTGGATGTGTATTATGTGTTTGTCTTTGTTTTTATGGTTTTCTTCAGTTTGATCGCTCTCTCTCTCTCTCTCTCTCTCTCGGAGTCTATGAATGTTTTGCAACTGTTTTTTCTTAAATTGAATATTATTTATAAAAGATAATTGTTTTTTTAATTCTTGGTTTGAATGTAATTTAAGTGTTACCAAAGTTTATAAGTTTTAGGATCTATTTTATTCGGGCTGAAATACTTTTATTCATGGGGTTTGAAATTGTGAATAAGTTTACACCCTATAATTATATAAAACTAAAATAACGATCAAAATTTAACTCTAAAGGGGTGAATATATATATTCACCATTTTACTTTTCATCGCTGTAAAATATATTTTATCCCGAGCCAAAGGGAACTTTAGACTTAAATGTTTGTATTATATTTTATATTAAAAAATACACTCAACACTTAGGTACTTGATCGTGATGGTGGCAGGTCACTTAAATGTGAAACTGATGGCAGCAACAATTGTTATAGCCCGTCATTTTTATTATAATATTATGTAATGCTACAAGTTTTTTTATTATTTATTACTATAAAAGTGCAAAATGACCATCACAATCGTCTACTCGCGCATCGCACGAATTTACTCCTAGTTACTCTCTACTATTACAAAGGGAAAGGAGTGCAACCACGCTTCTTCTGATGAGAATCAAATCTTAGTTGGTTATTGACACCACTGGGGCATTCCCACACTCGACTACCAACACCAATAACTTTATTATTATCATCAATACTGAGCAGGAGTTGTCTCTCACTCCTAGGAATCACCAAAGGTGTCAAAATTTAGGCCTTCCTTTTCTTATTTGGCATCTGAAAAGTAAAATCAAATCCAAAGTGAAATGAATTATTACTTGTAGCCTAGTCCTACGGTTACAAGCACCTCTAACTTATTTTATAAAGATCCGTTAAAATAAAGTATTTGAATGGTGGAAGACTAATGAATTAAATTTTTAGTGGAACACATTTTCATTCATTCTCATGTCTCGTGCGGTTGGCAACCTCCACTACATATAATGCCCTGCTGGATTATTCGGTAATAGAATTTAGAGCCGCATTTGTGGACTTCTTTTAGCGCTTTATGGTTAATTTGAAATGGCTGAAAGTGAATGTTTCTGTTTATTGGTATTTTTTATGTAATCATCTTTTATTTTTTAGACTACGGTTAAATACAACTTTGATTTCATTCCCAAAAAACATGTTCTAGTCACTCTCTTAATGAACCACAAACATGGGCTAACAAATTCACGAAGCCCCAACCCCTAGTATTATATTAACAACCAGCCCATAGGGTTGTAAATAGTATAATTATCATTTGCACCAGCAATAATTTTTAACCGGCCCAGTCATAATGTGGTTGGCTCACCCTTTTGTTTTATGTATTTTTTCCACAGAACCGAACAGTCACCAAATGGGCCGCGTGAAAATTGGCTTATATAGCCGTATATAACTCATTCATCGACGACCATTACCATGGTTGTGGTTTCCGTTGCATCTCATTAAATTACAAAAACATGTACAAAAAATAAATTCATCTCGTTTGAGAACAAATCATTTTTAGGAAATTATGAATTATAGATTAAATTGCATAGCTTTTATTTATTTTTTTACATAAAAACTGACTTCACAATTTAGTCTATAATTCACTGTAACCTACATATAATTTATCATCCTAAAGGAGACTGCTATGGTCCGGTGTAATCAAAATCAAACTTGGTAAATCATTCCTACCTCTAGAGAAGATGAATGAGGTACTCTAAGTCCATAGCTAGGCCCTCTAGAATTTCTCCTCAAAAACTCAAACCCAATATTTATTACAAGTTTCTTCAGTAGGCTAGACCCTTGTTTTGCTTTCACATAAGAATGCCCAAATATATAAGAAACCCCAGCTTCTCTAGCTTCCATCAATTCTCTCAACTCCTCACGTGTGGACGCCTCGATCTTTGGGCTCTCCGGCAAGACAAATCTCACCCTTTTTCTAGGAGTAATCACTTGCGGGGACCGCTTAGCTAGCTCGATAGCATCATCATCATTATCATCGTCATCATCATCATCATCGCGCATTTGAATCCCTTCAACGCGTGTAGAAGGTGACCCCACAACTGTCATATTCTCGTCCTTCACCGAATCGACGGGTCCCGTCCTTCCAGTCCGTATGAGCTCGGCTATACTACACATGATATCGTTCTCAAACTCAGTGTCATCTTTGTAAACGTCGCGATAGCCATAGCGAGCAATGCATCGGTAGATTCTGTGCTCACGAGGGCCGATACGGCCCACAAGAAACCGTTCATCGTGTTTGACATGTGGGAGTGGGACGGACTTTACGCAAACGAAAACAAGTACCTGGTGGAAAGCTGGAAGATTAGTGATGAAATGGGAAAAGATAGCCGGGATTCCTGACACAAGCTCAGTGTGTACGAGACTGATGCCACGGACTCTCACGATGCCTAGGCTGGGGCCCCAAGTGAGGAGCCAATCGACAGAAACCTTATTTTGGACATCAAACTCGTATTTCTTTAGCATGCCAAAGTGCCAGACATGCATGACTGTCATGAAGATGAGGGCGAGGGCGATTGGCACCCATGCTCCTTCGAGGAATTTAATGAGAGCAGCGGTGAAATAGAGAGCTTCGATTGTACCGAAGAAGATTAAGAAGCAAATGGCGAGAAGGACGCTGCGGTGCCAGCATAACACAATAACTAGTGACATTAAACAGGTGGTAACCACCATGACGGTTATAACTGCCAAACCTGAACCAAAAAGCAATTAAAAATTGGTTGAGAAATGATCAGAAATAGAAAAAGTATACTCAAATTCTAAAATCTAAACGTTTCCCAAAAACTAAAATTGATACTCACGTTACTGTTCATATAATATAGTTATCGACATACCTGCAGCATTGCCCATGCGATTGGTGTCTCTGAAACCAATAGTAACAGCCAAGCATAACAGCATTAAAATCCAATTGATCTCAGGAATATAGATCTGTCCGTGTATTTTGGATGATGTGTGGACAATTTTGACCCTCGGGAAGCAGCCAAGTGCAGAGCACTGTTTGATAATTGAAAAAGTTCCAGTGATAATGGCTTGGCTTCCCACCACTGCAGCAAGTACGGCAATCACCAAAACTGGCAATCTTAATTTCTCTGGCAAACAAATATGAGGAATTTTCAGTTAGTTAACACTTACCCACTCACTTTTTTCTTATGCAGGCAACAACTCAAAAAAAAAAATACCAGGTACAGAAACATAAAATCCAAGACGGTAGTCATTATCCATAACATGGTGCCGAGATAAATAAGCAGCTTGCCCCATATATGCGAGAATCAAGGATGGATAAACGATGGTTGTGAAGGCAATCTGGAAAGAAGATAAAAAATTAGTTAAATTACAAACACTGCGCAGATTATGGGTTCAATGCTTCTTTTAATATATATATATAAACGGTCGTACCCAGTGCACAAGACTCCCGCTTTACTGCAGGGTCTCGGAGAGGTAGATGTGAGCTGGTCTTACCTCCATATTGTTTTATAATATGAAGAGACCGCTCCCAAGTCTCAAATTCGAGACCAACCGTAGCTTGGGTGAGGGCACATCACTGCAAGGTACGACCTCTACTTTTAATATATATATATATATATATATATATATATATATATATATATATATAGAGAGAGAGAGAGAGAGAGAGAGAGAGAGAGAGAGAAAGAGAGAGAGAGAGGGGTTCAGAAGTGAATATAAAAGATGAACATTTTAATGAACCTTAACAAAAAAAACCAACACCAAATCAATTTTAATTCCTATGTTGTAATTGGTCCGGGCCAGCGGTAATGGACACGCGTGTGACACGCGCCAACTACAACGGATACACGTGTCACACGGGTGTATTAAAAAACACGAATATAACACGAGTGTCCGTTACCGCTAACGCGGACCAATTACAATATAGGAATTCAAATTGATTTAAGTGTCAGTTGCTTTTTGTTAAGGTTCATTAAAATGTTCATCTTTTATGTTCACTTCTGAACCTCTCCCTATATATATAGAGAGAGAGAGAGATCAATTATCATTGGCCCAAAGACCTCTCGTTAAAAACTGCAGATCCCAGTATTGGTGATAAATTTCGTATAGACGACGCTTAGGCATCACTAAAATTACTCCTCAGCATCACGTGTACTTCCATTTAAGCACAATATACAATTATTTTTAGCATACTGTGGTGTTGAGTAATTTATGTGGTGCCCATGGCAACCACCTTCCATAAAATGCCCATATCTCCCTCCCTCCCATTCCCCCAACACACATTACCCTTAGCTTTTAAAGAATTTCACCATTACATTCCTTGAGTAACAAACTAATAGAGTGCAGTCCTATTAAGAGAGTGCGGTGCGAACACTTTTAATTTTTTTTTTAAAATGAGATCCAAACACCTTCAACTTTGGTAATTAACTGAATGTTCGGCAAGATATATGTCGATTTTGGTAAAAACCTGTGAGTATGAATTTCATTAAGGTACTTGTGATTTCTGTATGAAATTTTGTAGCTTTGGTAAGTAATCTGGACTGCATCTAAAATGCTCCTACCCGTTAAGGACCTTTTTGTGAAACAAAAAAGTAAATACACAGTTCACTCAATTAAAAATCTTTACAAGGAAACTCTCACTAATAATCTATGATTTTTATCACATCTTGTGCAACTGGCAGAGTTGTTCGGGGCCAAACCATCACGTGTCTCTAAATAAAGTTCTCACAACATGAGAATTAATTTTGGTTACATCCTAGTAAGCATCATAGTGATGTGCCCAAAAAATTATATCACCGTGGCCATAATAGGTGATCAAGGCCCGCTCATCCTTAGATTTGAAAAAAATCTTAGTCAGAGAAAACACATTTTATAATCTGAAAAGAGACGGAATCTACCATCATTAAAATTTATCTGAACAAACTATATATTATAACATTTCATTCATTCATTTGCTTGGTGGAACTCATTAAATTCGTGAATCTTGATTGTGGAAATAGGCTCTAGAATTCCAGTCCCTCGCTACAGCCAAGGGGTGGTTCGCTACCCACAGTGTTGGGCAGCGACTTTAGGATCCCAGGAATTAGATGTCCACAGTCATGGCAGCCAGGGAAGGGTTTGTGGCTGCAGCAAACAAGTTCCTTAGAATCCTAAATTCACTGCTCCCGAAATGTATGTCAAATGAGATTGCTCCTCAACTAATCACTCTCCACCTGCTAATAGACTCCGTTAACTGACCTTACAACATAATACTACTAATTATAACCACTAATCAACTGGGCTGCCCAAAAGTCAACTTTGACCTTATAACAACCTATCAATTTGCAATAAACCCTCATTCTCATGACATATTTTTTTTAAATTTCTAAGTTTAAGGATCATTTTTCCTCTTAATGGTTAAGAGACAGAAGTCTAAATATGTGTTTTTCCCCCATCAGAATAGATATTTTTGGAGTTAGGTGCTGTTTGTTTTTGCCTCGGAAGAACAGATTCCTCAAAATAGTTAACACTTTCGAATCATACCTGAATCGGGTGCGATTTAATCCCGATTCTCGTCCAATTCACACTCCTTGAGTATCCACTCTATATAAGATTATTTTGGGGTCATTTTGAGGACCTAGCCTTGGCTGTGATCATTGTGAGGTTTTGAGAGAGAGCTTTCAAGACAAATGAGGATCTCTTCCTAAGAAAAGGGTTTTGGATGAGAGGTGAGGTATTTTCCTTCTCATCCATGTTATCGCTTAAAAGTGAGAGATGGTGTTTTCTCACCGAATTACATGGGAAGTAGAATACACCGGATTGGGTACATGAAAAACACTTGCGAGCACTTGTAAGCATGAGATTAAGAGGGCTCTAGATTTAAAACTTTGATTTACTTGGGCGGAGAGCTTGTGTCCAATGACTATTCGGGATTTGGTAGGTAGGTAATGAGTACTTATAACTTGTTCATATAGAGTTGAAACTTACATCTCTATTGTGCGTGTTTATTATTATATATCCTGGGTCATGGTTGGTGGTTGGTGGAGGTTACCCCAACAAATTGGTAGCTACAGGGCACAACAAATTTTAGGTTTCAAATTGATTTTTGAACTTGTAGGATGTAACCTCTCTCTGCAAACCCAATTAAAGTACCAGATCAGGTAACAATCCATCGGAAAATTATGTATACCTTGATTGACAACTGTGAAAAGTGCCCTAGATCAGCAAACATAGCTTCTGAACCTGGAAAAAAGAAAAATGTCTCTTAGGCAATTATGAAGAAAAGTCAGATACTGAAAATTATTGCTTTCAAATAGTAAAAAAAATCACCATTAATCATCTATAATTATATATATATATATGGTCAGGCTCATGTGCGGATTTAAGTATGTGAATTAGATATCTTCCGAAAAAGTCTTTGAACCGCGTTTGTCTTTTATGGACCGCTTTGGGACCACTTTCTCTCTCTAAGGTTTTTGGGAATATAAATTTGTACCCCAATAATTTCTAGTGTCTTTAAGCTTATTTTAAAGTCCAATTAATCTGAAACGAGGAATGGTTCGAGGCTACCTCTTAAGTTTTCTACATCACTATTTATGCTATATTTCAGAATGGTGAGGTTATCTATATTAATACTTTCCTCAGGGTGTCCAGAGATTTCAAGAGGTTTTCAAGAAAAATAATCTAATCTTAAACACGGTATTGCGGTTTTATCTGTCTAGTCTCTTTATATATTTGATTAACAATATAAATTATATCGTTTTGTATAAATTCGTCTAATCACTGTCACCGTAGGATGACAAAAATCTTCTATATGTTCTTGGTGAAGCTGTCTCTACGAATTTAAGGAGTGGATAAATTCCTCCTGATCTAATTAGGACAGTTCTTCTTTCAACTAACCTTTTTGCATCTAATATATTTTAATGCATCTATAGTATCAGTAAGTATTCTAGTATATTCTTGATATCTTTCAGGTTCTGCAGTTCTTAAGTCTTGTTTGAAGATCTCTATTCTAAGTATTTCTATTCTAGGTACTTCTCGTATTAACCACTCAATAATCTGGTTTATATATTTGAAAGTATCTCCTACGTATATTGAAGCAGTTTCTATAAGTAGTTTTTCTTTGGGGCCTGCGAGAGTCCACTCGGATTTCTCTTGTTAGGTTTGGATTTGTTTGATTAACAAATACTAAAAAGTCCGTAGTTATCTGAAGGCTCATGCAAATATTTTAGATTTTAGCAATAATATTTGAAATAGCTAGGTGTTTGGTTCTAGTTTTTACCTTCCTTCTAGTCTGCAATTATTTTATCTTCTTTCCTTCGTCTCTTTAGTTTGTTACTATTCTTCTCCGGTCTGTGCCTCCTACAACTCTCTCTTTATGTGTCGCACCTCAATCCACTAGATTGGCGTTGGACCTGTTTCCTGCCTATACGCCACCATGCCTAACGCCCACCTGGCTAACGGTCACGACAAATTGGCACCTGATAGCGGTTCAACAATATAACACCAACGTGCTACACCAGAGGTTCCACATAATAGTACTCTATAGACAGAAAGTTGGAGACGTTTAGAGAATAATAACTACTTTTATCGCATAACATAAGTAAATACAACTCTCCACTTTCCCCTAACTATGAGTGATTTACTCACTCATACATATTACTCTCTCTCTCTCTATTTTCTGAGCTTTCTCAACTTCAGATATCTCTCTTCTCAAATTGAGATGATTTTTATTCACACTAGACGCTCCCTTTTATAATTGTAAGGGCTCATACAACTGACTGGCAACCGGTAGCTCAAAAGCTAACCGGTGGAAAGCAAACAATAATTAAAGTCTTTACAGTTTGCCATCTATCAATAATTCTGGCAGGTCTTTGTCTGAGTCTATTTCTCTTTAGAAAAAGAGATGTCTGGTGGCCTACAGGTCAAGTCTATGAAAAGAATTCGTCGTCTTGTGATTGCAACGAATCTTTTGCAAGTGGACTAAATAATCGAGTCTTCCGTCTTTAATAATTCATTAAATAAGGTGGGGCCCTTCTTTGTCTTGTCTGCTTCTTCTGTTGTCTTTATCCGGTAGAGCATTACTGTTGAAGTATTCATCAATGAGGCCCACCACTCTAATGCTGGTTGGCAAAGCTATCTCTACTATTTCTTTGGACTCCTTTTTTAGCCTTCCATTGAATAGCTCATCTGCTGGGCACAGTGTACCATCTTTCTTGACTTGCCAATAACTTCATAATTTCTATTGACTCCATAGCTTGGGCAATTTGGAATTTGGACTTGTCAATAGTTATGTCTTTAGTTTCATCTTCAGATAGAATCTCAACGTCTTCGAATGAAAAAATGGAGAATCTAATGAGTCTAAATCCTTGAACTCTCATTCATCTACAGAAACTTGGAGCAATCTGGTAAATTCTGGCAAACAGGGAAAGAAAGTCTTCTACCTTCTTGGTATACTCATGGACTATATTTCCAAGAGCAATAGAATCTTCTACAGTCTATATCTGGATGAGCCCAATGAACCCATGGTTTGCCAAAGTTATCTGTGCCCTATCTGTTTTTCCAAAAAGATAAATTTTTCGAACGTCTTTGAATAAACCCCTGATCATTAAGGCATCTCCATTAATCTTAGATAATAACATATTGAAATGTTCAATAATATTATTACACTCTTTCTGACAGTCTTCTGAAAATGGAAGATTATTATGACCAAATGATATAACAATCTTAGTCTCTTTTGCTGATAACAAAAATTATCAACTGGTCTAATTTTGGAGGATTCTCCAAGAGTCTGAATATGCGTTTGAGTCTGCAGTCTAGGAGTAACAGTACTACTAAGTTGAGTGACTGCGAGTCTTTGAGTTCTCATGAATCTGGCAACAGCTACCAAATTCTGCTTGAATTCTGCCCATAGCTTGTTCTTTACATTCCACCATAGGGCATCTATAAGAGTATTTTTGTCATCTGAAAATTCTCGTCTAAATTTTATCTAGTTTGTGTATCTTTGGTCTGGTCTATATTAAGGAAAATACATTTTCCCTACGAGTCTATTTTGGGAAACAATTTCATTTCTAGATTTTCCGGGAGAAACTAGAATATCATCAAAGTTCTCCAGGATTGGTCTTTCTCGAGACTCTTGAATATGAGTCTATCTTTGCGTCATACTAGCATTTGGTCTTACGCGTCTAAGATAGTCCGCAGCGTCTTCTCTGTTTAGTCTATTCGTTCCAGTCTCCAGAGGAACCCATGATGTCTAAGTCTTCTGTTTGCAACACAAAACAAGAAATAATATTAGTGTAGGCAAACATAGGTTCTCTAAATATGATGTCTGAAATGGTATTTTTGTTTCCCTTAATAAAATATTTAGGTCTAAGAAACAACATATATTTTTCTATAGCCCTTACTATGGCTAAAACTTCTTTCTCATGGGCTGTATATCTTGTTTATGGAAAAGTAAAAGTTCCAGAACTATATCTACAAAGTTTCTTCTTTTTAGTCTGATGATCAATGGCAAAGTACACTGCTCCCCATTGTTTATCAGAGGCATCTGTTTCCACTATAAACTAGTCTTCAGCATTAGGCAATTCAAGTAAATGAATATTCTTGATTACTTCTTTGATTTGTCTTATAACTTCAAAATCGTCTTTTGTCCATTTAAAGGATTAGTTTTATCAGTTCCTTTTAATTTGGAAGTTAAGCTTTATCTTTTTGAAGCTAGGTTCTTAATAAACTCTGCAGCACAATTTAGTAGTCGTAAAAACGATTGTAATTGTTTTCAATCTTTGAGTTGGTCTGAAAATTCAAGAATCTTTTTGGTTATGTGTTCTGCTAAAGATATTTTTCCTTTATCTATATGCATTCTCACATAGTCTATTTCAGTCTGAAATAATTGCATTTTATTTTCAGAAATAACAATTCCATGTCTATCTAATTCTAGAATAATCTTTTTAAGATGGTTTACATATTCTTAGTCTTGTTGGCTATTAGAATATCATCTATATAAACAAGACAGAATTCTGAATAAGGTCTAAAAATATTATCCATACGTCTTTGGAATACTTGAGGGGTATTCAAATATCCGAATGGCATTACTAACCATTCATATTTTCGTTGGGGCACACTAAAGGCTGTCCAAGTTATACTATCTGGATGCATCTCTATTTGCCAGAAGCCTGATTTGCAGTCAAACTTGCTGAATATACTTCTGTCTTCAATCAAACTGATTAGATTGTTCTTATCTGGTATCTTATAAGAATCAAATTCACAATTCTTATTAAGGTGTCTATAGTCTATGACCATACGTCATTTTCCTCTCTTTCGTTCAGACTCATTTTGAACGTAGAAGGCAAGGCTATTATGTCTACTTTTGCTTTCTCTATCAATGCCTAACTTAAGCATTTCATCTATGTCTTTTTTGAATTCTTGTCTATCTTCTTGTGAATATCCTTTCTTATAGGTTCTACCATTAATAGTGGCATCTGGGTTAATAGAGATGATTTCACAATAACTTTGATCTTTGTCCCACTCAGCAATGGAATTTTCTCCTAAAGTAAGCTCTGCTAATCGCCTAATCTTTTCTTTTTCTGCTTCTATATCCACTTTCTTTTGTTTGGATATAGCTTGGACATTTAATAAGGTTTGTTGAGCTTGGTCTAAAATGTCTTGTTGTATAAGTACTATTTACTTATAGCATTTTTTGTCTGGACACCTACATTCCTTTTGTAAGGGTTTAGTTATTTTTAGGGCTTCTTGTTGGTTTGTATGTCTAGGCCCACCATGCTCAGCTGAAGAACTCTGATAGGTTGTTAGTCTATAATTACGTTTGACCTGCATAAGGTCAAATGCATGTGATCAAGTAGAGGGGCACTACTATTAAACTCTTCTTTATCACTGATTAATATCTTATCATTATACTGAGTATAAGGATGGTATATACTAATAAAGTCTTGTCCTAAAATAATGTTTTCTGTGAAACTAGGAAGAGGATCCATTATCCAAAACCGATGATTTACAGTTTTGTTAGTCTTATTTCCTAATTTAAAATAAATAGGAATACTCTGAAAGGTAAATGGTTCTCTATTAGCTACCTTACCATGAATCTCTTGATTACTGTCTAGAAAATAATCTTCAGGAAAGGCATTTGCCTTACAAATACTCTGTGACCAACCTATATTTATAAAGGCTGAAAGTCTTTTAGGATAATCTTTATATTATATGAATAATACTACAAAACAAGCATATGGTTTAGTAAAAATTCCTAAATTATTCTTTTCTAGAATAGATATTCCTTTTTGAGGTTTATCTATAATTTCTAATGGTATTAAGTCTTCTGTACTACTTTCAGAGCAGTTTAGAACATTTTTCTTCTAAAACATAGTAAATTCCTTTTCCTTTTAAGTCTTCATTTTCTTGTAATCTCTTGGCTATATTTTTATCAATTTCTTGATAATATGTTTTAATATCTTGGTCTATTTGAGCATCATACTGGGTAGTATAAATTGTTCTAAATCTAATTCTCCAACAGTTTCATAGTAATGTAATTGACAAATAACACAAACCTTAAATAATTATGTTTGTATAGTCTCAGAGCATTCTATACATCTAAAGTCTCTCTTGCTACATTTCATTTCAAATGTGCAATATTGTTCTTCATCGTAGTAACATCTAGGTGTTTATGTTAGTAACTCCATCTTTTCTTTAAAAGAGGACTTAGTATACATTTATACCAAGCTTCTTCAAAATCTATATAATCATCTTCTTGATCAGTTTGCATCATATATAAGTCTAGAGTGTCTTGAGAGTCTTCATACTCATCAGTATCACTATTATAGTCTTCTGAATCACTATTTGTGCATGCACTATAGATACTAATGGCATATAATATATCTAATTCTTCTTTATCTGCAAAGTCTAATATTGTATTGATAATCATAATACCTTCTTTATCTTTTTTGTTAGGACAGTCTTTAGCAAAGTGTCCTTCTTTGCCACAAGTCCAACATTCTTTGGTAGCAGTCTTAGATTGAGCTACTTCTTTTTCCTTCCTATAATTAGGAACCTCCTTATGTTTATTGGTATTTTTCTTAAAATGTCTTCTTTGGTTAAATCTATTTTTCTTAGTTCTGAAATTCCTGTCTCTAAAGGTTGTATATGGTCTGAATTTATATTTCTTTGGAAAACCTAAAGGCCTAGCCTTAAACTTATTTTGTTTCCAATTTATCGTATTCTTTTTGAATTTCTGATCTTTGGATTCACTACCACATCCCCATTGGATTGGAGCAATGCCTATTTCGTCTTTAATTGGAGGAATCTGTTTGAAAGTTTCTTCAATTAACTTTCCTCGAGTTATATCTCGTCTTTTAGATATGATATAGCCTTTGGCAAAATTGATTCTTTCACCAAGGGAATTATTCTTAACTCCAGCAAGTCCTGGCCAATTACTGTATTCATTAATTAAGATATGTCCAATAGCTAGTATGTTTCTAAAATATTCATTTATTAAAGTCTCACCAAATTCTTTAATTTGGTAATATAGTTGTTCATAATTATTGCTATATTCATTAATCTTGTCTAGTTTGCAAATACTAAGAAGAGATAACTTAGTTTTTGCTAAGTCTTGTTCATTGATTTGAGTTAAATGTCTAGCTCTAATGAATTCTGAAGTAAAGAATTGAATATATTCTTCAATTGATCCTTCTTCTAAGTTTTCTTTCATTTTCTCAATCTTAGCTAGGGATTCTGCATCTGTAGCTTGTCTTAGGCTGTCTAAATAATCTTTTGCAATACCTCTAATGGATTGCTCAGCGTATTGTTTACATGAACTTGCATCCCATTGTTCATTATATGCAAAACACATATTCATTTGATTATGCCATTCTTCTAAGGCTTTTTACCTATCTTGGACATTGTCTAAATTAAGGTATATCCCAACTGGATTTATGGCTTGACTTGCCATGGTCTTAACGTCACTAATAGGAAAGTTTTTTATATAATGTTTTTACCAAAGTATTTGAATAAATAGGAATAGTTATTCCTATTGGCTTACTAAAGAGTCTAGGAGCATCCTTTAGCCTACTACCGATTCTTATCTCTTGCTTATTAAGGCCTACATGTGTAGTTGGCATTAATCT
Source organism: Sambucus nigra (assembly GCA_949130495.1). Lineage (NCBI taxonomy): Eukaryota > Viridiplantae > Streptophyta > Magnoliopsida > Dipsacales > Adoxaceae > Sambucus > Sambucus nigra. The sequence goes on along the minus strand of OX422209.1, from coordinate 140,321,588 downwards.
TTCTTCTCCTTCTTCCATTAGTCTGAAGTTTCTAAGAAGTTCTTTAGTACTCTTAAATTCTTTTAGTTTTAATATATGGTCTTGGGACATCATATTAAATCTATCTTTGTCTTTGAACCTAACAGAATGACTTTTGTTACGATGTTCTTTAAATGTCTTTATGTCCAATTCTGAGGATTCATGTCCAAAGTTTTGGATCCTAGCTTTTTCTCTAACTAGGTATTTTTATTCAAATGATCTTCTAGGTCTAATCACTAGAGCTTGTCTTAATAAGCTAGAACAAGCTTCGCTATACATTCTCCTTTTGAAGGATCATTAATTATGGCTTCTCCCACATTTCTAAATCTAATTTCTCCAGTGTGGATATTCTTACTGGTAATCTTAGGGGGACCAAACTGGATAGTAACATCTCCACTGAAATCGTTAATAAACAAAAGTTTATTTTGTATAGTCTTAGTTTCTTAAAATTTTGGTAATTGCCAAAGAGTTTAACTTTTTCTTTCAAAAGTCTAGTATTTCTAATACTGTAAGTATGATTATAGTCTATATTATTGGTTCTAACTAATATTTCTTCATTAAGTCTACCGCAAGGAATTCCTGATTGCATCCCTTCATAAGGGAATTGGGAGAATTTCACATAGCTTGGAATTATATGTTAATATTAGCATCTGAGATAATATAGTCTTCATAGCCACTAGCATATAAGATTAGCTTAAAATGTTTGGTTGTGTTTACAGTTACTGTAAATGGTGGAATAACATTAAAGTATCCAATATTGTCTGACATTTCTAATTGGGCTATCCTAATAAGGCCTTTCTCAAAATCTTTCCATCTTTTATCTATTAAACAATATAATATGTTGATATTATTTTGAGGTCTATGTAATCCTTGGATTCTTGCTTAAAAGAGTCCAAAGGTTAAGAACTAGAATTTTCTATCAGTTCCTCTTGATCTTAGCCATTCTGAGTTAAAAACTTAAAGTTCGGTAAAGGACTTGTCTAACACATGATTTCTACACTTATAAGTCATGCTATAAATAGGAGTTTTTGGAGGGGCTCCTTCTTTAAATAAGTCTATATATCTAACTGCTAGAAATTGTCCATTATGTATGGAGTCTTCTATAATTTTCCAGAAGAAGGATTGGTGAAATTTCTTTCTTTCCACCATGTTCTGACATTGGAGGATGAATCTTTAAGTCTTTGGAGCATAAAATTATTATGTCCAATATTTGGGATAAGGCTAGCTATCTTACTATTCTTATCTAATCCATCATTTATGATTCTACTGACTATGGTTTTTCCTTCCATAGTTCTTATAGGAGAAGATTCTTTAAATTTGCAGGTAGTTACCTATTTTTGTTCAAGCCTTTTTTCAATTATTTCTAAAGAGTGAATAATTTTTTTGTCCTTTGTCTGATTTCTTCTTTAAAGATCTAATTCTCTTTTCTTGTATTCTCAGTAATTTCTTCATTATGCTTGGCAAGAGAATTAATAAGAGAATTGGCAACTTTTGCAATAAAGTCTTTTACTTCATCATCTTTTTCTTCTTGTTGCACAGATTTTTGTGTCATTCTAGCTTCTATAGATTCTACATTTTTTCTATTTTATCTAAACGTGTTAGAATAAATGGAGAGTCTAATTCTGCTTGGGAAGGTTTATTATATATAACCTTAATTTCGTTAATAATTTCATCATATTTTTCTTTTTCTTGGGCTATATTCAATCTAAGTTCATTAACAATATTATCCATTCTGGATAGGTTATGGCTTTCCATATTGTTATAGTTGGCTAAATTCTGTATAGAAGGTGGTTCCTTTTGTCTTAGCCTTTAAATGTAATTGTAAGTCTTTAACAAAGCTACTATTGTAGTCTTGTGTGGCTGCTATTGATGTTGAGATTAAATTTAATCTTTCTAGCAAGTCTTAACGATGGAAATGGGTCTTCTAATTAGGGTTTATTAGGTTTTTATTAGTTTTCTTTTCTTTTATTTCCTTTTGGGTCCTTTAATTAGTTTCCAAGCATGTTTGGAACTAATTAGGCATTCTTTTGTTATTAGTTGCCCCTTTTAATCATTTTAGCTAATTACTTGATTAACAAGTAATCCTTCCCATATAAATACCCTATGTAATCTCATTTGTACTCACTTTTCTCATTCTTGAAATATAAGATAACGTTTGATTCTCTCTAAAATTAGGGTTTAGTATTTTTTTTAGCCATTGACGTATAATTTACGTCAAATTGGTATCAGAGCGAGATGTCGTTCCCCAAGTGGTGTATTGGTGTGTAGGTATTCAAAATCGTACGCTACTTTCAAATGCTCTAAAGAAATCCAAACAAGAAGAAGTGGAGATTCAAGAATTGAGGGAAAACATTCAAGCACTCAACAAAAAATTTGATATTATCCTCCAACTCGTCTCTTCCAAGATTCAACCCCCCACCCCCACTCAAAACCCTAACCCTAACCACCCCAATGTTTCAACCCCTCTCCCACAAAAAAAGTTACCCCACAACTTTCTAACCCTACAACCATCAACCCGGCCCAAACCCTAGCCAACCCGCCAGCCAAAAAAAAAAAAAAGTCCACCCCCCCCCCCCCAATTTTGTTGGCCCCGCCCCAAACCCTCATAGGCCTGCCGACCACCCCAGTCCCACCCTCGTGCCATCCAACCCAGGCCAAAACCCACCTCAGGTGGCCGGCCTCCCCCCGAGCCCCAAAACAGTACCAGAAAACTAGGGTTTTGCCATAGTGGTGTTCGAACTCAGCGTGGGGTGACCAACCAAAGCCCTAACCCATCAAGATCCACCGAAAAGTTGGTTTTTGACCCGAGAGGAAGCTTTGAGGGATAGTATGAGAGAAGCAAGAGAGATGGAGGAAGATTGAAGAGAAAAATTGTGGGATGGGTAATCCTCAATTTTCAAAAATTAATTTTGGGCCCCCACAAGTTTTTTTGGCACTAGTTTTTGTGGGGTGACCAACCAAAGCCCTAACCCATCAAGATCCACCGGAAAACTGGTTTTTGACCCGAGAGGAAGCTTTTAGGGATGGTATGAGAGAAGCAAGAGAAATGGAGGAAGATTGAAGAGAAAAATTGTGGGTTGGGTACTCCTCAATTTTCAAAAAATAATTTTGGGCCCCCACAATTTTTTTGGCACTAGTTTTTGGAATTTCCTCACGAGTCCCTAATTTTTTTGAACGCTCGAGGACGAGCTTGGTCTTAAGAGGGGGGAGTGATGGAAATGGGTCTTCTAATTAGGGTTTTTTAGTTTTTTTGTATTTTTTATTAGTTTTCTTTTCTTTTATTTCGTTTTAGGTCCTTTAATTAGTCTCCAAGCATGTTTAGGACTAATTAGACATTCTTTTGTTATTAGTTGCCCTTTTTAGTCAATTTAGTTAATTACTTGATTAGCAAGTAATCCTTACCATATAAATACCCCATGTAATCTCATTTGTACTCACTTTTTCCATTCTTGAAATATAAGACAACTTTTGATTCTCTCTCTAAAATTAGGGTTTGGTATTTCTTTTTAGCCATTGACGTGTAGTTTACGTCACTTGATGCTTTGGCAGCATTATCAATCTCATTTTCATTTATCTTATAATAAAATCTATCATCATTTATCTTTTCTAGAATTCTTTAATAAAAATCTGTTAGGGTCTGAATTGAGAGGTTTCCAAATACATCATTCCAGTCTGATCTAACTATTTTTACTAGGAAGATAATTGTCTAATCTTGGGATAAGCTTAGCTTGTTCTTTAATGAGTATGACTAACTCACTTTCTTGGTTTCTAGTTAGAATCTTAAGGTCTGAAATTTCTTTGTTAAGGACTTTTATGTGATTAGTCTTAATATTTATATCTTGTAATACTTGTACAAGGTCTATTGGAATTTGGCTATCTATTTCTTGTATTCTTTTAGAGATATTTTTTATCTCTGTTTCTAGGGTTTGGATGTCTTTAAATAATTATCTTAAAATAAGTAGGATACACTTATTTTGCTCTAGTATATTATTAATAGCACTGGCAGTGACTTGTCTACTGTCTGTATGTATAGCTTGGATGCGTTGAACGTGTGAACAACCGTTTATGTGAGAGGTTAAGCAATCTTCTGGGTCTAAATCAGTTATGGGTATAAGTTGGTACTCTAGATTGGTTCCAAAATATCTTTGTAAATGCGTGGGATAAATTCCAAGGGCATTAAAGTCTTTTACTAATTTGATTCTGAAAGGAGCGTCTTGGCTCTGAAACTAGATTTGGGTTGGTCGGAATTCGGTCGGGTTTTCTTTCTAAAGTTCTAAAGCTTCTGATACCAAATTAGGATTCTCCTTTTCTTCTTATCTTTTTAAGGTCTAAAATATAAATCTATTATAATTATAGTTTTGAAAAAGGATTTTACTATAAGATAAGAGGGGACCACTATGATGGGAAAATAACAAAATAATCTTTGGGACCACGGGGGACCACTTTTGAGAAAGAGACAAATTCCGCACCGTGTTCGCACGGATCCGTCCGCACCAGAGATTTCTAATATATATATATAACATACTTGCCTGTTATACACAGCAGGATCCCACCCAAGGACATCCAACCTCCTCTTTGCGTTTTCTTTAGAAATTTGTACATGTAATATGGAGAGAGCGCTTTATATACATGAGGGTTCCAGTGAAAGATGTTATATAACCCAATAGCACTGATACACAGGAGCCATGATATGACCACGGGTGCGAACAAGAATCCAACCCTGTGGGTCCCATAATGTTGAAGGGCAAACAAGACTATCAGTATGATACATGCTACTGGAGCTTCTACATCTGCAAAACCATTGCAAATTTAGGAAGCAGAATTATACATTAGAACTAGCATCAAGGCACATGTGATCGAGTAGGCAGCATTTTTAAATTTTTAAATGATCTCATAATATTTAATAATGAATTATATTAATGAATACTAGAAAATTACCAAGGGTGGCTGCAAAAATTCTAGGCCCGCATTATTAGATAAAAATAAGATATTATCATATTACAAATGAAAACATTCACTAATTAACCGAGAACTTTAGTTGCATAATAATCATTTCTCAAAATTTTCATGTTACAATTACTAGGTCCGCATTATTAATAAAAGTATAATATATTATGTTCACTACAAAGGTGTGTTCATTTGTGCTACTTACACAGAACAAAACATGTATTTATGCAATTCTTTTTGGACAGCCATAATTCAGAGTGCTTAAACCTTGATCTTAATCAGCTAGAAGATAGATATTTGTGATACCTACAATGACATAAATTAAATTAAGTAAATGACGACGATATTACTGCCAATAGTCTACCACCAACAATATGAATGTTGACATATTGTTTCACTCTACTCAGGAAAAATGGGACCACAGATACTTTTACCTTGGCCCCTTGCCAAGTTAGGCCAATTTTGAGTGACTTGCCACAATCCCTACCAAAAGCTCCATGATCTATGAATTGAAAGTCATATTCAGTTCACCAAATAAATTTCTCTCGAAAATTTCCTTTATCCTACCTTCATCAAGACGAAACATTTAGCTGTTATTGCCAATCATATAATTCTAATTTTTTTGTATCAACTTATTAGTGTACTCTTCTAGAATCACAACTTTTTACTCTTGTTCAATTTCCAGAGTCATGTTCTTTTCTTTTTTCAGACTTTCCAAATTATGAGTATTTTGTTTTGAAATATAGACTAAAACTAACCTAAGTTTCCAAATTTCCCCGTCATTACCTCAAATTGAAAATTTTAGTCAAATTTATTCAAGATACATAAAATTTCAAATTTAAACCTTACATTCCAAAACAAGAGTTTCTCATTTTTCCTAACAAGTTTCTTGGGCTTTAAATTTTTTAAAAAAAATTAGAGAATTTAAAATGGCAAGATGACTGAAGACTACGAAATCTGGTATCATGTGAGAGGGATTATTTGTAATGTTTTCAAATCATATGATTAACTAATGAAGTTCCTTTATTCGTACAAATTTAAATTAAAATATCAGCGACGGATTATTATAGCATTTGGCTGATGCTAATGCAATCAAAGTATTTTGAGAAAATGAATTATTATTGTATCTGACTGGGGTCCATAAACCTATTGAAAAAATCAATAAAAAAATATGGAGATACACTGACTTGGTTTCAAAACTCGGTTCAGTGCTTGTTTTGGGGGCTTTAGCAAACACTACTCTGCAAAAGAACTTATTCCATAACAAGTAGTAGTGTTCATATCGTGCTTGTCCATAGGCCTTAAGAATGCTACTGTTAATAACTCTCTAACTAAATTCTCCATGATTTTCAGGCACCCCCCTTGAAAAATTATGATTTAATATGAACCCAAATCAAATTGAAGGTAAGAAAAGTCCAGAGTAAAATAATTCGCTAATAATTTCCACCCAAATCAAAAAGTAAAGGCAACGATAATGATGTGCTTTCAAAGGAAAATAAAAGTTGACTTTTCAAAAAGGAGATAATGAGATATGAAGAAAAAGGCAAGAAGTTATCTATATTTGATAATATATATATACAGTCGTGCTTTTGTGTGGACTAGTCCGCATTTTAAGAATGCGGACCGGACATGTGTCACCTAACGGTACGCCTAGAAATTATCGCCTAAATTATAGGTACGCTCTCTCTCTTTTCTGTCTGTATATATATAATAATGCTCCTGTGCGGACTAGTCCGCATTTTAAGAAGGCGAACCGGACATGTGTCACCTAAAGGTGCGCCTAGAAATTATCGCCTAAATTATAGGCACACTCTCTCTCTTTTCTGGGCTCACCGCCAGGTGACACATGTCCGGTCCGCATTCTTAAAATGCGGACTAGTCCGCACAAGAGCAGGACTGTATATATATATATATATATATATATATATATATATATATATATATATATATATATATATATATATATCACTGTTCTAAAAAACCCGCCTAGGCTTAAGGCTTGGGAGAAACGCCTCGCCTTACGCTTTTCACCCCTTATTCTTTGTAAAACCCTTAAGGCGCACTTTTTTCTAAAAACAACAATGTTTTAGTGAAACGATGTCGCCCTTTAAAGAATTTGTTTACAAACCGGACCATTATCTCATCCAAAATAATCAAAATAGTATTTTAATTTGCATATATTCAGACATATTTTTATGATATGTGCAATTTTTGTATTTTAATAGCCTTGTTATGGTTAAAAAATATTAAAATATATTAAGAAGGCCTAAACGCCTTTTCACGTTTTTTCACGCCTACCCCCGCCTAGGCTTCTAACGCTTAAGGCTTGGCCTCCACGCCTCAATCACGCCCCGCGTTTTTTAGAACCTTGATATATATATATATATATATATATATATATATATATATATATATATATATATATAGAGAGAGAGAGAGAGAGAGAGAGAGAGAGAGAGAGAGGGGAGGAGATTCAAAAGCGAACATAAAAGATGAATATTTTAATGAACCTTAACAAAAAAATACTTAACACCCAATCAGTTTTAATTCCTATGTTGTAGTTAGTCCGCGCCAGCGGCAACGAACACGCGTGTGGCACAGCAGCAACGGACACGTGTGTGACACGCATGTATTAAAAAAGACGTGTGCCACATGCGTATCCGTTGCCGCTGGCGCGGACTAATTGCATCATATGAATTAAAATTGAATGGGTGTTACGTGTTTTTTGTTAAGGTTCATTAAAATATTCATCTTTTATGTTCCTTTTAAACCTCTCCAAATATATATATATATATATATATATATATATAGTTTGCTCTTGTGCAGACCAGTCCGCATTTTAAGAGTGCGGACCGGACATGTGTCACCCGGTGGTGAGCCAGAAAAAAGATACAGTGCCTATAATTTAGCCGATAATTTCTTGGCTCACCGCCGGGTGACACATATCCTGTCCGCACTCTTAAAATGCGGACTGGTCCTCACAAGAGCAGCACTGTATATATAAAATAATGCTCTTGTGCGAATTGTCCCGCATTTTAACAGTGCAGACCGGTCATGTGTCCCCTGACGGTCAACCCAGAAATTATAGGCACGCTCTCTCTCTTTTCTGGCTCACCGCTAGGCGACACATGTCCGATCCGCACTATTAAAATGCGGGACAATCCGCACAAGAGCAGTACTGTATATATATATACACAGAGAGAGAGAGCACTTCTCATGCATGCGCACTCTGTATACCCACTGCACACCATTTTTTGTAAAGTAGTAAAACAATTTTTTTATGCGTTTTTCTTTGTACTTAAACATTTTAGGGACGCATTAAAAAAAAAGCCCAAAATAATTTTTTTTGTTATTTTTTAAAAAATCGGTCAAAACTGACGATCGATTTTTTTAAAATACTAAATAAATTCATTTTGAGCTGATCATTTTATGGGTCCCTAAGACATTTAACTACCATTAAAAAAAGGATCAATCATCAAAAAGTCCTTCAAACATTTATCAATACATATTTAGTCCCAACCGTTTTATTTTGTTCCAAAAAATCCCTGAAACACCCATTTAATCAATATTCTCTTATTTTTAAAGGTTCGCGCTAGCGGCACCCTGCCCCGCCTCCCATCCCGACCCCCACTACCAGAGGCTCCGGCAACCCTTACCGGAGCTCCTTTTTTGAGTTTTTTTGTGGTGATGAACTTTTTGAAATAAATAAAAAATATATGGACTGAACGTATATTAAAAAATGTTCGAGGCACTATTTGATATGTCTAAAAAAAAATCCAAAAATATTTTTTTACTATTTTAAAAAAAAAATTGCATACTGGGACCTCATTATATATATACATATATATATTTCTCCCCCAGCCCATTGGAAAAAAATTAGTATTGCCCAAGCCCATTTTTCCCAGCTTAATTTCTCCCCCAGCGCATCTAATAGCCCAGACCATTTGCTTTTACTTTTAGCATGATATTTCATGCATGCCCATGCATGATAAAATATCATGCATATTTTATCATCCATGAGCTATCTTATATATCCACATATAATAAAGGAGCATGGTTTTTGAAAATTTTGGTCAAAATATCTCCACTTTGGCATGCATGACATTTTTCTCTTTCATGCCCATACATGAATGTCATGCTAAAAGTTATTTTTTTTCTTTTTCCTTTTTTTTTGTGTTATATATACCATTATATACTATTATACTATTATAAATACATGTATTTTTTTAAATACGTGTAAATTGAATTTTTTTTTATTAAATATTTTTTTCCAATTTTAATTTTTTTAATTTATATTTTTAATTTTTTATTTATTTATATTTTTAATTTTTTTTTAATTTATATTTTTAATTTTTTTTTATTTTTTCTTTAATTTTTATTTTTTTTCTTTATATTTATATATTTTTTTCTTTAATTTTATTTTTTTATTTATATTTTTAATTTTTTTTCTCTAATTTTTTTTTTTTTTTTAATTTTTTTTTATTACAGGGGCAAATTTATCGCCGTGCCCTCGGGCACGGGCATCCACTAGTATATATATATATATAGCGAGTGTCCTGTGCACACTAAGTTTGTATATCATTTTTTTAATATAATAAAAAAATATTTTTCGGCTGATTTTTTTCGTGCGATATTTAAACATTTCAAAGGACCCATATAAAAAAAAACAGCTCAAATAAACTTGTTTTGCTATTTTTAAAAAATTGGTCAAACTTTCGCTCCTTTTAAACACTTTAAAAGCTACGAAAGTTTGACCAATTTTTTAAAAATAGCAAAAAAGGTTTTGGGGATCTTAAGTATTTAGTCATATTTATAAAGATTTACTTGTCCTCACTCCCATGTTTTTATTTTTTTTAGTTGTTAGTCATATTATAATAAATATGGGACAAGTGTCATTCTCTGCAAAAAGAAAGATGGGTGATTACAAGGAAGTTATAGGGGGGTTTGGGTGGTTATAGAACTTTTTATAATTTTAAAAATATATGGGAGTGGAGCCTAAATACATCTATGTAGATGGGACTAAAGCCAAAAACACTAAAAAAAAAATTGGGCTGATTTTGTTATATGTGTCCGTTGAAATGTTTAAATATCAAATAAAAAAATCAACTCAATTTTTTTTTTTAATATTTTAAAAACATTTGTGTGCGTCAGCATATGTGCAAACTTATTGAAATATCATGAACTCATATAAAAAATATCAACTCAAATTATTTTTTTTACTATTTTAAAAAAACAAGTATGTTTAAAAAGTCTCATACTCTCTCTCTCTATATATAACAACCAAATTCACAATTTTAACTTTATGCCTGAAATCCAAAACTGCATCCATAGTTAAACGGATAGGGAAAAAAAGGTGCCAATTTAGTCAAGATATGCCTACTCATCTTTATAATACACAAGATAAATCAGATCTATTTGAGTTATCAAATGGGACAATAATGAGAATCTTACACTTACGATGCCTGAAATCCAAAAGTCTATCCATAATTAACCAGTTAGGGAAAAAAAGGTCCATAATTAAGCCAATTTAGTCCATGCCTACTCATTTTTATAATACACAGGACAAATAAGATATATTTGAGTTATCAAATGGGACAATAATGAGAATCTTACACTTATGATGCTCTTTTGACATGGCCAGTTCAACCCCTGACACCGCAGAAAAAACTGCACAAATGATCACAACCAACCATTAAATTCAACGGCAAAAATAAACACCTAAAAGTCAATTGAGGAAGTTAAAGAAAAAATTAAACAAACCAGAAATAGCTGGACTAAGAATGCCATCACCAATCACCATGCAAGCCCCAATCAAAGCCAATACAAGCAAACATCTCTGCAACACTCTATGTTTCTCTAGACAAGATTTCAGCCTTGACCCAAAACTATTTGAGTCTTGAACATTTCTAACGTCTTTCTTGTAGGGTGATAAATCTTCATCTGCTAATTGGCGATTTGGCAGCATGTTCACTCTGGCGTGTCGGCAAAGCAGTGAATATAATGCAAATGTGCCCCCTTCACCATTATCATCCGCTTTTAGCACAATAAATATATATTTGAGAAGAGGGACTAAAGTCAAGGTCCAAAAAACAAAAGACATAACCCCATAGATTTCTTCATTTGTTTGTGAGTGGCTAATATCACCAGCAAATGTGACTTTGTATACATATAATGGGGATGTACTCAAATCACCATATACAACACCCAAACTCTGATAAGCCAATGTCAAAACTGTCCTCCAAGACTCTCTCTGCAACAACCACCCAAAAAAAAAATCAATATAATAAAAAAATAATTTTTTTAAAGTACCCAATAAAGAAAGAAGGAAAAAATAATCTGACCTTAACAAGATTCTGATAAGACCCAGTTTCCAGATCCATGATGGGTTGTCTCAAAGTCCCATAAAGACTATCTTTACTTTGAATTGAAGAAACTTAAAGATGACCCATTTGAGAAAATGGCCTTCTCGGTAAAGAAATTTCAAGAAAGTATATATGTTCAATATCAATATAGCACTGACATAAACAAAGTTTGTCTACGTTATTTTGTTTGTTGCAGTTGAACATACATTAAAAAAAAGTAACATGAAACACCACATATGAGTGCAAGTGTCTGATTGACAAGGAGAGGATTCTTGGAGCGAGTTTGGAACTTGAAATCAGAGCATAAACTTCAGAGAATATTTGGCTTTTAACGTGAGGGAGAGAGAAGTTTCTAGTTTTACATTTATAGTTTAGAACTCTGGGTTTCTTAATGTAAATTGTTTTGCATTTTGGGATTGTTCAGTTTATGTTTAGATGATGTCATCTTAGTAGACCTGTCACCTGGCTATGAGGGGGAGATGTCGTGGCACTTGGCGACGTGACGACTATACTAATCCCAAATTTATACGGATAAATCGGACACATAAATTGTATGGATCAAATTGCATTTTAAAAAATTTATTTAAAATATAAAATGAAATAATATTATCATAATTTATTTTTTTACTAGTGTGCAGTCTCGAGCAATGCACGAACATTTTAAAACCAAACGATTTAATATAGGGGCATTTACGTTTAGATCCTATTAGACGTTCTTATATACATTCTAGTCCCATCATGTTTTTCTCTTACATATAAGTCATATTCCTAATTTTTTAGAACTTTTTTTCCAATTTTACCCTTTTAAAACCAACAATCAGTAATTTCCTTGAGGAAGTTACATAAGTGGTTGAACTTTTTTTTTTATCTTCAAATGATCATAACTTTTGATTCACAAATCCGTTTTTCACAAAATTACTATTTTTGAAATCTGTTCGACGAGATCTATCAAACAAGATCCATGAAGTCTATAAAATTCCAAAGAAAAAAATTTACACAAACAGTAAACTTTACTGTATGCGCTAGAATATGAAATAGTTTTATATATGTGACATTTTCACAAACAGACAGTAACATTTAATGTGCTAATACTACACAGCATATATATATATATATATATATATATATATATATATATATATATATATATATACGGTGGATCCAAACCCTTTTTTTTTTCAAAATTACCTTATATTTGAAGGTTCGCGCTAACGGTATCCAATCCTTACCACCATTATTAGAGCTTCAACGACCTTCGTCAGAGCTCTGATTTGGGGTGGGTAAGGGTGGCATGTGGTGCCGCTGGCCCGGTCCTTTAAAAATAAGAGACTATTAAATAAATGGGTTTTGGATCCACCGAAGTATCATGGGGGCAGCTGGCGCGGACCTTTGAAAATAAGATTGGATAAATGGGATCGGGATCATCTGGAGCGCCAATTTGGGGTGAATATGGGTGGCACGGAACTTTAAAAATCGGAGCATATTGGATATATATATATATATATATATATATATAGTTTGTAAAAAGTCATAGATATTAAACTTTATTGTATATATCAGAAAATGAAATAGTTTTATATTTCTCACATTTTCACAAACAATAACATTTACTGTGATAATATATTTATGAAATAGTTTTATATATATAACATTTTCACAAACAGTAACATTTACTGAGTTAATATTACACAATATATATATAACATTTTCACAAAAACAGTAATATTTACTGAGTTAATATATATATATATATATATATATATATATATATATATATATATATATATATATATATATATATACACGGTATATTCAAACCTTTTTTTTTTAAATTACCATATTTTTAAAAGTTTACGCTAGCGACATTCAATCCCCACCACTACTCACCCCAATTGTCGACGCTTCAACGACTTTCATCAGCGCTATGATTTAGGTGGGTAGTAGTGGCATAGGGTGCCGCTGGCGCGGACCTCTGAAATTAAAAGAATATTAGATAAATGGAGTTTGGATTCACTGACGCTCCGATTTGGGGTGAGTAGGGGTGACAGTGGGTTAGGTTTATATCTATAACATTTTTACAAACGTTAACATTTACTGTGTTATAACACAGTATATATATATATATATATATATATATATATATATATACGGTGGATCCAAACCTCTTTTTTCTGATATTGCCTTATTTTTAACGACCCGCGCTAGCGGTATCTAATCCCGACCACCACCAACCCCAATTGTTGGAGCTCGAACAACCTTCATCAGAGTTCTGATTTGGGGTGACATGGAGTGTCGCTGGCGCGGACCTTAGGAAATAAGGGAATATTGGATAAATGGGGTTTGGATACACCGGCGCTCCAGTTTGAGGTGGGTAGGGGTAGCATTGGATTAGGTTTATATCTGTAATATTTTCACAAATAATAAATGTTACTGTTTGTGAAAATGTTACATCGGCATCCCATGCCACCTCAAATCAGAGCTCTGATGAAGGTTGTTGGAGCTCCGATAAAGGGGGTGGGGATTGGATGCCGCTGGCGCGGACCGTTAAAAATAAGATAATATCTGAAAAAAGAGGTTTGGATCCACCATATATATATATATATATATATATATATATATATATATATATATATATATATATATACTGTGTTATAACACAGTAAATATTAACGTTTGTAAAAATGTTATAGATATAAACCTAACCCACTGTCACCCCTACTCACCCTAAATCGGAGCGCAAGTGGATCCAAACTCCATTTATCTAATATTCTTTTAATTTTAGAGGTCCGCGCCAGCGGCACCTTATGCCACTACTACCCACCTAAATCATAGCTCTGATGAAAGTCGTTGACGCTTCGACAATTGGGGTGGGTAGTGGTGGGGATTGAATGTCGCTAGCGTAAACCTTTAAAAATATGGTAATTAAAAAAAAAGAGGTTTGGATCTACCGTGTGTATATATATATATATATATATATATTAACTCAGTAAATGTTACTGTTTGTGAAAATATTATATATATATTGTGTAATAATAACTCAGTAAATGTTACTGTTTGTGAAAATGTTATATATATAAAACTATTTCATAAATATATTATCACAGTAAATGTTATTGTTTGTGAAAATGTCAGAAATATAAAACTATTTCATTTTCTGGTGTATACAATAAAGTTTAATATCTATGACATTTTTACAAACTATATATATATATATATATATATATATATATATATATATATATATATATCCAATATGCTCCTATTTTTAAAGTTCCGTGCCACCCCTATTCACCCCAAATTGGCGCTCCAGATGATCCCGATCCCATTTATCCAATCTTATTTTCAAAGGTCCGCGCCAGCGGCCCCCCATGATACTTCGGTGGATCGAAAGCCCTTTTATTCAATAGTCTCTTATTTTCAAAGGTCCGCGCCAGCGACACCACATGCCACCCTTATCCACCCAAATCGGAGCTCTAACGAAGGTCGTTGAAGCTCCAATAATTGTGGTAAGGATTGGATACCGCTAGCGCGAACCTTCAAATATAAGGTAATTTTGAAAAAATAGGGTTTGGATCCACCATATATATATATATATATACTATGTAGTCTTAACTCAGTAAATGTCTGTTTGTGAAAATGTTATATATATATATTGTGTAATATTAACTCAGTAAATGTTACTGTTTGTGAAAATGTTATATATATAAAACTATTTCATAAATATATTATCACAGTAAATGTTGTTGTTTGTGAAAATGTCACAAATATAAAACTATTTCATTTTCTGGTGTATACAATAAAGTTTAATATCTATGACATTTTTACAAACTATATATATATATATATATATATATATATATATATATATATATATATATATATATATATATCCAATATGCTCGTAAATTTTTAAAGTTCTGTGCCACCCTTATTCACCTCAAATTGACGCTCCAGATGATCCCGATCCTATTGATCCAATTTATTTTCAAAGGTCCGCGCCAGCGGCACCCCATAATACTCCGGTGGATCCAAAACCCATTTATTCAAAAGTCTCTTATTTTCAAAGGTCCGCGCCAGCGGCACCACATGCCACCCTTACCCACCTCAAATCGGAGCTCTGGCGAAGGTCGTTGAAGCTCCAACAATGGTGGTAAGGATTGGATGCCGTTAGCGCGGACCTTTAAATATAAGGTATTTTTGAAAAAAGAGGGTTTGGATCCACCGGATGTGTATATATATATATACTGTGTAGTATTACCACAGTAAATGTTACTGTCTGTTTGTGAAATGTCACATATATAAAACTATTTCATATTCTAGTGCATACAGTAAAGTTTACTGTTTGTGTAAATTTTTTTCTTTGGAATTTTGTAGTCTTCATGGATCTTGTTTGATAGATCTCGTCGAGCAGATTTCAAAAATAGTAATTTTGCGAAAAACGGATTTGTGAATCAAAAGTTATGATCATTTAAAGATTAAAAAAAAAAAGTCCAACCACTTATGTAACTTTCTCAAGGAAGTTACGGATGGTTGGTTTTAAAAGGGTAAAATTGTGAAAAAATTTCCTAAAAAGTTGGAATAGGACCTATGGGATTATGAAAAAGTCAATAGGACTTATAAGCTTGTTGACCTAATAAATGGGACCTAGATATAATTTGCTCTTTAATATATAACATAATATCATTAAAAAAGTTCAAATGCATGTCGAGAAAGATTAAAAAAAAAAAACACTTAGGGCCTGTTTCGTTCTCTATTCAGAAAATTCGATTTAAACACTGTTTTTAAATACAGTTTTAAAATTCAGTTTTTTGTGTTTATAATTATTGGTGTGCGTTTGGTAAAGTTATTTTTAAATACAGTTTTTTGAAAATTTGACAAAATTGACAAATATGTATATTTATATCATGCATATGCGTGTGTGTGTGTGTGTGTGTGTGTGTGTGTGTGTATATATATATATGTATGTACATATAAACATACATAAAACTTTCATACATACATGATACATGAATGTATATATACATACATACATCATAAATTATATACATGTACATTTAATAACATGTATTTTTAGGTATATTTAATGAGGTATATTGTGGAGTTTATATATATATATATATATATAGAGGCAGTCTCCTGTGCACACTAAGTTTGCACATTACCTTTTAAAAGTAGTAAAAAAAATATTTTTGAGTTGATTTTTTTTGTGTGATATTTAAACATTTCAAGGAACCCATATAAAAAAAATCAGCTCAAAAAAACTTTTTTTTCTATTTTTAAAAAATCGGTCAAACTTTCGCAGTTTTTAAGCCCTTTAAAAACTGCGAAAGTTTGACCGATTTTTTAAAAATAGCAAAAAAAGTTTTTTTGAGCTGAATTTTTTTATATGGGTTCCTTGAAATGTTTAAATATCACATAAAAAAATTGGTGTGCGCCAGCACTAAGTTTGCCTACTTTTAAAAGGTAATGTGCAAACTTAGTGTGCAAACTTAGTGTGCACAGAAGCCTGCCCCTCTCTCTCTATATATATATATATAAAACTTTTATACATACATGATGCATGAATGTATACATATACATACATACATACATCATAAATTATATACACGTACATTTAATATCATGTATTTTTAGGTATATTTAATGAGGTATGTTAGGGAGTTTAACTCTCTCTCTCTCTCTCTCTCTCTCTCTCTATAATTTTATAGTGAATTATATATGCGACATCATTATAAATATATATATATATATATATATATATATATATATATATATATATATATATATATATATATATTTATTTATTTATTTATAATGATGTCGCATATATAATTCACTATAAAATTATATACATACATGAATTGATAATATTTTTTAATACATATGTACTATATGTATATTTTATATTATTCCATACATTAATAATATATGTATAAAACTATATATAAGTATCATGTATCTATTGATAATATTATTTAACTTTATATTATTCCATACGTAATTTTGTGTATATGTACATATATATTTTTTATTTATAAGAATTACACACATTAATGTATTATGTATGTATATTATATATTAAGGTATAATTGCTTTAAAATATTAAGAATGAATAATTCTGAGTTGAAAAATAAAAAAAAACAGATGTTATAAAACACCCAAAATCTGTTTTCTGAAAAACTTGATTATAACACGGGAATATTATAATTCTGTGTTTAAAAACAGGTTGCCAAACGAAGATTTTTATCAGAATTGTATTTAAACACAGAAAACAGAATTATAGTTGCAAACCAAACAGGCCCTTAATTCTTTAACTTTTAGATTTTTTTCATTGAGTCAAATTTTATCATTACTTGACCATACCGCTCAATAGAGTAGATGCTTATATCAACAGAAGGTGGAAAACACTAATTCCCAACATAATCGAATAAGGATATTAAATTTGTATAGAACCTATTGAGAAAGTAAATATTATAGATTACACAAAACATGTTAAATTTATAATCATTGAGAGTACAAAAGAATGCTTACAAGTTACAAATACTTACAACAACCAAAGGTGAATGACACGTGGACGTAATAAATTTTGTCTCTCTCCTCTTCCACATAATTGCATTTTTACTCTCTAATTTGAAGCCCTAACAATAATCACATCTTAATAGTATCTTCCTATAGCTCTTCACTTTATCACGCCAATCTCTCCCCCTCTCTCTCATTTAGAAGAATTTTGACCTTCCTTCTCCTTTGCATAATTATCATTCTTTATCTTTCATCTCATTCTAAAGATGCATTTAACCATTTCTCCTTTATGAAGGCGATTTTCAACTAATACATAAAAAAAATTGTTATTAAAAGAGTTAAATAGCAAAATAGAGCAATTATAAATTTTACCTTATCCGGACTAACTATTTAAGCACCTTTCACCTCTGGCATTAGCGTCTTGTTAGAGTGAGATGGAAAAGAAGACTAATCTTTCAAAATTTTCTTTAATTTCTTAATTAGATGAAAACTGCATTCATAATGTTCACTGTATAAACAACACTGTAGAATAATAGAGAGCGTAGGAGAAAGGGTTCAGCGCATCTTAGAGTGAGATGAGATATAAAGAAAGATAATTATGGAAAGAAGAAGGAAGGCCAAAAATCTTCTAAATGAGAGGGGGAGGGGGGGGGGGGGGGGGGGAGATTGGCGTGATAAAGTAAAGAGACATAGGAAGATATTATTAAGAGGTGGTGATTATTATTAGGGCTTCACATTAGAGAGTAAAAGCAATATAGTAAATGCAATTATGTGGAATACGAGAGAGAGAAAATTTAGAAAGAAAAGATTTATATCCACGTGTCACTCCCTGGTGTTGAGGCTATAATTTTATATATATACTAAAGATTTGGCTCATCAACTAAGGTTTTAAAATCATAGTTTATGTCATTAACCATTTAAATTCTTAAATTTTACAAATAATTTGTACATGGTTAATTATTTAATTATGATGTTTTGTTACTAATCATATCAAGAAATACTTAATCCACATGTTGTACAAGTGGGAGATTACCTTATCATAGCCAATCATAATTATGAATTTCACTTGATGGTTTTATATGATGCTATTTATTTTGAATGTCTGAACATGTCCATGAGTTGTTTTATTATGGTTGAGGTTATTTGGTATATTAAAGTCGAAAAGTGTCGCATATAACCTTTCAAAAGTGTTTGTGTCAAATAAAAAATAATGAATACGTCAAAAATAGTGACACAAACACATATTCATTTTTTTATATCATGTCATGTTTGTATCTAAAAAAAATCTTGTCACGTCATGTTGTGTAGGCTCAAAACACCACCTATAAACACAAATTTCCACCCCTAATTGTAGGTTTCATTTTTCCTTTTGCAAAACTTCAAGTATATTTCTTGTAAATATATTGTATATGTGTGTGTAAAATTTATAATGAAATATTTATATTATTTGAACTCGATGAATGGATTTGAAGTAATCAATACAAAAAATGGACGAATAAAAGAAATTATGGCCACTAATTGTTCATTGACAAAAATGAAGGTCGAAACAATATTTTAATCATGCAAAGCATATATTAATTTAAAAAAACACTATACACATATTCATATACATATATCCTCTCTCTCTCTCTTTCTCTCTCTCTCTCTCTCTCTCTCAGAGAGAGAGAGAGAGAGAGAGAGAGAGAGAAATACACATAATACTAATTAGAAAATTATTAAAGTGGAACCAAATATAAGATTTATGTACAAGCATATTTAACGAAGGCAACAAAAATGTTACAAACAATTGAAGTTTTAGTGAATGTTAAAGCTCGGGATTGCGAGAATTGACTAGACGATGAACCCTAAAATAGATTTATTAATAACTAGTTATAACACCTCGAAATGCTGGTGGGGCTTAAAAAAAATTATTTTTTTTAATAAATATCTCCAAAATTATATACACAAATAAATGTAACAAAGAACTATCACCATACAACATATATCATATTTTTTTAATATATGCTAGAACTTTTATATCCATCATATATAATATATCCAAATAATAATCGATCTCGAAATAGGTTACCTAAATTTGTAGAATAAATTACAACATGTGAATATGTAATACCCCGTATTTTATGACTTTTAAATTTGGGGATTTATTAAAATTAATTAGAGATATTAATTTAATATTAATACGAAAAACATTTAAATATTTACTAGCGTGATGAGAGTTAGTAATTATTGAAATTTTGTTATAAATTACTTTATGGGTAAAGTAAGATGTGTAATTAAATTTAGTAAAATTATCATGAGAATATAATTGGATAATTTTGGAAATTTTATCGGGACGCGCCTGTGTCGTGTCGGGATTAAATTCGTATTATTAAAAGTGAATAAATTATAAGTCACCCGTATGGTCATTTTGAGTGCGTCAATGTGTCCGAAAGGATCGAGATAGTCAAAATAATGTACCTGGGGGTATAGGTTGGTTCTCGAGGCATTTTTAGGCCTAATGAGCATCCCGAGAGGGCGTTTTAGACATTTTTTATTTTTGGGCATGGAAACCCACGAATTTTCTAAGGTTATATATGATGTTAGGGGTTTTATTCTAGGGTTACCATAACCAAAAACCAAGAACGACCATTGGAGAGTAAGAGGAGAAGCTTTCCATGGAGTTCTAGGTCAAGAACTCCACCGTTTGCACCGCCGTCACCGCCAAATTGTAGATCGTGCGACGAGGAACACAATCACACCAATTTCTTCCACAAATCAGAAATAAAGATTTACAAGCAAGTATCTATCTTTCTTTATTTTAGTTAATGCTTCAATTATATTAGCCTAGGGTTGATTAGAACTAGTTATCATGAAAGAAAGCATATATTGGACACTAGAATTTGCATGTTGTAGAGGTAAAAATCATATTCTGGAAATCAATTTCACATGTAGAGGAAAAATCACGAATTTTCTTTGAGTTAGGAGTAAAAATCTGGAAATTTTTTTTGGAAGAATTAAGATAAAGAAGAAAATTAGGGTTCTTGAGGTTGATATAGTTTTTGCCCTTTTAATTTGATATACTCGATGAAAACTCACATGTTTTACGTAGAAAATTATTTATATGGGTATATAACACTTGTAGTATCATTTGTTGGGAGTTTGGGAGTGGAACATGATGATTTGGATGGGTTTGGAATAGGATTCCCGTAAGTAGATTTTCTGCATTTTCGTCATAACTGCTTGATCGATCGATCGACCAAAGAGCATCGATCGATCGATGATCGATCGATCGACTCCCTTCCATCGATCGATCGACCCCTCCTGGAAAATTCATATTCCTCCTTTAAATAGTTATTTCGATTAAAATGAATTGTAACCTTTGGACCTTATTAATAGAACATTTTGGGACATAAAGAGGACCAGTAGGACTTAGTAAAAAGGAGGAATTTAAAGTATGGCGAATTTAAAGTTAACGGGGAGTAATTTATTCATAGGAAATTATGGATACGGTAATTAAAGGAGTAATACCCGTAAGAAAGCTACGTTAGAAAATAAGAGAGTATCTACTGAATTTATACATTGGGGAATAGAATATTACGAGTGAAATGGGGAATGTATGGAATAACCTATAATTAAGAATAAAGAGACGAGCCGTTATACGGGATAATCTAGTAACATGTACTAAGAACGAATATCATAAGTATGGGTCGTGGACGTACCTAATTTAGAAATGGGAATGGTAGTATACATATATATGATTGTGTTTGTTCATATACTATATACGTGTAAAATCATTCCCGCGCTACTTGCTATCACTGAGGTTACCATGTCGGGACAGTCTTATCTCGATGGGACCTTTATGGAGGATATTGACTTGTACCCTAGAACATAGGAATCTGTAGAAGGGTGTCTACCTACAAAAAAATATAAATAAAAACATTTTTTTTGGAAATATTGAGAAGGAACCCACCCAGGGTCCCGGCATATCATATTGAGAAGGAACCACCCCAGGGTCCCGGCAGAAATTCATATTAAGAAGGAACCCACCCAGGGTCGCTGCAGAAATGACATTCGAGAGGATCAGCGCCACTGTAAGGCTCAGCGTCGCTGCAAGTGTCAGCGCCGCTGCAAGTGTCAACGCCGCTGCAAGTGTCAACGCCGCTACAAGCGTCAGCGCCACTACAGCAAGGGTCACTACAGCAATAACATTAGAGAGGTGCCCGCGAAGGTCACCACAGAAATCCAAGATTGAGAAGTGCCACTGCAAGGGTCAGCGCCGCTGCAAGGGTCACTGCAGTAATGACATTCGAGAGGGTCAGCGCCACTGCAAGGCTCAGCGCCGCTGCAAGTGTCAGCGCCGATACAAGTGTCAACGCCGCTGCAAGGGTCAGCGCCACTGCAAGCGTCAGCCCCACTACAACAAGGGTCACTACAGCAATAACATTCGAGAGGTTCCCGCGAGGGTCATCACAGAAATCCAAAATTAAGAAGTGCCACTGCAAGGATCAGCGCCGCTGCAAGGGTCACTGCAGTAATGACATTCGAGAGAGTCAGCGCCACTGCAAGGGTTACTGCAGAAATGTTATTCGAGAAGTGCCGCTACAAGGGTTTCGGCAGAAACTCATATTGAGAAGGAACCCACCCAGAGTGGCCAGGATGAGGGAGTAGCTATCACGAGCAACTCCTCATCATGAAACATCAGTCTTTAAATGAACAACAGCATTAACACTTTCCTTTCTTGTACAGGTTGCCTAGTCGAGCAAGCAGGGCTCGAACAGGCGCGTTGGGACCTCTTGGGAGTTTTGGCTTGGCGGCTGAGGGGCAAGGTATGTTGAGCAAGCTCAATCACTTAGCACTATAGGATTGAGAGAATACTAGTAGGAAGACCCAGAAGTCACTCAAGACTAGACACACTTCACACTTGGTCACAAGTGAAGTGAGCAGCCAAAGAGCTGGCTACTCACAAGAAATAAACTCTTTACAAGAAAATGACTTTTCTAGAAGAGGGGGTCCTCAAGGTCCCTCCCAAGAAAAACAACATTTTTAGAGGAAAGGAATCCTTAAGGTCTCCTCTATCAAGATTTGCAAAATTGCACCACAAGTTACCGTTTCAAAAGATAACTACCAAATCTGATATTTTGTCTCCATTAGGGGACATATGTGCTTTTTGACTTTTGGTCGGCACCAGGTGGCGCCTGCAGGGGGACAGGCAGGCTGCCTGCCGGTAGGGACAAATGGTACACTTTAGACATTTTTCCCCACCAACTCTCTCAATTTTGGCGCCCAAAAAATGCTAACTCACCCCTAACGCCCTAGTATAAATAGACCTCTGGGCAAGGTCAAGAGAGGGACAATAGAAATTGCACTGTTACTCTGCCAAAATATCACCAGACCTACCTAAGTATTCTCTCCCTGCTCATTCTCTTAGTGCTGAGTGCCTTGTTCCTTCACTCCCCACTGACAGCCATCACTCTCAGGTGTTTCCCTTAAGAAAATTACTATTTTTGCTGTGAAAGTTCATCTTCTTGTAGGGAGTGAGTTGAAGCTTGAGTTCCATTGTTACCAGAAGGAGAAGTTTTCTTCAGAAGTTTCACCAGGAGACCTTAAAGACCTTGCAGGCAGCGTCCATTGGAGTGGGTCACGCCTCACCCTTTCCAGTTATTCATAGACCCCAGTCTCACTACCCTCCTACATTTGGCGACTCTACTGGGGAGGTATCCTCACTTCCATGGACAAAGAAGGTTTTAATGTTTCTAAGCAGCTAGTGTTTGAAGACTTTTCATCTGAAAATGGAGCTCAAAGAGACCAGACCACTCAGGAGGATGTGGTGGTGACAAAAGCTAGAGTACCTGCTCTTCAGGGAGGGCAGACCAGTTCACCGACAGTGGATTTGGTGACAGGTTTCAACATTATGAGTATGTTTTTGAGTTTTTTTTAAATAACACAACGTAGACTTAGCAAGTTTGGGTCAAGGTTGTGTAACACCAGCAACATTGCCCTCTGGAGGAGCGACCGCTCCAGCAGCGATTCCGATAGAAGTAGCTCCGCCGCAGAGGGCGGTGCCGGAGCAAGTCATGACACCATCAGGCTCACCAGTAGCAAAGAGAATGAATTTGGAGGAGTCACCCTCCAAAGTCAGTACAATTGAGGAGGTAAGGGAGTTGTTCTCCTTCTCCCAGAGGGAGGGACGTCCTCTATATGAGGAGTTCCAGGACCCTTATTCATAAAAGGTGAACGAGAATCCATACTCAGAGGGTTGCCTTTCGCCAAAGTTTATCAAGTTTAGTGGAAAAGAGGAAAATGCAAACAAGGCACCCTCATCAGAAATGGGGTGCGAGGAACTCCCAATAGAAAATTGTTATCAAACACCCTCAGTACAAATGGGGTGCGAGGAATCCCCTATTGGGTGCAAGCCCTCGACAAAAAAATATGGGTGAGGAACTTATAGTTGGCGAGGAACCCACTAAGATGGTGGGTCTCGCGAGGTACCCTCATCTGCCAGCGCACTATTCATGGTAACCTCAGTCGTCAAAGAACCCTGAAGTATTAGTCATCGGTGGGGACCCCCTGGAAGGGGTAGGTACAAAGTCAACACGTGAGGAACCCGTAAATGTTTCAGACGAGGAGCCCGCCTCCAGTGGTGACGATCGCGAGGAACCCTCGACACCCGAGGAACCTCTCATGGTTGTGATAGCAGATGGGTAAGTATCGTAGAGGAACCCTTGATTATTGACAGAATGAACAAGGAATCCATGTTATTGTTGCGTGTTGGTGAGGAACCCTCAATAGTCGATGGCCCTCGCGAGAAACCCGCAACATTCCGTGGTGGACAGGGTCGCGAGTAACCCTTAATAGTTAATGACCTCTCAAGGAACCCCCAATATCTTGTGGTGGACAAAGGTCACGAGGAAACGCCAATTGACGATCGCGAAAGACCCATGGTCATCTAAAAAATAGGACCCCATAATTGGAGTCACAAATGTAAGATCCCCACCAACTGTAAGAGATCGCGAGGAACCCCTAGTAGTACCGACTACTGGTGAGGGACCCTCTGAAACTATGGTGGTAGCAGCTCTAGGCAAGACACCCTTGGGCACGAGGAACCCTTGATAGCATTGACAGTCGGCGAGACACTCTCAGACATAAGGTCGAAGAGCGAGGAGCCTCTATCAACATCAGAAAATGTCGAGACACCCTTAGAGGTGAACTCGACACATGATGAACCCTCGACGCGACATAAGGTTGAGGAAGGCCCTTGACGAAACGCAAGGTCGAGATACCCTTGACGATAGTCACGACGAGGAACCCTTAGAGAAATGAGTACTAGGGGTCGAGATACCCCTTCCTCTTGAAATAAAGAACTAGGGGTCGAGACCCCCCTCTCCAAATAAAGCTTCACCAGGCGAGACACCCTCGGGCACGAGGAACCCTTGATAGCATTGGCGGTCGGCGAGACACTCTCAGACATAAGGTCGACGCGCGATGAACCTCTATCAACATCAGTAAATGTCAAGACACCCTTAGAGGTGAACTCGACACATGAGGAACCCTCGACGCAATATAAGGTCGAGGAAGACCCTTGATGAAACGCAAGGTCGAGATACCCCCTCCTCTTGAAATAAAGAACTAGGGGTCGAGACCCCCCTCTCCAAATAAAGCTCCACCAGGCGAGGAACCCTTGGGCCAGTGCCTCATACGAGGAACCCATAAATAAATAAGTCTTAAATTTCGAGGAACCCAAGTCGGCGCCAACAGCAGCCTCCTGCGAGGGACCCTCACCCATCACGACCCTCGACAAGGAATCCATACCAATTGGCATTTCAAAATCATTTTCCCTACCAGTAGTAGGGTTGGGGTAAAAAAACCCACTTCTCCAGATGACATACCCGTGGTCGAGGAACCCTTTGTATTGGAAACAATAGGCGAGGACCCCGCGGTCTCCCTTATATGGTGCGAGGAACCCCTCAAAATCAAGGGGTGAATGAGGTACCCCTCAAGTTCAAACTTTTAAACAAAGAATCCACAGTAGCGAAGCGTCTGGCCGAGGAACCTCTGGAATCCAAAGCGACGGATGAGGTATCCCTAAATTCAAGGCCTCAAACAAGGAACCCTCATCTACCACAGAAAGCGGCGAGGGACCCTTAGAGGTCCTCTCCCTAAAATTCAATCCTCCGTCAACATATCTCTTATCCAAACAGACCTCTAAAAACTAGTATGAGAAGGGGGGTAACAGGACTCCCTCACTCAAATCGGGAGATCTCGACAGTAACAGACTAGGAGGATGTAAAGTTTTGTGAGCTCCACCAGAGGGATCATCATGCCACCAAAGATTATTTTCATTTGGCGAGCAGGTAGCCAATGGAACTTTGCAGATTCCACCAGTAGAGGTTAATGAGAACCCCCCGCCAGCTTACCACTACGGTTGAAAAGGTACTATGCCTAACTCTTGCCAAGTTTCATCTTCTTCAAAGATTGAACCACTTGCTCTAAGTGCAGATTTTTTTTTTAAACATTATAAGAGCACACTCTTTGTAAGAAATGAAAATATGTTACTAAATCCGTTTATTAAAAATAAACTATTTAAGTAACTCCGATCTGTTTTTTGAGGAAACTCTTTTCTAGAAAAAACAAAACTATTTGAACACAAGATGTGTTTAACAAAACAGTATGTACGAGATCTATTCAAGATTTGACTAATAGATCTATAAAACAGTTTAAACAAATCTTTAAACTCAACACAACCAAGAATGAGATGAAGAGATGCAGAAAGATTAAGTTCACTATTTTTTACGTGGTAAAACCTCACCAATTGAGGAAACATCCACGACTCCCTCTACGGAGTAAAAGAAAAAAAAAATCCACTAAAATAAATTTATGAGTTACAAACTATATAACTAACATGCATACAACTCAGACCTATATAAGTTTAGGAATGTACCCTCTGGTGTCCTTATAACTTCTCTGCAGTTCTGATTGTAGTTGTTGTTCTCCCAGTTTGTTAACTTCTGATTTGTTCCAGCACTTTACGTCGACTTTTGTTCACAAGATCTTATTACCAACACTTTTCGTGTTGTAGTGTGAAAGTGTTTGTGGAGATGCTCTCTAACACATGCATACACACACTCACACTTATTAAGTACAAACAGTCCTAGCAAATTACATATAAGGCTATATGCAGTGATTTTTCTTTTTCTCTCTTCTCACAAAACTTTGAACCTTTTTGACCTTTAAATCAATCCCAGAATCCACGGATATCTTGCTTAGAAGACAGTCAAGATCTTAATCAATCTCAGAGTTTTGAAAAGATTTTCGAGATTGAAAACCTCCAAGTGTGATTCCAAACTAGGTCAAAGGTTTAGTTTTAAGAGAACTAGAAACATAAAACATTTATTGTTGATTTAGAGATAAAAACAATTTTCAGAAAAGAATCAACAATATATTTCTCAAGATGAGAAATAAACTATGTAAATCTAAGTGTAATGTGACATGCAGAACATAGATCTGAAATTTTTATGAAGAAGAAAGTAGATCTAAGCAAACATTTTAAGTTGGAAACAAGATCTAACGAACAAGAGGTTACAGCAACACAAATAACTCTAAAAAAATCAAGAACACTCAGAGTAGTGTTTTGGATATATAGGAGTTTTTGTGGAGTGTTTGGTTTGAAAGAGGATTGACGAACAGGGGTTGGGGTTAGGGTTTCTAACTCTCTCTCTTTCTTTCTGGTTTCTCTCTTCTCTCTACTCTCTCTTTTTTATTCTCAGGAATGAATTGGCCAAAAGTCTTGGACGACTGAGAGGAGGATCCTTTTTATAGGATGAAGGGAAGGATCGAGAAGCAGGTTCAAAAACAAGGGTCAGGATTGAGTCAATCTGGTTTGACTTAAATCCAAGGGCTCACAGAACGCGGTGGTTAAAAAACATCTGATTGGTTTAAAAGGGATACACAGGGATTACCAAAGAAAACATGCAGGACGTTGATAAGGTTTGATCCAACGGCTGTAGGCATACGCGATTGTATACTCAGTGAAGAAACACAAATCCCACCAATCAGCAAGAAACAAATGTTAAGCAATAAATCGATATAAAACGCGTGTCATAAAATAATTACAACCAAGCCCTGAAGTTTCTGCCGCTTTTGGTTTCTACCCAAACCAACTTTGAGTCAATAAACCCATTAATCAATAATTAGAGATTGAACCCACAAACTTCTAAAATCAAGTTTTAATTAATAAAACCTTTATAAAAAATGTTTATAAAATCCCCAAAAAATATTTAAAAATCAAATATAGGGATTTAAACATACTCAACATATGTACACACATAAATATGCAATATGGCATGTGCGTGATGCATTCTACTGTGTGTGAGTGTTGGTAATTAGATCTAGATCACAACAAGATATATGAATGAAATAGCAAACCAATCTCTGAGGTTCTTTGGTTTCTAGGATGGACATAATTTTGTCACAATTTCCAAACTAGATGAGCACTTATACAATATAGACTCAAGTGAGTCAAGAGTATAAGGGCTTCAATCTCCCCCTTTGGAAATATGAGACAAAATCTCCTTTGAGTCAACTAGGACTCGTAGGGCGACAAAAAGATAAGAAAAACCTATTCCTATAAAGATTCTATCTACCCAAATCCTAGAAAATAAAAGTACATAACTCAACTATTTACAATTGAATACCCTATGACATCAGTTGAGAAAAACTGTACAAAAACCTGCAATGAATCACTAAGATAGCATATATACAAATATTCATAATGACTCAAATTTCTCCCCCATTTTGTCTCAAATGGACAAAGGGAAAAACTTGGATAATCAGCAAAGGTATTAATCAGCACAAACCATACCAATAGATTTATGCAAGGAAATGAATCTATTATAATCTAGAGGTTTGGTGAACATATCTGCGAGTTGCAAATCAGTAGGAAGATAATTGCTTTCTAATTCCTTAGTTTCAACCAATTCGCGTATAAAATGATGTCTTATTTTTATGTGCTTTGTTCGCGAGTGTTGAACAGGGTTTTTAGAAATATTAATCGCACTTTGATTATCACAATAGAGATGCAATTGGTTTTCATGAAAAATTGCAAATAAAATGATAAAATTTCTTGAAGAACAAGAATTAGAAATATTTTATGGAGAAGATTTATCTGATTCTGATATTTCTAATTATTCTAATGAAATTTTATATGAGATTGAATCTGAATCGGAAACATCTGATGAAGAACTCGTATTTATGTATAATACTGCAGAAGTATGAGGTAGTAGCGAAGATGAGCTACAAACAATAGCCCTTCGTGAAATAGTTGGAGAAGAAATCACTTTTACCAACGAACAATTACAAGAAATTGATAATCAAAGACAACTTATAAAAAAGAAAGATGTCCATAAATTATCAAAATTCAAATTATTCTCAACAAGAATATTTGAACAATTTAATGGTAATACTACTGCTGGATCAACAGATGATGAAACAGCAGATATTAAACTTTTTGATTTAAAAAAGATCAAAAGATGGAAGAAAAAACACCCAAATATTAAATATATACATATAGGGTTTATTCAAATATGCATTACTGCCCTGTTTAGACAAGGTATGGATACACCCGTAGCTATACTGGTCTTAGACAAAAGATTCAGTAATCCTATGAATGCCATAATTAGAGGAGTCCAATCCAATTTGGTAAATGGAGTTATTTGGTTTAACATAAAACCAAATTTCTTCATATCCATTGATGATCCAAATATTGAGGAATCTATCATTATAAAAATCCAAACCAAAGGAATAGGAATGAAAGATACCTCAAGAAATATGTCAATACATTGGAAAACAATTCATGAATTGACAACTCTACCACAAACAAATACACAGAATGTGAATAGAAATATTATAGAAATATTTGAACCTCGACCATTTGATTCGGCAATCCAGCCCAGATTAATCAACTGGAGAGATTTGGAAGTACCAAAACAATGGATACTACCCCAAATAACAGAACCACCTCCTGAAAAACAACGAAACAGCGTTGAATTACAAGTATCTGGTAATAATGTCTATTTAAAAAATAAACATTTAGAAAATTGGCAAAAGAATTTTCCTGACAATGATTGGGAAAAATTAAAAGGAAAAAACCTTTTAAAAGGCGAGAGTAGTAATAATAGTAATAGTAAACCTCCTATTGCTATGAAAAATATACAAGTACCAATATTACCTGGAACAAATTATCTAAAAGAAGATAATATAAAATCCAGCCAAATTTATCATTTCCAATTGGGAAAAGAAGAAATAATCTTCTCACCAAGCCATGGAAAGAGAAGATATACTTATGTATTAGGATACTTCAATTTTGCAGGCTATAAACCATATAGTCTTTGCACATTAATTGATACAGGTGCAACCATATGTTTTTGTAGACCTAATGCTCTACCCCCTGAAAAATGGATAAAAATGAAAAATCCAATTGCTGTAATGGGCATCAATGGGACACAAAATTTCATTGATTTAAAAGCCAAAAAAGTGGCTATATGGTTTAACGAAAAGAAATTCATTATTCCAAAAATCTTATGCTTTCCAGAAATGCATGGAGATTTTATATTAGGCAACAATTTTATCTCAGAATATTTGCCTATAAGTATTGATGAGGGAACTATAAATTTAACCCTCAACAAAGATGTAGTAAAAATCCCTTTACTACAACAACATAAATATAAGTGCGAAAGAGACTTTTGCCCTACTAAGAAAGGGGATATAGCTCCTTTTATCAAAGCCCCTGAAGAAACTCATTGGCTTTATACTATATTAAAAGATAATTTTAGTGAAAACCCACTAAAATTATGGAATAAAAGTCCAAGATATTGTAATCTCAAACTAAGATATCCCAATGTCATTATAAGAGTAAAACCAATGATCTATACTAGAAACGATATAGATGAATTTGATAAACAAATCAAAGAATTATTGGATATAAACCTTATTGAAGAAACAATAAGTCCACACTCTAGCCCTGCCTTCATGGTGAGAAAACATAGTGAAGTTATAAGAGGAAAAGCTAGAATGGTTATAAATTATAAAAGACTAAATGAACAATTAGAATTTGATGGTTATTTTATTCCAAGAAAGGATGTATTAATTAACCAAACTAAAGGAAAAAAGTTCTTTAGCAAATTCGATTCTAAATCTGTATTTTGGCAGTTAAAACTAACGAAGAATCCAAGCCATTGACAACCTTTAGTACTCCTAGAGGACACTATTAATGGAATGTTATGCCTTTTGGACTAAACACATCTCCTCAGGTATATCAAAGATGGATGGACAAAATCTTTAAAGACCTTAAAGATTTTTGTGTTGTCTATATAGATGACATCCTTATTTTTTCCAAAACCATAGAAGAACATAGATATCATCTAAAAATTATTTATGAAAAATTCCAAAAACATGGAATCATTTTATCACCTAAGAAAATTGATGTTGAAAAAACAGAAATTAATTTTCTTGGCATAATCCTAAACCAGGATGGCCTACAATTACAAGATCATATCATCTCTAAAATAAGAGATTTTAATGAGGAAATTTTGGATAAAAAACAATTACAAAGTTTCCAAGGAATCCTTAATTATGGAAGAAATTTCATAAAAGGATTATCTCAAAAAGAATTACCACTTCTTGAAAAACTTAAAAAGAATGAAGTTTTTACATGGAGTGCTAATGATACTCTTGTTGTTAAAACAATTAAACAAGAAATCATTAATAATTGTCCAAAAGTTTATTTTCCTAAAACATGAGATAAATTAATATTGGAAACCGATGCTTCGGATAATTTCTGGGGATGCGTTCTCAAAGCAATTCCTTCAGAATATTGGAATGAAAACAATCCTTCCAATAATTTAGGTATTCGTGGTAAGAAAACTGCTATACCAAAATCAATTCAAAAACATGAATTAATATGTGGATATAATTCAGGAAAATTTAAACCAAACGAATTGAATTATATTATTTTTGAAAAAAGAATTACTAGCAATAAAACTTGCTATTAAAAAATTCCATATTTTCTTAGCACCTGAAGACTTTATTGTCAGAACAGATAATAAAGCTGTAAAAGACTTCCTGATAAACAAAAGAAATATTTTAGAAGGAAGAAGACTTAAATGGTTCAACCAAATTGCTATTTATACTTTTGAAGTTGAACATTTAAATGGTATTAATAATTTTCTTGCAGATTATCTTAGCAGGAACTGTAATGAAAAACCTACTAACCAAGTAGAGTTTTTAGAAACCCACTAAACAAGTGGAGAATATTACATATTTTAAAATAGCACCACTAAACAAGTGGAATATTTTGAAATATATTTTATTAAAACCACTAAACAAGTGGCCTTTCTTTTCTATTTTCAGGATGGGACATAAGCATCCAGGAGAAACCAAAGGAGATTGGGTGACTATTGCTAAAAAGGCAAAGACCCAAGAATCATCATCCACACAGCCTAAACCAAACCCTGTTTATGTTGTATTCAGTGGAAGAAACCCAGGCTTTTATGACAACGGGAATCAATGTTTTATGCAAGTAAACAAATACCCTGGTGCATGTCACCAAAAATATAATACTATGCCAGAAGCCATTACAACATGGGAAAATTGGATAAAACAGTTAGGCCTCCTAATATGATTTACCAGTTCTCTAAACTTCAGACCAAGGAAAGCCTCCTTGATACTGAAACTTATGACTTTCACAACCCAGGAATCCCCTGCGAGTTGTATACACCATTAAATGAAGCATGGAAATCTCATCTCCGAGATAGGATAAAAGATTTTAGAAAAAATATGAGTATCCTTGCTAATAAAATTGCTGAACAAACAGTAACTTTGGATAAATTCAAAAGTCTGAGCCTCAAGCTCATAAAAAGTTTAAACTATGAAAATGAAGATTTTCCTTTAGAAAAAATTGATACTTTTCTGGAATTTTCTGAATTATTGGAAAATGATTTTTCTGACAAGATCTTCAATACTATCAGGAGAATTTGTCTATTTGAAAAAGCAAAGATAATTCTCCCACGTCCTCTATTCAAAATTGAAATTTTACCAAAAATTGAGGACCATGAGCAAAAGATAAAAAGTCTTTTACTCCAACATACTCTAGTTTAAATTACAGTGATGACATGCCAAAACTGCATTTCATTACTGAAAAAGGGTATCCACCTTGGGATATTGAAACAATTGAATGGGGGTTAGTAAACAAACTAATCTTCTCCAGTGTAGCTTGTTTCAATCATTTTGAATTTTTACCTATGATGATCAAAACTATGATCTATCATGTATTGATAAAAAGCAAGTACAAATATACTCGCTATCTGTCATTTCATATCACAAGCACAATTGGTTGGCGATCAAGAGAAATTTTCTATCAACCTACCAGATCTGGTATCTCAGAGCCACTGAGGACTATGAATGAGACGAGATTGAACAAAATTGGGAAATTGCACTTAATGTACCGTTGGACCAATTGGATACAACGAGATATTGGTCACAAAACATGATCAATATTTCAAATGATGCAGAATATTTTTGTCGGGAATCAACATTAAAATTCATAGTAACTGATGGCAGACGATTATTTATTACCAATTTACCGATAAATTATACTACCTCGCTTGAGCAACAAGCGGCAGTAAGGGAGTTTCTAAATAACTTGAAAAACAAAAATAATTTAGATGATCCCTTTGAACAATTAAGCCATTCGGAGGAATACGAACAAGCCCAATTACATGGACCTCCAAACCACAGCCCTAACGATAGCATGTCCTTCAACTCTGTTGCTGAGGCCAACATTGCCAATGCATTTGATGCATGATAATTGGACAAAGAAAATGAACCCACATGGACGACTACAAATCATCCAGCACACGAAGTGGGATATACACATGGACAGTAAACAGCTGATGCATGTTATGACGATTTGGACGTTTAAAACAAAAACATCCAAATCAGTTACTATTTACTTTTTGAATTACTGTGTGCTTTTACTATGCAATCACTATGCACTTTACGACTTTTTGTAATCAGCAGCCCACGTTTTTTTTAGCAAAAGAGAAGGTTATATGGTAGAGGCTATAAAAGGAGAGCTTCTCCTTAGTTGTAAAAGATAAGTTGTAATATTTCTCTTCTCTCTCTTTTGTTGATTCAATAATATTTCTATCGATCTTTTCCGCACTTGTTTCTATCGATCTTTTCCGCACTTGTGTAATTGGTATCAGAGCTTGTTATCAAAGGTTAGTATTTTAACATTTTTAGTATTCTAATCATGTTTATATTGTTATGATAATATGAATGTTAAAGTAGAAACTATTATACTCCATCACATAACTTATGTTGCTGGAGAAAATTTTAGGGTAAAACATAAAGTATTTGGAATTAAGTGCCGTAATAATTGTTGTATAGTTCTATATAAATAAGTGTGTTAATCTTGTTGGAAAAAAAGGAGTTATTTTGAAAATCTTTAAAGTTTTCATAAAACCCATATTCCTGTTATTGTTTCAAAGCCCATATTTCCGTTTGCCAAAAAGCTACTGTAGATAGCAATCGGCGTTAGGAAAACCGATTTTAGGCACCTGAAACAACATATAATAGGAGGTCTTAGGTACCAATGGAATCTGGAAAAGATGAACAAAATAATGATAATATTAATTTACAATGTTTAGCACCATGGTTACAAAAAGACGAGTCTATGTATAATCATAGTTTTGATATAGATAAAAAATCTGAAAATGATATTAGTAAAATTAGTACTACGTTAAATAGCTTAACTGATATAGTTTTTAGTTGGGTAAAACGAACTGAAAGACATCAGTTAGTTAATCAAAATTATGTAGAGAAAAAATTAGATTGTATTGAATTCAACTTAAACAAAGTTGATCAAAAAATTAGTCAACTCGAAACGGTTACATATTTAGATCTAAAAGAGGAGACTAAACAACAAATTGAAAATCTATTAAACAAAATAGATAATCAAAATCCAGAATACACTGGAATGAATAACCCAGGGGATAACAAAATTCCTAGGTTATATTATGGTTCGAAAGAAATTAAAGCTCTTCAAGCAGAAGAATTTAATTACACCGAATATATAAACGTTCGTGAAATATTAGACTATTGGAGACATCTATACAAAGATCCAATATTAACTGTTTCAGAACGTAATAAACTCATTGAACAAATAAAAACTACGTATTTAGAAAATGAAAAAATATTACAACACTATCAGTATGAATTAAACCAATATTCATCTGATGAGGAAGAAATTCCACCACATGTAGTAAATACAATTGATGGAAAAAGGAAGGCTGAAGAACCACTTCAGGAATTCCAAAATTGGGAGGCTTTTGAGGATTATATGCAAACCCCTGCATATAAAAATGAAAAAGAAGATTTTGTTAAAACAGGCAACGCTTCTACAAGTAATACTAAAAATGAGGATGAACCAAATCCTTTTTCCTTAAGAAGAGATAATTTGAACAAACAAAATATATCTCAACATGGTATTTATCTTGATCTAAGACAAGTCCCTTTTAAATATCAAGAACAAACTATTAATGAGTGGGCACAATTCATGCCTATACTCAATACTAACTATAAGAATACATGGTCTAAAGAAATTTTTTTAGACCACCTTGCGGCAACACTCCAAGTAGATGTTTTACAATGGTTGCAACAATGGGAAAGCTCAGATAAAGGAATACAGCAAAAAACTGAACTCCTACAAACCTTCAAATCTTTTAATGAAATATTAAAAGGATTTGTTGAAATAATTAAAGAAAATATGATTGGATATACTGGAGAACCCAGACTCCAAGAAGATGCGTGTTACATATTATCTAAACTGGAATTATGTAACATTTGTCAATTTGAAGAATTTGTTGAAATATATAAAAAATATTATTTCAAGCTAAAACATTCAGAAACCAAACACTGGATGGATCAATTCTTTCACAAACTCCCAAATCCATGGGATGAAATATCCTTACAATCTTATCCTGGTTGGTTAAAAACTATCGGGAAGAATGAGACAGATGACAATCTTGGTTTTCGCATCAATTGGGTATTAAGAAAAATATCTGACAAATGCATTGAAATAAAAGCCAAGAAATAAATTAAAAATAAAATCACAAAATCTAAAGCCGGTTATAAATGTTGTGATAAGATTTTAAAAGAAAACTGGAAAATAGGATGTAATAATATTCTAAATATTCTCGAAAGAGAAAATTTAAATGGAAACCTTGGAAAAAGAAAACATCTTTTTCAAAGAATAAAAAATATATTAGGAAAAAGAAACCTTCTAAAAAACAACCTCTAAAAAAGAAGTGTCGTTGTTATATTTGTAACGAAGAAGGCCATTATGCACCTGATTGTCCTAAATCACTTAGCATTTGTTTAAGCCACAGTAATTGAGCACAACAGCTGCCAGTGGCTATGTATTCAGATTCGGCTGTCGAGAGTGATGTGCAGTTTTGTTTCTTACTACTCTATCCTACCAGGTTATTACCTATATAATAACATGCTCCTGATGTGCTTTTACTATCATCAGTACACCCAGCCCAGTCAGCATCAGTGTACCCAATTATAGTGCTTGGTGTGTCATTAGTGTACCAAAGTCCTAGATTCAGAGTGCCTTATATATATTTAATGATACGTTTAACAGCATTCAAATGGCTCTCTTTAGGGTTATTTTGATAACGAGCACATACACACACAACATACATAATATCAGGACGCGAGGCAGTAAGATATAGTAAGGTTCTTATCATACTACGATATATAGTAGGATCTACGGATTTTCCATTTTCATCTTTTGAAAGTTTTAACGTAGTACTCATGGGCGTTCTAGCATCTTTAGCACTCTCGAGGCCAAATTTCTTTACTATATCTAAAGCGTACTTAGATTGCGATACAAATAATCCTTCTGAATTTTATTTGACTTGAAGGCCTAAGAAGAATTGTAACTCCCCCATAAGGGACATTTGAAATTCCTTATGCATAGTTTCAGAAAAGGATTTTACTTCTGAGGGAGAAGTTGATCCAAAGATAATATCGTCAACATAAACTTGAGCAATAATGATGTGTTTGTCAAAATGTTTGACAAAAAGAGTTTGATCATTTCCACCTCTTTTGAAACCTTTATCTAAGAGGAAACTGGAAAGACGCTCATACCAAGATCTAGGTTCTTGTTTAAGGCCATACAAAGCCTTTTTAAAACGAAATACATGATTTGGATATTGAGAGTAAATGAACCCTTTAGGTTGTTCTACATAGGTCTCTTCAGTCAATATTCCATTAAGGAATGCAGATTTGACATCCATTTGGTAAAGTGTAAAATGCATGTGGCAAGCTATAGCAAAGAGGAGACGAACAGATTCTAAACGAGTAACAGGAGCAAAAGTCTCGTTAAAATCTATTCCTTCAATTTGAGAGTATCCTTGAGCAACTAATCTAGCTTTATTTCTAATTATTATCCCATTTTCATCACTCTTATTTTTAAAAATCCAACGTGTTCCAATAACCTTTTTGTGATCAGGACGAGGAACAAGATACCAAACATCACGAATGACAAATTGAAGAAGTTCTTCTTGCATAGCAGAAATCTAGTGAGAGTCATTCAATGCCTCATTTACATTCTTTGGTTCCATAAGGGAAATAAAACATGCATGATGTGCATAATTTCTTAGTTGGGATCTTGTACGCACTGGCTCACTAGGGCTACTAACTATGTTATTTATGGGATGATCTTTAGAAACCCAGTTAGGTACTTCAGGTATCTCAATTGGTAATGACTTATCTATTTCAGAAGAGTCATTTTCTAAAATGTTTGTAGATTCTTCCTCAATAGTAGATTCACCAGTCTTGTTCTCTATAATAGTTTCACTTACAATTACATTTATGGATTCCATCAAGGTTTTAGTGCGAATATTATACACTCGATAGGCTCTACTGTTAGGCGAGTATCCTAGAAATATAGCTTTATCTCCCCTACTCTCAAATTTGGATAAGTGTTCCCTATCTTTGCATACATAACAAGTACTGCCAAAAGTTCTAAGGTACTTAAGATTAGGCTTTTTATTGTACCAAAGTTTGTAAGGAGTTTGTTTGGAATTCTTTCTAAGATAGACCCTATTTATGATGTGACATGCAGTACGAATAGATTCTACCCAAAAGTATTTAGGTAAATTCTTGGCATGTAATATAACTCGTGCCATCTCTTGAAGAGTACGATTCTTTCTCTCGGCAATTCCATTTTGTTGAGGAGTCTTAGGAGCACTGAATTCATGTTTATAACCATTATAGTCACAGTATTCAATAATACCAGTGTCTTTGAATTCACCACCTCTATCACTACGAATTCTATTTACTTGAGTGTCCTTTACATTTTCAATCCGAAGAAGAATTTTTAGGAAAGTTTGAAAAGTGTCAGACTTTTGTTTTAAAAAGGCTACCCAAGTAAATATGGTGAAGTCATCAACCATAACTAGAATATAACTGTGTCCACAGAGACTAAAAGTTTAGGAGGGACCCATTAGGTCCATATGGATGAGCTCCAAGGGATTAGAGGTAAGTGTAAGGACATTTTCTCATGTCCAACATGTTACATTTATGTATGTCGTACGCCGCTACATTTGGCACGTCACCTCACGATCTCACATGACGGACTCTATCCGAATTCCGGGAATCAAGCATTCAACATCTCCATTAATATGTCCCACATCTGCCTCAACGACTTCACGGTCCAAGATTTTAGGGACTTAATGCAAGTGGTACGCAAGGGAAGTCAAAACAGTGAAAAAAGGCACTATAGGAGAGTTCAAGGGCATTTTCGTAATTTTACATACATAGTTCGGAGGTCTGGTCAACTAGAAAGTTGAAGAGCTCGCCGCAACGAAGATACTGGAAAAAACGACACCTCAATCCGAGCTACGGTGAAGGAGTTATGGCCTTTTGAAGATAGAGAAAATTCCTTAAAGAATGCTATTTTTTTTGTACGCTGGATAGAATTTTAGAGTTTTAAAAACGTGGGACTCTTCATATTTTTTCCTATAAATACCAACTTCGGGGGAGTTGTTTTGCAAGACTTTAGAAGACGTTTTTGAGAGTCCAAATACCTCTAGTCTTCATATTTTTGAGTCCCAAGACTCATGTTTTGATTCACACAATTGCCAATCCTTTGTGAATCTTTTTGGTAACCCAAGAACACAACCTTGTGTTTGTTCAAACCTTTGTGGAGAGATCTTTGCAACCGAGGGCCGCGTGTCATTGCTGAGGGAGTCTCTACAAAGTTTCATGGCTGCGTGTCATTGAGGAGTGCTGCGGTTCTTCCTTTGTTGATTGGACTGAGGTTCATGTGGGTTCGCTGCGTGTGGATTCATTGCTGCCCTCCTGGAAAGGGATATTTCCAGCCGCCGACTACAGAATCCGATACCCGAGGGTAATTCTTAGTCACTGTATTTTCATTGTAATCCGAAATTGCATGTTACAATATTATAATGAAAATAAAAGGTTTTGCCCCTTTGGGGGATTTTTCCTGAAATTGTTTGTTTTTATCATGCATGCTATATTTTATTTGATAAATCATCTAGATGCATGTCTTAGGGTTTAACTAAAATTTGGGATTAATTAAAATTGGTTTTTATTTGAGAAGTCGCAATATTTTCGCTGTAGCTACTCTCTCAAATTGGTATCAGAGCCTGTTGCACTAAGTTATTGTGTTTTGATTCTGATTTTGCACAAAAATGGATTTTGATGGTTTTGATGATCTTCGATGTCAAATTTTTGAAAATTTTTGGAAAATTCACACAAACTCTTGTTTTAAATCTTCTGTTGAAAACGAATCTGAGAGGTGTCCTTGTCGTGAGGGTGTTGGTCACACGTTACATGAGTGTACCACAAATTTAAAGAAGAAATTGAATAAATCGATTTCTCATGTTTCTACCCTTAGTGATTGTGATTCGAAAGAAGAAGTTTTTTATGCTTCTAGGCGAGAGTTTACCATCCGTGTGATTAGTGATGATAGTGAAAGTGATGGGAGTGTGGATGAAAGTGAGGAGGAAAGTGTAGATGAGCATGACTTGCAAACTGCTTTCAATGAACTTTATGCTGAAACTTTGAAAACAAAGAAAGAAAATTTGAAATTGAAAGCTCAATTGAAAGAGTGTGCCATAAAAAATAATGATTTTTTAATTAAAGAACTTAGGGCACATGAGAAACTTTTGAAAGAGAAGGTTGAGTACGTCGAGGGTGAGAGAGATAGTCTTAGAGGGTTGATGGAGACTATGAAAAAGGAGCTTTTAGAGTTTGAGGATTCTAAACTAGTACTTGAATCTAGGATAGGTGAACTTGAGGTGAAATTGAAAGATTCAAGTAAAGTGAAATTTGATTTGGAGTCTAGGTCTGAAAAACTTGATAAGATTTTAGGCACAGTCGAGATCAAAACGGATAGGGGTGGGATTGGTCTTGAAAAATATGTTGCACCCATTCCCACACGTGTGAGAGAACCTCCTAGGATCATTAGGAGAGACCCACCTAGGCAAATTCGGAGAGAGCAACCGATAAATTTGAGGAGAGGGCCACCTTTAGGGAACACAAATCGCCCGATTTACTCTTGCACAGATTGTGGTAGGCAAGGTCATCTTAGGCACTTTTGTTATAAGCTTTTAAATGGACCTAAGAAGGTTAATGAAAGAATAAATTCGATTCCCAAAACCCCCACACTTCGTTACACATCAATTTGGGTTAGAAAATCGGATTTATAGGCTTATGGTTTATTTGTCCACGATTCTCGTTTGCTTGCACGTAATTCACCCCATGTGAAATCTTTTGGTTGATTGTGATTGCATGTTTGTCATACACTAGTTGTGGTTTCATGATATATTTTTACTAGTGTGATGACTTGTACCTTTTGCATATATTTTTTGAGAAATTTTGAAAAATATAAAAAGATTTTATTTTGTCAAATTTTTAAAAAAAAATCCAAAAAGATTTTTGTTTTTTGTTTGCACCGTTTATGGATGAACACTTAGGATGACCGAGTCACAACATCATTCTTTTTTTTCATGTGACTATTTGATAGTGTTTTGAGACAATATGTCAATTCATCCATGTACTTTATAATGTTTGGAGTCATTAAGATGTAATTAATTGTTACTTCCTACATGTTTGACTCATGTTTCCTTTATTGCACACATGCACGGATTTATTTGATTATTGTGCTTGTCTTATCACATGTTGGTTGGGTGTTTTCACTTCAATCCTGTCCTTAAAACCAACCAAGCGCGATAAAATTTTGATAAGGAAATTGTGCATATAAGAACCGTTTTGTGAGATTGTGTGCTTTGTTTAAGAACGGGGAGGGGCTGCGAAAGGTAATTATCTCTTCTTTACGCAAAAGCCACCGTTCCAAAGGACCTAAAAAATGGAGGAATTTTATTATCCGGGGTCCAAAGAGGTTAAAAGAGCCCAAAAAAAAAATTGAAAGGCAATAAAAAGAAATTCATGCTAATTATGGGCCATATAAGTTTTTGCACCAATTCTCCAAAGTTTGAGAATTTAGATTACCTCTAAAAGAATATATATATATGAGGGAGTTTGGTTGGAGAATTTAAAACGGGTTTGCACGTCCTTGAAATGCTTGAAAACGCGCTACATAGTTTTGGACGTTATTGGTGTGGAAATCACTTTGACTTTGATTTGTTGATTTGCATAAGACGATGTCATCTAAATTCAACAAATTTTTTTTACACCTAAGGATACTTTTGATGTTCATTCGTTAGGGGTACACATATGCATCGTGCACATATGATTGATTGAGTTGATTTACCTATCGAATGTGTTCACACCCATTCATTCCATTTCCATGACTTGGTTGTTTGAGTCTAAATCCATGGTGTGATTTTTGTATCATGTTTTACATTTTTTTCAAAATGGTATCTATTTTTTATATATAAAAAATTTAAAAAAATCAAAAATAGTTTGTGTATTTTTTGTATACCGTGACACCCCGATTTTTCTTGTTTGATTCATTCTTCTTATTTGTCTATTTGGGGACATCATAAAAAGGGGGAGAAAGAATTATCATTTTATGGGGGAGTTCGAATTTTGGGGGAGTTTTGAGATTTAACTTATGCTTTTCATATAAATTGGTATCTATGTTTATCTCATTTCAAACTCGATACGTCACTTGGTATTTTTTCTTTATCTCATGTGTGTAGGTACTACATTGATGATCACTCAATTGCACACCCTGATGAGAAAAGATTTGAAGAACAAACGATGAAGACTTATTCATTTGTATCTTTCCAGTTTTGGGTTCATGGAAGGGTAGATTTGTATAGGCAATTTTATTATTTGATAATTCGGATTTTTTATGTATGTACCGGCATAGACATAGGGGGAGATTTGTACGGACATTTTTCTCATGTCCAACATGTTACATTTATGTATGTCGTACGCCGCTACATTTGGCACGTCACCTCACGATCTCACATGACGGCCTCTATCCGAATTCCGGGAATCAAGCATTCAACATCTCCATTAATATGTCCCACATCTGCCTCAACGACTTCACGGTCCAAGATTTTAGGGACTTAATGCAAGTGGTACGCAAGGGAAGTCAAAACAGTGAAAAAAGGCACTATAGGAGAGTTCAAGGGCATTTTCGTAATTTTACATCCATAGTTCGGAGGTCTGGTCAACTAGAAAGTTGAAGAGCTCGCCGTAACGAAGATACTGGAAAAAACGACACCTCAATCCGAGCTACGGTGAAGGAGTTATGGCCTTTTGAAGATAGAGAAAATTCCTTAAAGAATGCTGTTTTTTTTTGTACGCTGGATAGAATTTTAGAGTTTTAAAAACGTGGGACTCTTCATATTTTTTCCTATAAATACCAACTTCGGGGGAGTTATTTTGCAAGACTTTAGAAGACGTTTTTGAGAGTCCAAATACCTCTAGTCTTCATATTTTTGAGTCCCAAGACTCATGTTTTGTAACACACAATTGCCAATCCTTTGTGAATCTTTTTGGTAACCCAAGAACACAACCTTGTGTTTGTTCAAACCTTTGTGGAGAGATCTTTGCAACAGAGGGCTGCGTGTCATTGCTGAGGGAGTCTCTACAAAGTTTCATGGCTGCGTGTCATTGAGGAGTGCTGCGGTTCTTCCTTTGTTGATTGGACTGAGGTTCATGTGGGTTCGCTGCGTGTGGATTCATTGCTGCCCTCCTGGAAAGGGATATTTCCAGCCGCCGACTACAGAATCCGATACCTGAGGGTAATTCTTAGTCACTGTATTTTCATTGTAATCCGAAATTGTATGTTACAATATTATAATGAAAATAAAAGGTTTTGCCCCTTTGGGGGATTTTTCCTGAAATTGTTTGTTTTTATCATGCATGCTATATTTTATTTGATAAATCATCTAGATGCATGTCTTAGGGTTTAACTAAAATTTGGGATTAATTAAAATTGGTTTTTATTTGAGAAGTCGCAATATTTCCGCTGTAGCTACTCTCTCAGTAAGAATATCATTAACTTTCTTATGAGGTGCCTTAACAATTTTACCTTCCTGACAAGGACCACAAACAATATTAGGAATGGGTTTGATTTTAGGAACTCCTCTAACTATTTCCTGAGAGGTTAGTCTACTAAGATTATCGTAATTTATATGACCCATTCTGTTATGCCATATCTCGTTGTCATCCATTCTGGCAACATTACAAATTTCAGAATTGTTCAAGACAGTATAGCAATTGTCAGGGGTTCTGAATCCTGTAATAATGCATTCACCTTTATCATTTAAAATTTTGCAATTGTTCTTTCAAAAGGTAACAGTATGATCTGAGTCACAAAATTGCGAAATGCTAAGTAGATTTGCCTTAAGACCTTTAACTAGAAGGACATTTTCAAGAATAGGAAGTCCATCTTCTTGGAGAGTTCCTTTGCCTATGATTTGAGATGAAACTCCATCACCAAAAATGACTTTACCACCAGCAAAGCTGGTTTTGTTTAAAAGTTTAGTTTCATCTCCAATCGTGTGCTTAGAACATCCAGAGTCTAAATACTAACCAGATGATGTGTGTTGAGCTTTTAGAGCAGTAACAACTATGTTACACTTCATCTGAGGTAATAAATCATCTTTTCTAACCCAAATTGCTCTAGTTTTCATTTTGCGCTTATTAGCTCTCAATTGATAAAATTTGCGAGCATTATATTTTTGCTGAAAATTTTTTTGCGCATGATTTTGAATTTTATGAAAGACTTGAGCATTTGGTTTAGGAAAGTGCTTAGGAATCCTTCTAGGAAATGTTCTTTTAGGTTTGGTCTTTCTCTTTCTATAATTAGAGTTTTTATCTGTTCGTCTAGGAAGTATATAATTGTTGCGGCTCCTTCTAGAATAGTTAAAATTCTGATAGATATGAGGATTATAGACAGGTTTAACTAGTCTCCTAGCATAGCAACCATCAAAAGAGTGATCGTATATGTCGCAGTAGGAGCAGTAAAGATTGCTCAAAATTGGGGTCTACTTAGGAAAGTCTCTAAACAAAGGTTTTGAGGAATTTTGAGGTTGAACTCTATTCCTAGGTAGTACAGGTTTGAATGTAGATTCACTCTTTCTAATAAAGGGGCATACGTATTTAGCCTTAGGTGAACTTTCATGTTTAGAGAAACTTGATTCCCCAATGTTAAAATTTTGATGTTTTGAATCAAACTCAGTTTTTAGAGAATGAAAGTCTGGG
This sequence comes from Sambucus nigra, assembly GCA_949130495.1. NCBI lineage: Eukaryota > Viridiplantae > Streptophyta > Magnoliopsida > Dipsacales > Adoxaceae > Sambucus > Sambucus nigra. Next base: position 140,276,988 of record OX422209.1, on the reverse strand, counting down.
AATGTTTCGATAGGCCTTTTGCCTCCTGACACAAACTTGATATGTTCAAAAGATTTTTTTTGTGTCTTCAAATTGGGGCAAAACCCTATTCCAGTTCGATCATCAGAATTGGTTTTTGATTCAGCAACAAATTCATCAAAACAGTTTAAATTATTTTCAAATTTTGTAAATTTTTTGAAAATAGTTGCTATCTTTTCTTTAGTTTGTTCCTATTCTAACAATGTCCCTTTGTACTTTTTCTCCAGAATTTCATTTGTTTCAGTCAAATTTCTGAGTTTTTCATCAAACATTTTAATTTCACTTTCATGAGTTAAACATTGGGTAGTATACTCTTCAACATTCAATTTGACCATCAGGCTTAGATCTTCCAGTTTTTTGGTGAGATCTTTCACAATTTTTTCTAGTCTAGCACTTTTCTTGAGAGTTTTAGAATAAAGTGTGTGAATGTCTGGGAGGTCTTCATTGTCCGAGTCACTAAGTTTAGTGTGTTAAGTGACCCCTAAGGATTCATTCTTTGAACTCACACACCCATTGACATCGTCATTATCGCTTTCCCTTTGACTCACACACCCCGAAGAAGAGATAGCAATATTCTCAGTAATCAAAGCATCTAAACCAGTAACAGCAATATTAGGAACATCAGACATAGAGTTACTTGATTCATCCTCACTAACAAGTACAGGCATATCATCATTATATATAATCTTGGCAAAGAAAGACATGCAAGGATAAAAAACATCAGATGACTCAGGTTCCTCTTTTTCAGAGTCACTTGAATCATCCCATGTTTTGCAAATGTTGGCTCTAGTGTTTTTGTTTTGAGTATTCAAGTTAACTCTACAGTCTTGTGCAATGTGTCCTAGTTTACCAGATCTATAGCATTCAGTATTCTTAAGGTCTCTATTAGGTCTAATGTGAGAGTCCTTGTGATTTTTGTCATTTCTTTTCTCATGAGGTCTGTGATTAGAGGGAGTTGGATAATTTGACTTGCCTTGTTTATTTGCCATTTTGTTTCTAAACTTAATGATTTTCTTAAACTGTTTTGACATTAAGGCAATGTGATTGTCCAAACTCTCTATATCGCATTCCTCATCAGAGTCATCATTGGAAGTATTAAACTCAGGCTTAATCAATTTAAAAGAGAAGCTTAGATTGGAACTAGTCTGTTTTCTATGGGACTGGGTCAGTTGTTTCTTAAATTCTAGTTCCATTTCCACAGTTCTTAATTTACTACTGAGTAGTTCAGGAGTGAGATTAATATCACACATTTCCTCAATAACATATCTTTTGTTATCAAATTTCTGTGGTAATGATCTCAGAATTTTAGATACAATTTTTTGTCTATCATAAGTTATCCCATTAGAATGCAGTTTGGTCACAATATCAGTCAGGTTCATATAGAAGTCATCAAATGACTCAGTCTCAGACATAATTAGGGAATTATACTGTTGAATGAGCATTTGAGTTTTAGCAGCCTTAACTCTAGTGTCACCTTCATGAGCAGTAACTAAAGTGTCCCAGGCTTCCTTAGAAGTGGTACATGATGAGATTCTTTTGAACTCATGTTCATTAATAGACATAAATATGTCATTCTTTCCTTTGTTATTATTTCGAGAAACTTATTTCTCTTCTTGAGTGAACTCACTTAATGCTTTCTTAACCCTCTCATTATTTCCTTCAGTAGCTGGTTTTGTAGGAAAAGTGTAACCATTTTCAACAATGTCCCAGACATCATCTCCCAGAGTTCCTTGAATGAAAGCAATCATTCTTACTTTCCAGTAAGCAAAATTGGTTCCATCAAAGATAGGAGGCCTGGTCAAGTTACCAAATCTTTCATTTTTCTCGTCCATATTTGATTTTTAGAAAACAATTTCAGAAACACATGATCTCGTTAAAAAAAGTTTACCACGCTCTGATACCAATTGAAAATATGTTACTAAAGCCGTTTATTAAAAATAAACTATTTAAGTAACTCCGATCTGTTTTTTGAGGAAATTATTTTCTTGAAAAAACAAAATTATTTGAACACAAGATGTGTTTAACAAAACAGTATATCTATTCAAGATTTGACTAACATATTTATAAAACAGTTTAAACAAATCTTTAAACTCAGCACAACGAAGAATGAGATGAGGAGATGTAGAAAGATTAAGTTCACGATTTTTTACGTGGTAAAACCTCACCTATTGAGGAAACATCCACGACTCCCTCTACGGAGTAAAAGAAAAAAAAATCCACTAAAACAAATTTATGAGTTACAAACTATATAACTAACATGCATAAAACTCAGACCTATATAAGTTTAGGAATGTACCCTCTGGTGTCCTTATAACTTCTCTGCAGTTCTGATTGTAGATGTTGTTCTCCCAGTTTGTTAACTTCTGATTTGTTCCAGCACTTTACGTCGACTTTTGTTCACAAGATCTTATTACCAATACTTTTCGTGTTGTAGTGTGAAAGTGTTTGTGGAGGTGCTCTCTAACACATGCATGTACACACTCACACTTATTAAGTACAAACAGTCCTAGCAAATTACATATAAGGCTATATGCAGTGATTTTTATTTTTCTCTCTTCTCACAAAACTTTGAACCTTTTTGACCTTTAAATCAATCCCAGAATCCACGGATATCTTTCTTAGAAGACAGTCAAGATCTTAATCAATCTCAGAGTTTTGAAAAGATTTTCGAGATTGAAAACCTCCAAGTGTGATTCCAAACTAGGTCAAAGATTTAGTTTTAAGAGAACTAGAAACTGAAAACATTTATTGTTGATTTAGAGATAAAAACAATTTTCAGAAAAGAATCAACAATATATTTCTCAAGATGAGAAATAAACTATGTAAATCTAAGTGTAATGTAACATGCAGAACATAGATCTGAAATTTTTATGAAGAAGAAAGTAGATCTAAGCAAACAGTTTAAGTTGGAAATAAGATCTAACGACCAAGAGGTTACAGCAACACAAATAACTCTAAAAAAATCAAGAACACTCAGGGTAGTGTTTTGGATATGTAGGAGTTTTTGTGGAGTGTTTGGTTTGAAAGAGGATTGACGAACAGGGGTTGGGGTTAGGGTTTCTAACTCTCTCTCTTTCTTTCTGGTTTCTCTCTTCTCTCTACTCTCTCTTTTTTATTCTCAGGAATGAATTGGCCAAAAGTCTTGGACGACTGAGAGGAGGATCCTTTTTATAGGACGAAGGGAAGGATCGAGAAGCAGGTTAAAAAATAAGGGTCAGGATTGAGTCAATCAAGTTTGACTTAAATCCAAGGGCTCACAGAACGCGGTGGTTAAAAAACATATGATTGGTTTAAAAGGGATACACGGGGATTACCAAAGAAAACATGCAGGACGTTGATAAGGTTTGATCCAACGGCTGTAGGCATACGCGATTGTATACTCAGTGAAGAAACACAAATCCCACCAATCAGCAAGCAACAGATGTTAAACAATAAATCGATATAAAACGTGCGTCATAAAATAATTACAACCAAGCCCTGAAGTTTCTGCCGTTTTTGGTTTCTACCCAAACCAACTTTGAGCCAATAAACCCATTAATCAATAATTAGAGATTGAACCCACAAACTTCTAAAATCAAGTTTTAATTAATAAAACCTTTATAAAAATGTTTATAAAATCCCAAAAAAATATTTAAAAATCAAATATAGGGATTTAAACATACTCAACATATGTACACACATAAATATGCAATATGGCATGTGCATGATGCATTCTACTGTGTGTGAGTGTTGGTAATTAGATCTAGATCACAACAAGATATATGAATGAAATAGCAAACCAATCTCTGAGGTTCTTTGGTTTCTAGGATGGACATAATTTTATCACAATTTCCAAACTAGATGAGCACTTATACAATATAGACTCAAGTGAGTCAAGAGTATAAGGGCTTCAAGAAATAAAAAGAGTGATTACAATGCAGAAACGAATACTGGTTATATTTTGTTGGCACTTAAAAAATTTGTGCATGACTCATTTACCTACATTGTGCGGTGGGTACACCAGATTTATGTGTTCTTTTCTCATAAGAAGGGTAGAACCTCTACTAGATTAGAAGAGGGCCCATGATATAAGGAACTTTCCTCATTATACTTGGGGTATATCCAACCCAAAAGTAAAAGTATAGTGAGTAAAGTCCCTAAGACCCAACAGGACCAGCACGAGGTTATCCTCCTCCTACTACTAATAATAATAAAAAATTCACTACGTTTTTTTTATTCAATATAGAGTTATAGCCTAGAGAACAAGTCCTAACCTCTGTTCTCAAGAAAATTTACTTGACCAGTTTTCAGAAAATAGGGAGAAGCGGGTCTACCCCTCTATCTAAACTTGTTATTTTTTATAAGACAAAAAGGTTCCTAAGAAAAGTTTGGAACAAGCACCCTTGCAGACGAAGGGAAATTTCCATTATAATGAAATAATTATTTCTTTACTTAGGATATATGCGAAATTTTATTCAAAGTTTGTGGGAAGGAGAAGGACTAACCCTATCTCCTAGCTACTCCCTAAGAAATGAATGTGCATAACAAAATACCCCATAATCACACGGGGGTGCGCTAAAAAGTACCCCACAGGCACATGGGGCTGCGCTAAAATTTTTAACTACCTCAGCTCATATGCAAGTACCCCGTAGTTAGAGGGGTAGCTTCAAAATTTAAACTTGCTCAGCTATATGCAAGTACCCAGCAGCTAGAGGAGCCACTTCTAAATTTCAACTTGCTCAGTTATATGCAAGTTCCCCGCAGTTAAAGGGGCAGCTTCAAAATTTAAACTTGCTCAGCTATATGCAAGTACCCCGTAGTTAGAGGGGCAGCGTCCAAATTTTAACTTGCTCAGTTATATGCAAGTACACCGCAGTTAGAAGGGAAACTTCAAAATTTTAACTTGCTCATCTCATATGCAAATACCCCACAGTTAGAAGTAGGAAGTTCAATCTTGAGGTTCTCACATAAAAAGAGCAACTCAAAGTATCGAGCAAGTGCAATTATACATATAAGGTACAACAGTTTAGTACCTAAGGCTCCAAGGGCATAGGAGCGCTCACAGTCTTGAGCAACTACCAAGTATAAATATAAGGTGCGACAGTTTAGCACCTAAGGCTCCAAGGGCACTGTAGCACTCACAGTCTTGAGCAACTGCCAAGTATAAATATAAGGTATGAAAGTTTAGTACCTAAGGCTCCAAGGGCACGGGAGCGCTCACAGTCTTGAGCAAGGGCCAAATATAAACATAAGGTGCTCCAGATGAGACCGAAGCGCTCACAATCTTGAGCAAGTGCCAAATATAAGTATAAACGTAAGGTGCTCCAGATGAGCACCTAAGGCTCCTAGGGAACCGGAGCGCTCACAGTCTTGAGCAAGTGCCAAGTATGAATATAAGGTGCGCCAGTTGAGCACCTAAGGCTCTAAGGGCACCGGAGCGCTCACAGTCTTGAGCAAGTGTCAAGTATAAATATAAGGTGCGACAGTTTAGAACCTAAGGCTCTAAGGGCACCAGAGCGCTCACAGTCTTGAGCAAGTGCTAAGTATAAACATAAGGTGCTCCAGATTAGCACCTAAGGCTCCAAGGGCACCGGAGCACTCACAGTTTTGAGTAATTGCCAAGTATAAATATAAGGTATAACTATTTAGTACCTAAGGCTCCAAGGGCACCGGAGCGCTCACAGTCTTGAGTAAGTGCCAAATATAAACGTAAGGTGCTCCAGATGAGCACGTAAGGCTCCTAGTGCACCGGAGCGCTCACAGTCTTGAGTAGGTGCCAAGTAAAAATATAAGGTGCGCCAGTTGAGCACCTAAGGCTCCAAGGGCACTAGAGCGCTCACAGTCCTGAGAAAGTGCCAAATATAAATATAAGGTGCGTCAGTTGAGCACCTGTGGCTCCAAGGGCATCGGAGCGCTCACAGTTTTGAGCAAGTGCCAAGTATAAATGTAAGGTGCTCCAAATGAGCACCTAAGGCTCCTAGGGCACCGGAGCGCTCACAGTCTTGAGCAAGTGCCAAGTATAAATATAATGTGCGCCATTTGAGCACCTAAGGCTCCAAGGGCACCAGAGCACTCGCAGACTTGAGCAAGTGTCAAGGATAAATATAAGGTGCGACAGTTTAGCACCCAAGGCTCCAAGGGCACCGGAGCGCTAACAGTTTTGAGCAACTGCCAAGTATAAATAAAAGGTACGACAATTTCGTGCACAAGTCTCTCGACATTGCAAGACACTTATGCATGAGGGGGCTAATATCTAGAAGTCCTCAAGCAAGTGAACAAATAATAAAATAACTTGGAGTGTGGGGATCCACTTAGAGTGGCTCCACTTTCCCAAGATTACAAGTTTGACAGAAAATAGCCTAGGGCGAGGGGCTCACCGTGAGCAACCCCTCCGCCTAAGATAGAAGGCCACAGAAGAAGGCCAAGGGCGAAGGGCTCACCGCGAGTAACCCCTCCGCCCAAGATAGAAGGCCACAGAAGAAGGACAAGGGCGAAGGGCTCACCGCGAGTAACCCCTCCACCCAAGATATAAGGCCACAGAAGAAGGCCAAGGGCGAGGGGCCCACCGCGAGTAACCCCTCCGCCTAAGATAGAAGGACACAGAAGAAGGCTAAGGGTGAGGGGCTTACCGCGAGTAACCCCTCCGCCTAAGATGAAAAGGCCACAGAAGAAGGCTAAGGGCGAGGGGCCCACCGCGAGTAACCCCTCCGCCCAAGATAGAAGGCCATAAAAGAAGGCTAAGGGCGAGGGGCTCACCGCGAGTAACCCCTCCGCCTAAGATGAAAAGCCCACAGAAGAAGGCCAAGGGCGAGGGGCCCACCGCGAGTAACCCCTCCACCCAAGATAGAAGGCCACAGAAGAAGGCTAAGGGCAAGGGGCTCACCGCGAGTAACCCCTCCGCCCAAGATGAAAGGCCACAGAAGAAGGCCAAGGGCGAGGGGCCCACCGCGAGTAACCCCTCCACCCAAGATAGAAGGCCACAGAAGAAGGCTAAGGGCGAGGGGATCACCGCGAGTAACCCTTCCGCCCAAGATGAAAGGCCACAGAAGAAGGCCAAGGGCGAGGGGCTCATCGCGAGTAACCCCTCCGCCCAAGATGAAAGTCCATAGAAGGAGGCCAAGGGCTAGGGGCTCACCGCGAGTAACCCCTCCACCAAAGATAAAAGGCCACAGAAGAAGGCCAAGGGCGAGGGGTTCATTGCTAGTAACCCCTCCGCCCAAGATGAAGGGCCACAGAAGAAGGCCGAGGGCGAGGGACTCACCGCGAGGAACCCCTCCACCCAAGACAGAAGGCCACAGAGGAAGGCCAAGGGAGAGGGGCCCATCTCAAGTAACCCTTCCACCCAAGATGAAAGGCCACAAAAGAAGGCCAAGGGCGAGGGGCTCATCGTGAGTAACCCCTCCGCCCAAGACAAAAGGCCACAGAAGAAGGCCGAGGGAGAGGGACTCACTGCGAGTAACCCCTCCGCCTAAGAGGAAAGGCCAACAAAAGAAGGACAAGGGCGAGAGGCTCACCGTGAGTAACCCCTCCGCCCAAGATGAAAGGCCACAGAAGGAGGCCAAGGTCGAGGGGCTCACCGTGAGTAACCCTCTGCCAAAGATAGAAGGCCATAGAAGAAGGCCAAGGGAGAGGGGATCACTTTGAGAAACCCCTCTACCCAAGATAGAAGGCCATAGAAAAAAGGCCAAGGGCGATGGGTTCACCATAAGAAGCACCTTTAAACAAAGTAGAAGGCCATAGAAGAAGGCTAAAAAAATGAGGGGCTCACCGCGAGTAACCCCTCCGACCAAGTTTATACCCTGATAAGAAGGTCCACTATAAGTGGCCTCATTTACAAAACTTGGGATGAAGTGACATAACATTTAATGACCCTAAGAGGAATGATGAAGAAACCCTAGGGTCCCTAAAAAAATTGAATTTATAGCGTACAAAGCCTTTTGGTCTACCCGACATAAAACACTTTGCACGAGGGGCTAATGTAGAAGGGTGTCTACCTACAAAAAAATATAAATAAAATTATTTTTTTTGGAAATATTGAGAAGGAACCCACCCAGGGTCCCGGCAGATCATATTGAGAAGGAACCACCCCAGGGTCCTGGCAGAAACTCATACTAAGAAGGAACCCACCCAGGGTCGCTGCAGAAATGACATTCGAGAGGGTCAGCGCCATTGCAAGGCTCAGCGCCGCTGCAAGTGTCAACGCCGCTGCAAGGGTCAGCGCCACTGCAAGCGTCAGCGCCACTACAACAAGGGTCACTACAGCAATAACATTCGAGAGGTGCCCGCGAGGGTCACCACAGAAATCCAAGATTGAGAAGTGCCACTGCAAGGGTCAGTGCCGCTGCAAGGGTCACTGCAGTAATGACATTCGAGAGGGTCAGCGCCACTGCAAGGCTCACCGTCACTGCAAGTGTCAGCGCCGCTGCCAGCAAGGGTCACTACAGCAATAACATTCGAGAGGTGCCCGCGAGGGTCATCACAGAAATCCAAAATTAAGAAGTGCCACTGCAAGGGTCAGCGTCGCTGCAAGGGTCACTGCAGTAATGACATTCGAGAGAGTCAGCGCCACTGCAAGGCTCAGCACCACTACAAGGGTTACTGCAGAAATGTTATTCGAGAAGTGCCGCTACAAGGGTTTCGGCAGAAACTCATATTGAGAAGGAACCCACCCAGAGTGGCCAGGATGAGGGAGTAGCTATCACGAGCAACTCTTCATCATGAAACATCAGTCTTTAAATGAACAATAGCATTATCACTTTACTTTCTTGTACAGGTTGCCTAGTCGAGCAAGCAGGGCTCGAACAGGCGCGTTGGGACCTCCTGGGAGTTTTGGCTTGCAGCTGAGGGACAAGGTATGTTGAGCAAGCTTAACCACTTAGCACTATAGGATTAAGAGAATACTAGTAGGAAGACCCAGAAGTCACTCAAGACTACACAGACTTCACACTTGGTCACAAGTAAAGTGAGCAGCCAAAGAGCTGGCTACTCACAAGAAATAAACTCTTTACAAGAAAATGACTTTTCCAGAAGAGGGGGTCCTCAAGGTCCCTCCCAAGAAAAATAACATTTTTAGAGGAAAGGAATCCTTAAGGTCTCCTCTCTCAAGATTTGCAAAATTTCACCACAAGTTACCGTTTCAAAAGATAACTACCAAATCTGATATTTTGTCTCCATTAGGGGACATATGTGCTTTTTGACTTTTGGTCGGCGCCAGGTGGCGCCTGCAGGGGGGACATGCAAGCTGCCTACAGGTAGGGACAAATGGTACACTTCAGACATTGTTCCCCACCAACTCTTTCAATTTTGGCGCCCAAAAAATGCCAACTCACCCCTAACGCCCTAGTATAAATAGACCTCTGGGCAAGGTCAAGAGAGGGACAATAGAAATTGCACTGTTACTCTACCAAAATATCACTAGACCTACCTAAGTATTCTCTCCCTGCTCATTCTCTTAGTGCTGAGTGCCTTATTCCTTCACTCCCCACTGACAGCCATCACTCTCAGGTGTTTCCCTTGAGAAAATTACTATTTTTGCTGTGAAAGTTCATCTTCTTGCAGGGAGTGAGTTGAAGCTTGAGTTCCATTGTTACCAGAAGGATAAGTTTTCTTCAGAAGTTGCACCAGGAGACCTTAAAGACCTTGCAGACAGCGTCCATTGGAGTGGGTCACGCCTCACCCTTTCCAGTTATTCATAGACCCCAGTCTCACTACCCTCCTACAGAATGCTTGGTACAGGCTATTTGATAGATAGTCAGACAGTCCTAAGAGACGTGAGGGTATGTGCTGACCTCTTAGTGACTTGGAATTATGCTTCGCCTCAATTCGTATGTGTTTTATGTTAATACAATTCGAGAGTGATTCCGAACTAGTATTTCCCTTAGTACGAGTGACGGGGACTTGATAGCAGAGTATGCCAGCACCATAAATTTTATGTGGGGTGCCGTTACTATATATATATTATATGAGTGATTAATATATATATATATATATAGACTTGAAATTGGGAACTTTCTACTGTGACTAAAGGTAGTTAAGTAATGAATAAATATTCTGAATTTATAAGTGTTTGCAATGTTTGAGGTAATACTGGAAGACTTTATAATAAAATGAGATCTATATGAAAACTTTGCTTTCAAAAATTAATTATCTTAGCCCTAGAAATTTTCGGCATGAAACCTTATGAGAAATTTAAGATAAGCTAAACTTGTGGGTATTAATAGTGCGGTAGGTGTGCACATTAGAAGAGAGGTGAGAATTTCTCAAGAGAGTGTCGCATACTAATATGATTGTTGCATTAGCCGGTAAGCATTTTAAATACTTGCTAAACTAAATCTTTAAATGTTTTCAATCGGGCTCTGACCCGTTTCCTGTTATCTCTTCTCTTATATATATATATATGTGTATATATTACAGGTGCCCAGCCACAGGGGCGTCATGCATAGGATTCTTTGGAAGGAACGTGCTACAGCTTAGGTGGGAGTTGCAGGCCTTTTTCTTAGACGACCTCATTATTGACTCCACTCTTAGTTCTGTTTTATCCAGTTGGGCATGTGTCACCCTTTTTCCTTATTCAGTGGGTTTTTGTCAGAGATTGTGATTCATTTACTTTTAGTATTTTACTTTGGGATTTGTTACTGTCAGTATGTTTTTCCTTCGTGGTTTTAAATTTGGAATTTGTTAATTGAATGCTTAAATTGCTTGGATGATCTTTTTCAGTCTAGTTATGTGCGTGACTCTGAAACTGTGAATTATGAAAGATTATTCTTATTGGACTTAAATTAAAAATAAAAATAATGTTTTAAATGGTTTTGATACTTAGCTTAATTATTTAGGGTGTTTAAATTGAAAAGTTTAATTTGCGACAGTGATGCTAAGAATGAACCAACCATTCACCTTGGTTATAATTTAATAAAGGACTGATCACCTGGTATTTAATTAGGCGGGTTCTAGTTTCCTTTAGGATCTGTACGGCTTATTTCTCTTTCAGCTTAGCGTCCTTGATATAGAGCCTTATTTTTAGGATTGTTGTATTCTTGCATTTACACTTACGTCTTCAGCTACTCGAGATTTGTTAATAACTGTAGACTAATAAACTTCCTTCTCATTTCAGAGGCCTTCGAGAAGCGCAACGAAAGATAGACCTGCCCAAGCCGAGCATACAGCAACTCCGGCTTAGGGAATGATGAATGCAACCGAGGTAGCCGCTATCGTTGCTCAGGCGGTGAATGCCGCATTAGCGGTAGTACAGTAGGCTCCACCCCAGGTTCAGGTAGTGGCGCCAGTACCAGCACAACTTCCATCTTCATGGGAGCGAGTTAGGGATGCCTTCCAGAAGGCGGATGTCCCAGAGTTCGCGAGTAGTTCGGATATCATTGTAGCCAACCAATAGAAGAAAGATATCCAGAGGCATCCGCGCATGTACGAGTGCACAGACGTGTATAAACAGTTATTGGATTACTTCAAGTTAGTGGGGGCCGCTTTGCAGTGGTGGGAATCCACCACCACCTTGGAGGAGAGGGACATTATCACTATTCAATCATTCTGTGCGCGGTTTGACCGCAAATACTTTCCATCCGCCGTGAAGACTGAGATGAGCCAGAAGTTACTGAATCTGAAATAGGAGAATATGACTGTTGTCGAGTACGAGGAGTTCACTAGAATTCTCACTATAGTGCCAGATGAGGCACCCACTGAGGGGAAGAAGATACTGTTGTTTGTGGACAGATTAGCCTGGAGGATCTGCCAACACCTCATAGGTAATCTGTCGCTGAGCACCTACATGAATGTACTTAACGCTGCACTGTTACACTGCCAGGACCACTGCTTCCATCTGCAGGGAAGCAAACGAGCAGGAGAGTCCAGCCAGCAGGACAGAACAGGGGGTAATAATAATACTGGTGGGGCACCGACATCTCAGGGGCAAACTCATTATAATGAGCAGAGTTCCTATCAGGGGGACCCCGTTAAGCGGTTCCGATCAGGTGACTCCAGACATGGATTTGGGGGATTTAGGCAGGGTCAGCAGGGTCAGTCTAATCAACAGGGCCAGCTGGGCCAACACTGTCAGCAGCAGGGGCAACAGAAGGGCCAACAACGTTTCCAACAAGGCCAGTGGCGGGGTGGTAACTGCCAACAGGGTCGTGGTCAGGGACAGAGGGGAGGAAATTTCAGGGGCCGATGTTTCGGGTGTGGCAAGAATGGCCAGGACTATCTAGAGGGAGATAGGGCCCCGCAGCAGAAGGGTACCCGTAATGAGCCACAGAGGCCACTCTTTCCAGCCGCCCTCCCAGCACCAGCTCAGGTACTAGCCCTACCAGCCATCCCAGCAGCTCCAGTACAGCAGGGACAGTTACAATAACGTCCACCAGGCAGCAGCTCCTCAGGCACCGCCCGCGATTGAGGGTACGTTTCCTATCCATGGCACTATGGGTCAGGTTTTATTTGATACTGGGGAGACACACTGTTTTATAACTACTCATTTTGCGAAGGTTTTAGGATTATTAGCCACAGCAGAGAGCACTATGACATGCGTAGACTCACCACTGGGGAATGGGTAGCTGATTTTCTTTATATGTCGGGGCGTGGGAGTAGAGATTGGCAGTTTAATTTTACCAGCAGACATGTTAGTCTTAGAGATGCATGAGCACGATGTTATTATTGGCATGGATTGGCTCGCAGCGTACAGGGCCATGATAGATTGTTACGTTGGGAGTATTATCTTTGCCATTCCGGGACAGGAGATGTTTTTAGTGGCGATGCCTCACCCAGAGGGAGGATCTTCCGCTCATTTATATTACATAGAGGAGGATACCTCTAAGGAGGTCATGATTCCCTTAGACTCGATCCCAGTTGTTCATGAGTATTCTGATGTATTTCAGGAGATACCAGGCCTACCCCTTAGTCGAGAGATAGATTTTGTCATAGACTTATTACCAGATACTCGACCGATAGCACGCGCTCCATACCGTATATCTCCGACAGAAATGAGGGAGTTACGAGATCAGATAGAGCAGTTGTTAGGTCAAGGCTTCATTCGTAGGAGTACCTCACCTTGGGGCGCTCCAGTTTTGTTTATGAAGAAGAGAGATGGTTCACTGAGGTTATGCGTGGATTACCGAGAGCTGAACAAGGTCACGATATGGAATAAATATTCGTTGCCTCGAATCAATGATCTGTTCGACCAGCTGAAGGGAGCAACTTTCTTTTCGAAAATAAATTTGAGATCAGGATACCATCAGCTACGGATTAGGGAGTAAGATGTTTCGAAGACTGCTTTTTTGACGAGATACGGGTCCTATGAGTTCAGAGTGATGCCATTTGGGCTCACAAATGCTCCAGCCGTATTCATGGATTTGATGAACCGAGTGTTCAGAGAGTTCTTGGATCAGTTTGTCATCGTCTTCATAGATGACATCCTGATATATTCACACACTGAGGAAGAGCATGCTGAGCACTTGAGGTAGGTTCTTCAGACTCTACGAGAGCATCAGTTATATGCTAAATACAAAAGTACGGATTCTGGTTATGGGAGGTGCAGTTTTTAGGGCATGTTGTATCCAAATTGGGGATAGCGGTTAACCCAAGTAAAGTGTCAGCAGTGACGGAGTGTGGACAACCCACGACACTGACGGAAGTGCATAGTTTCTTGGGGTTAGCCGAGTACTACAGGAGATTCATCCGAGGGTTCTCCAAGATAGCGGGTCTATTGACGAACCTGACTTGCAAGGGGGTAACATATATTTGGGACGATGCTTGTCAATTGGCTTTCGATGAGCTGAAAGATAAGCTGACTTCGGCACCAGTTCTTGCTTTACCCAAGCCGAGAGTGGAGTATATGGTTTACACCGATGCCTCCTTACGGGGACTCGGGGGAGTACTTCAGCAGGAGGAAAAGTCTATAGCTTTTGCCTCCCACAAGCTTAAGACGCACGAGCGAAATTACCCCACTCACGACCTAGAGTTAGCAACGGTCGTCTTTGCATTGAGGATATGGAGACATTATTTATTGGGGGAGAAATTTCGCTTGTTCACAGACCACAAGTCACTGTAGTACATGTTCACTCAGCGAGAGCTGAATATGCATCAGCACAGGTGGTTAGAGTTTGTGAAAGACTATCAATTCGACATACAGTACCATCTGGGGAAGGCTAACGTGGTTGCTGATGTGTTGAGCCGTAGATCGGTAGACGACGTAGCGGACGTCCGGAAAGCAAAGTGGAAAGAGTTGGGTCACCAGGATACGGTAGCCCGTTCCTTTATATCTGTCATGACAATGACACCTAAGATCGTTACGAGGGTAATACAGGCACAGACAGTAGACTCATTTTGCCAGGAGCAAATTGTACAGCTTTTAGCTGAGGGTGCTGAGCCCTATTCAGTTAGTTTTGATGGAGGTTTGAGGTTTAATGGAAGATTAGTGGTCCCAGAAGGAGCAGACTTATATTATGCAGTGATGACACAGACACACGGGTCCATATTTACGATGCATCCGAGGGGAGATAAGATGCACCAGGATATGAGGCGACAGTACTGGTGGAGTGGGATGAAGAAGGACATTGTCGAATTCGTGTCCAAGTGCTCTACTTGTCAAATGGTAAAGGTAGACCACCAAAAACCGCCGGGGTTGCTTCAGCCATTGGAGATACCAATGTGGAAGTGGGAGAGTATTTCCATGGATTTCATTACTAGGTTGCCTACATCCCAACGAGGTCACGACTCCATCTAGGTGATTGTGGACCGTTTGACCAAGGTGGCTCATTTTCTGCCAGTACGTACAGACTATTACGAGCCAGTATGCTCATTTGTTCATTGTTGAGATTGTTAGACTACATGGGGTGCCCCTAGATATTGTGTCAGATAGAGACAAGATTTTCGTGTCGCGTTTCTGGGAGAGCTTTCAGGAGGAAATGGATGTTAAGGATTCTTATCTTCAGGAGTCACACACACTACCCCACTGTGTAAACTACTCCACCAATTCATAACCCACTATGCACTACTAAGCAGTTATTACCCAATTACTCATCTGTGTACACTACTCCAACAGTTATCTCCCACTCTTCTATTCTCTTTGTAACTTCCCACGATCATTATGATCAGTTATGGTCAGTTAGTTATATTACCTATATATACTTGTATATGTACAGATAAAGTGATTGAAGTTTGTCTCATAAATATTGACCTGACTTTGACATTGTTTAGTCTTGTGAGTTTATTCATGGCATCAGAGCCATCAATGGCTAACACCGATTCATCCTCATATGAACTTATTCCATCACCACCACCACCCTCATCCGAGCTCACCCTCTCCATAAACTCACTACACAACCTCATTGCCATTTTTTCAATCAAACTAAAACCTGGAAACTACCTTGCTTAGCGAACACAAATGCTTCAACTGATGGAGTCAATGAAGGTGGACAAACTTCTGACTGAGGACCCTCCTACAATCGAAATAGAAGCATGGAAGGAGGAGTATGTACTCCTAAGAAGCTGGATATTAGCTACTGTAACTGAAGAATGTATTTATGTCATTGTTGGTTGTGCAACAGCCAAACAAACATGGACATGCCTAGAAGAACACTACTTGCAAGCCACAAAGGACAAGGAATTCCAGTTAAAAGACTAGATTGCCAATGCCACCATCAAAGGTAAGACATTGGATGAATACATTAAGGAGTTTAAAAGCATCTGTGATGGTCTTGCATCCATAAACAAACCAGTTGACGAAGATCAGAAGGTCATTTCTTTTGCTAAAGGTTTGGGCTCCAAATATACAACATTTCGTATTGTTATGCTTGGCAAACCCCCTTATCCCATCATGCCATAGTTAATAGCAGATATACGAAGCTTTGACATTCGAGAGGAGCCATAAACAAATACACTTGCGAACCAACCAGACCATGGTATGGCTTTCAATGCATATAGAGGCAGTTATAACAATAGAGGACGTGGAAGATATGGTCGAGGTAGAAGCTTCTATCACATTCACAATCCGACTCAGCAATCGTCTTTCTATCACAACCAACCCTACAGTTCTAGGGGATGTGGATTCAGACCCAGTGGGCACTACCAAGCAGGAAATGCTTATGCTTATAATAATAACTTCTCCACAAATGAGCAACGACCACCATCCAATGAATCTCAACTTAGTGACAACAGGATTCAGACTGTTAACACAAGCTCTTGTCAAATTTGTGGGAACACCAAGCACACTACCTTGAATTGCCTCTAAAGATGGGACTTCTCTTATCAAGGGACAAATGCCCCACCTCAGGCGAATGCTGTAATACCTCGCATTTTTTATTGAATTGAAATTGAAAAAAAAAATATTCCAGTGTATATATTCGAAATGTTTGGAAATAAAACTATGTCAGTATATATATTCAAAATTATTGGAAATGAAAAGTTAAAATGAATTCATTGAGATAAGTATGTGCGACTTAAATATTAGAAGCGAATTAACGTGTAAAAGAATCGAGAGAGTTAAATTTGGGGCAATGGCATTTTTGTAAATAAACTAACCTTAGGTATAAATAGAAAAGAAGAGAAGAAGTCTTCATTTTATCATTTCACAATGGGGGCTAGGGTTTGGCGCAGAGAGAGAGCAAGAAGAGAAGAAAGATAAGAGGATTTCAAGAGGATTTCAAGAAGATTCAACTTCTCTATACAATCCAAGGCAAGTTAATAACCTATATGTGTATATTATGTATCTATAATGAAATTTCACATGAACATGTATTTGGATCCCTAAATTAATATGAAATTGATGTTAAAAATAATATGCAATGTATTAGGATCATCATCCATGTAGATTCAAATGCAATAACATCATTATAGGGATTGAGATGTAGAATAACCTCTTGAATTTTAGAAATCTATGAAATTAAGTAAATCGTCATATTAAAAACTGTTTTGAGTTGTTTTGGTTATAAAAATGGATGTTTCGTCCGTGTCCCCCCATAGAAATCATATTCTGAACAACTTTGTAGTTTTAAGTTTTTTCGAAACGGATCGGAAAAGTCTCAAATCGGCGTTTTAAAATTCTGCGCAGAAGGTTGTCGTGAACAGGTCCGAATTGTATATGTTAGTTTCGGGTCTGTTTATGTAGGCTACGGTAGCGTGCTCGTGTGTCCTTGTAGAAAATCACGTTCTGAACAACTTTGTAGTTTTAAGTTTTTCCAAAAACGGATCGAAAAAGCCTCAAATTGACATTTTAAAATTCTGGGCAGAAAGTTGTCGAAAACAGGGACGAATATTATATATTAGTTTTGGGTCTGTTTTATGCAGGCTATGGAAACGTGCTCGCGTGCCCTTATAAAAAATCACGTTCCGAATAACTTTTTAGTTTTAAGTTTTTCCAAAAATGTATCGGAAGAGCCACGAATCTGCATTTTAAATTCTGGGCAGCATGTTGCTGAAATAAGAGTGATAATGTTTTTCATGTTGTTAGTAAGATAATTGTGGTGTTGTGGCTAATATCCTAACTTGATCACATACTTATGGTTATTGGGGATATATAACCTTGAAATGATTTGATGTTAAATTAGTAAATTAATAATGTAAATTATGTTATATTATAAATAATGTCTATTGTATAACTCGAGTAAGAGGCTTGACACGATTGTATATATACATAAGCGTGAAATTGTTTTACATATATATTGTCGAGTATACACTAGACTAGTCCTCCGGTCGACGTAGGCACATGTTGAATGCGATTTTTTTTGTGATTGATCCGGTTAGGTTCCGCTCGAGTGCCGTGTCGGAGATAAACCACCGTAACCGGACACATGGTTGTAATGCCGGTCGGATAGAAAGACCTTGAAACGCCATGTGATTTAGGACTTAGTATGATTTCCCTTGCCACGTAATATTGGGGAATATTCGTGTGTAGGCCTAGTGTTACGACTTGTTCCCCCGGGTAACGATAAGTGACCCGATATGACTTGTTGTGTGAGATATTATGCTTGTGTCTTAAAGTAATATCCCGAATCGATGTATTTGATATTATACTTGAAGGAAATATTTTGATACACTAAATACCAAAATGAGATTAATAATGATTAATCATGATACGATGTGAGACTACACGTTACTCGAGTTTAGGTTGGGTAGTCACGACATAGGAACATTGGTTGGATAATTGAACAACTTAATTACTGGAGACGAGTAATGACTAGTGTGCTTTCATTATAAGTACATCTTATAATCTTATAGCATGTTTTCTTGCTTTGACGTTCGTCTATCTTGCTTCTTGCTCCTCTCATATATATATAATATATGAAAGGTCCTCGTCTCGATGGACAATAGACTATGGATCTTGATGAGATAATATCAATCTTAGGATTCCTGTAGCTGTGGAGTTATTCTATTTTAAATTTATGTTGCTTGTTTCCCTTTTCTTGAGGGTGGTATCAGAGATTAATATCACATTGTTTATACTTGGTATTTGAGAGAATTGTTGTATTATTATTTCCCATTTTGTGTTGGGCCGCATGTATTGGCAATTTATATTTTCAGTTTGAGATTACTGATGGATTATTCCAGTTAATAGTTATGAGTTGGTTTCACTTGTTATAGTTGTTATTATACGATTTGGTTACACATATGAGAGTGTACATGTTTACTTTACTGCATTTATTTAAATTTTGTTTCTAATGCCAACATATTGACGCTCCGCTTTAATTTAATTGGGCATAGCTAACTGAATTAGATATAAAAAGCAGGGTTGTCACAAATGCAGACCTCCAAACACACATGACAACAACTTTCATATTGATTCAGGAGCCAATGCACATTTGACACACACTGCAGGTAATCTGACTAACCTTCAATCCTATAATGGTAATGTTAAGATCATGATAGGAAATGGATCAAAGTTAGATATTTCACATATTGGTGCAAAAACACATCCAACCTTCTTTGAAGCTTAAATCCGTTCTTGTTATGCCTCAGTTACAGAAAAACCTAATATCAGTTAGTAAATTGGCTAATGAAAACCATTGCACCTTACTTTTCACTAACACTGGTTTTATGGTTAAGGACAAGAAGACGCAGGAAATACTGGAAAAGGGGAGTAAAAGAGAGGGTCTTTATGCCTTTGATGATGAAACTATTGCTGCATTGAGTGCTTTGAAGCAAGGGAAGGCACCAGATTCAATTTGGCTCCGAAGGCTAAGACACCCTCATTGTAGACTTCTTCATGTTTTAAGCAAGACTAGTTGTTTAAGTGTTAGTCAGTGGAATAGAAAACCCTCAGTGTGTGTGAGTTGTCAATTAGGCAAGAATTGTAACCAGTCCTTTAACTTATCTGAATCCATTTCCCAAATATATTTTGAGAAAATACACTGTGATCTCTGGGGACCAGCTCCTATTGAATCTTCCCAACATTTCAAGCATTATGCATTATTCGTAGATGATTGCACTCGATACTCATGGATTTTTCCTCTAAAATTCAAGTCAGACTTCCTTGATGTTTACTTAAAATTCGAAAGCATGGTTAAAGCTCAGTTTTCTAAAAACATCAAAATTTTCCAATGTGATGGTGGAGGAGAGTTTGAGGATCATGAATTCACTAATCATCTAGCATGTAATGGTACTTTGAAGCAAGTTTCTTGTCCAGGAACTCCAGAACAAAGCGGGACCGCTGAACGCAAACACAGGCATATAGTTGAGACTGGACTCATTTTATTATTTCACTTTAAATTACCTCTTCTCTTGTGGGTTAAAGCATTTCTAACAGCCACCTTTCTAATTAATAGACTGCCATCCAGTAAATTAAAGTTTGAAACACCGTTTCACAAAAGCTTCCTGCACCGCAAACTTTTCTCTCTACAGTCCAAGACCCACCAGCTACTGAGCCCTCTACTGTCCACTCCGCTCTCCAACAACCACATTGGATTGCAGCCACGGAGGAAGAAATTCATGCTCTACAGCGCAATAATACCTGGACCTTAGTGCCGAGACATCCCTCTATGCATGTTATCGGTTGTAAGTGGGTCTTCAAAACCAAATGTCATGCGGATGGGTCCCTTGATAAGTACAAAGCCCGCTTGGTGGAGAAAGGGTTTCATCAAATTGAGGGCATCGACTATTTGGACACGTTAAGTCCAGTGGTTAAACATGCCACCATTCGACTCATTATCTCCATTGTTGTTTCTCATCACTGGCCACTTCATCAATTAGATGTCAAGAATGCCTTTTTACATGGAACTCTTGAGGAGGAAGTTTATATGCAACAACCACCTGGTTTCATCTCTTCTCACCACCCTTCTCACGTGTGCCTTTTACATAACGCCATTTATGGCTTGAAGCAAGCCCAACGTGCTTGGTTTGACAAATTTAGTACTTATCTCATATCTCTTGGGTTCAATTGCAGCCGCGCTGATCCTTCATTATTTATTCTCAACCGCTCCACTGATATAGTATTGTTATTAATACATGTTGATGATATTATCCTTACTAGTAACAATACTTCACTTCTTATGAAATTAATGGGACTTCTTGCTCACGAGTTTGCTCTCAAAGACCTTGGTACCTTGAGTTATTTTTTGGGGATTTCTATTGTGCTGTTCTCTGATGGATTACTGCTACATCAACAATCATATTCAACCAAGCTACTTCAACAAGCTCATATGCTGCATGCCAATGCTATTGCCACTCCTGTAGTCCCTAACGCATCTTCACCTCAAGTATATTGCCCAGACTTCACTCCGACGCAATTTCGATCAGTGGTGGGGGCTCTCCAGTATCTAACTCTTACACGCCCAGATATCACCTTCGCGGTTAACTCAGTCTCCCAACACATGCATTCACCTCAACCTAAACATTTTCAGGCTGTCAAGTAAATTTTGAGATATATCAAAGGCACATTTCATTATGGCCTCAAAATCCTTGCCCAGTCCTCTCATTCCCTCTATGCATTCTCTGATGCCGATTGGGCCGGGTGTACCACCACACGCAGATCCACCTCAGGGATTTGCGTTTATTTAGGTGTAAATTTCATCACATGGGCTTCCAAGAAACAATCTACTGTTGCTCATTCCAGCTGTGAGGCTGAGTATCGGTCCCTTGCCACCGCAACCGCAACCGCTGAAGTTCTCTAGCTCACTCATTTACTTCAAGAAATTGGCATGCCACTAACCAGACCTCCTGTCCTCTATTGTGACAACCTAAGTGCTATCTACCTCAGTGTCAATCCCGTTCTCCATGCTTGAACCAAACATGTGGAGTTAGATTACCACTTTGTGCGCGAATAAGTGGCCAAAGGTGATCTCATTACCCAGTTTGTTCCCTCCAGTGCACAAGCTGCTGACATTCTTACCAAAGCCCTGCCTACCTCCTCTTTTGCCTCATTACGCTTCAAGCTTGGTGTGGTCCCTTCCCACACACTTCACTTGAGGGGGAGTGTTAAGGATTCTTATGTTCAGGAGTCACACGCACTACCCCATTGTGTAAACTACTCCACCAATTCATAACCCACTATGCACTACTAAGCAGTTATTACCCAATTACCCATCTGTGTACACTACTCCAACAGTTATCTCCCACTCTTCTATTCTCTTTGTAACTTCCCATGATCATTATGATCAATTAGTTATATTACCTATATATACTTGTACATGCACAGATAAAGTGAATGAAGTTTGTCTCATAAATATTGACCTGACTTTGACATTGTTTAGTCTTGTGAGTTTATTCAATGGGTATAGAGTTGAGGTTGAGTTCAGCTTATCACCCACAGACAGATGGACAAACAAAGCGTACCTATCAGATGTTGGAAGATATGCTACGCATGTGTATCCTTGATTTTGGAGGAGGATGGGAGCCACACCTTCCTCTGGTGGAGTTTTCTTGTAATAACTCCTATCAGTTCACGATTGGCATGGCTCCATTTGAGGCCTTGTATGGTAGGCCTTGTCATTCTCCAACTTGTTTTCTAGAGGTGGGGGACAACAAGTTGCTAGGACCAGAACTGATTCAGGAAACCTTCGCTAGGATTGAGCTTATCAGGAGTCACATTCGGATAGCCCAGGACAGGCAGAAAAGCTACGCCGATGACAAATGGGTTTTTTGAGAATTTAATGTGAGGGACCAAGTATTACTACGTGTATCTCCTATGAAAGGAGTGATGAGGTTTGGGAAGAAAGGGAAACTAGCCCCAAGGTACGTGGGACCATTTCCAATTATCGAGAGGATTGGGCCGGTAGCATACAGATTGGGACTGCCAGAGCATTTACACCGCATTCACGATGTATTCAACATTTCATCCAATAAAATTTTATAATTGGACGAAATGTGGAAATTTATAATTGGACGCATTCCACATTTATAAATTCCACGATGTATTACACCGCATTCGTCCAATAAATGTGGAATTTTATTACACCGCATTCTTCCAATAAATTCCCCATTCATCCAATAAACGTCCAATTATAAATTCCACATTTACACCGCATTCACGATGTATTCCACATTTCGTCACGATGTATTCCACATTTCGTCATGATGTATTTCCAAAATTATCCAATTATATTCTCATGACGATAAAATTTCGTCGGGATGACATGGCCCACACCCACATCGAAATTGAGGAGATTGACTTACAGCCCGATAGCTCTTACGAGGAGAGGCCAGTGGCTATCCTAGACCATAGCGAAAGGAGGTTGAGGTAAAAGGTAGTTTCACGTGTACGGGTCCAGTGGGAGCATCATAATGTGGAGGAATCCACTTGGGAGCGTGAAACAGACACACGTGAGAAATACCCAGAGTTATTCTTACCAGATATACCTTATTTTTCGAATTTCGGGACGAAATTTCATTATTAGGGGGAAGTATGTAATACCCCGTATTTTTATGATTTTTAAATTTGGGGATTTATTAAAATTAATTAGAGATATTAATTTAATATTAATCCGAAAATCATTTAAATATTTACTAGTTTGATGAGAGTTAGTAATTATTAGAATTTTGTTGTAAATTACTTTATGGGTAAAGTAATATGTGTAATTAAATTTAGTAAAATTATCATGAGAATATAATTGGATAATTTTGGAAATTTTATCGGGACGCGCCTGTGTCGTGTCGGGATTAAATTCGAATTATTAAAAGTGAATAAATTATAAGTCACCCGTATGGGCATTTTGAGTGCGTCAATGTGTCCGGAAGGGCCGATATAGTCAAAATAATGTACCCGGGGGTGTAGTTTGAGTCTCGGGGCATTTTTAGGCCTAATGAGCATCCCGGGAGGGCGTTTTAGATATTTTGTATTTTTGAGCATGGAAATCCACGAATTTTCTAAGGTTATATCTGATGTTAGGGGTTGTCTTCTAGGGTTAGCATAACCAAAAACCAAGAACGACCATTGGAGAGGAAGAGGAGAAGCTTTTTAAGGAGTTCTAGGCCAAGAACTCCACTGTTTGCACCGCCGTCACTGCCAAATTATAGATCGCACGACGAGGAACACAATCACACCAATTTCTTCCACAAATTAGAAACAAAGATTTACAGGCAAGTATCTATCTTGCTTTATTTTAGTTAATGCTTTAATTATATTAGTCTAGGGTTGATTAGAACTAGTTATCATGAAAGAAAGCATATATTGGAGACTAGAATTTGCATGTTGTAGAGGTAGAAGTCATATTCTGGAAATAAACTTCATATGTAGAGGACAAACCACGAATTTTCTTTGAGTTAGGAGTAAAAATCTGGAAAAAGAATTGGAAGAATTAAGATAAAGAAGAAAATTAGGGTTCTTGAGGTTGATATAGTTTTTGCCCTTTTAATTTGATATACTCGATGCAAACTCACATGTTTTACGTAGAAAATTATTTATTTGGGTATATAACACTTGTAGTATCATTTGTTGGGAGTTTGAGAGTGGAACATGATGATTTGGATGAGTTTGGAATAGGATTCCCGTAACTGGATTTTTTGTAGTTTCGTCATAACTGCTTGATCGATCGATCGACCAAAGAGCATCGATCGATCGATGATCGACCCCCTTCCATCGATCGATCGACCCCTCCTGGAAAATTCATATTCCTCCTTTAAATAGTTATTTCGATTAAAATGAGTAGTAACCGTTGGACCTTATTAATAGAACATTTGGGGACATAAATAGGATCAGTAGGACTTAGTGAAAAGGGGCCATTTAAAGTATGACGAATTTAAAGTTAACAGGGAGTAATTTATTCATAGGAAATTATGGATACATTAATTAAAGGAGTAAGACCCGTAAGAAAGCTAAGTTAGAAAATAAGAGAGTACATACTGAATTTATACATTGGGGAATAGAATATTACGAGTGAAATGCGGAATGTATGGAATAACCTATAATTAAGAATAAAAGAGACGAGCCGTTATACGGGATAATCTAGTAACATGTACTAAGAACGAATATCATAAGTATGGGTCGTGGACGTACCTAATTTAGAAATGGGAATGGTAGTATACATATATATGATTGTGTTTGTTCATATACTATATACGTGTAAAATCATTCCCGCGCTACTTGCTATCACTGAGGTTACCATGTCGGGACAGTCTTATCTCGATGGGACCTTTATGGAGGATATTGACTTGTACCCTAGAACATAGGAATCCTTGGTACAGGCTATCTGATCGATAGTCAGACGGTCCTAAGAGACGTGAGGGTATGTGCTGACCTCTTAGTGACATGGAACTATGCTTCGCCTCAATTTGTATGTATTTTGTGTTAATACAGTTCGAGAGTGATTCCGAACTAGTATTTCCCTTAGTACGAGTGACGGGGACTTGATAGCAGAGTATGCCAGCACCATAAATTTTATGTGGGGTGCCGTTAGTATATATATAGGAGTATTAAATCCTCTAAATTCTAGCAACTCGTCTCTATGGATATTTTCGATACCCGACTTACCGCTATACTCACCCATTGAGTGTAGTCGTAATTTAGGTTTTTGTATAGTTCAGGTGAGTCGAATTCAAAATGACCGGCGCGCAGGTGACTCTCACGCCGCGGCGAAACCCTGCCCTATCAATAATCCATCATCAATCCAATACACAAATTTCATCTTCTTTGGTTTCTTGGTATCGTAGTTTAGGCTCATTTTCTTAACTTTGATTTACTTTTCTATTACTGGGTCTCTCTGCTTTAATTCCATCCCATTCATAATTTATTATCCAAAACACACCACCTCAAACATCATTACCGCCCCCTCTGTTTAGAAAACCACCGCCATAAACAACTCGTCACCACCGCCACTATTCTGTCCCTCAAAGCCTTTTGCGCCCACATACAGGGCGAACCCAAATCTTGTTCATCCAAATCCAAATCTATTTTCCACAAGTTGAGACCAATTTTTTTCATCCTATTCCTAACCAATTTTGGCCTTCTGAGTTTGATTCCGTGGTCCATTTGACCAAATTCTGCTTGGATAATTTCCAATCAACCCTAATATTCCATATCATGGACCATTTCGAAGTCTCGAGCCCCATCACTGTTACTCTTGATGGATCGAATTACATCATTTAGGCTTAAGAAATGATGAATTTCCTCAAAGGACGTAAGCTTTGGCATTTTGTAGATGAAGATATTACCGAACCAACACAAAAGGAGAATGAATCCCCTTCTAAATTTGTTCAACATCTAAAATATTGAGACAATAAGAATCATCTAATCATCACATGGTTGTGCAACACCTCCATCCCATCAATTAATAATCAATTTAGCCATTTTAATTTAGCCAAAAGTATATGGGATTTTCTCAAAACCTGATATATCACTGTCAATCTATCCCATTAGTTTCAAGTCCACAGATATCTCCATCGCATGCATCAAGAATTGAGATAATCGATTCATCAATTCCCTTCCAAAATGCATACCCCGGGGGATCAATTGGCCATGTGTGAACCCAGTTGGGCATGCCCAATCGATGCAAGCAAATATATTTCCTATAGAGATCAACAACGGTTAGAAAATTTTCTTATGTCTTTCCATAATACCTTTGAGCCTATTCGATCCATATTGGTTCACCAAAAAACCTTGCCTACACTTTATGATGCTGTTTTTGAATTTCTTTCTGAAGAGACAAGATTGGGTACACTTAAAACTTGATCTACTGAGGCTGTTCTAGCCACTCATCACCCTAAAGCTACATTTACTCCAATTCTCTACAATTACTTCCATAAACCAAGAAATATGTTTCTAAATTGCGTAGTCAGAGTATGCAATTTTTGCCATAAGAAAGGTCCCGGTCACTATCAAAGTTATTATTTTTTAAATCTTTCTGGGCAGTCCCACAATAACAAAGGAGATTCCTCCCGAGGTAGTTTCAAATTCATAGCTACTTCCACTACCATAGAATGTCCAACCCCTAATCTCTTTTCCCTCTCTATCAGTGATATTGAATCCCACCTTTATTAACTGAAATCGAACTAGGAGTATTTTATTCAAAATCCTTCCAGTAAGTCCCACAACAATAAAGGAGCTTCCTCCCGAGATGATTCTAAATTTATAATTGTTGAAGAACCTCCAACCCCTAATCCCTCTTCCCTCTTTGTCAATGAACTTAAAGACCTCCCTTATTAACTCAAATCCAACCCAGTTATTGCTTTATATACTCTCTAGGGTAAATCCTCTTGGTTCTTTAACTCTGCCTGCTGTAATCATATGACATCTGACTCTGGTATGTTCTCTCATAAATATTT
Source organism: Sambucus nigra (assembly GCA_949130495.1). Taxonomy (NCBI): domain Eukaryota; kingdom Viridiplantae; phylum Streptophyta; class Magnoliopsida; order Dipsacales; family Adoxaceae; genus Sambucus; species Sambucus nigra. The sequence continues at coordinate 140,250,303 of OX422209.1, read as the reverse complement.
TAGTTCTCATATGCCTAACATTCATACTGCTAATGGATCTAGTATGAATGTTAATCATGTGTGACAAGTCTCCACATCAACTGTTTCACTTTTAGACACTTATCGTATACCCAAACTCACTTTAAATCTACTATCTGTTGGTCAAATCTATGAATTTGGCTTACATGTTATTTTTTCTTCTTCTAGTTGTCATGTGCAGGATCCTCAGATGGGGCAGATCTTTGGCACCAGACGTAAAATTAGATGCCTATTTGAATTAGTCAACCTCTAAATACCTTCTTATTATTACACCAATGCTCTCTACACATCTTCTCCTTCACTCAACTTATGGCACCTCAGACTAGTTCATATGTCTTCCACCCGTCTTCATTCACTAGCCTCTTCTAGTTAGCTAGAACTAACCAACAATGATGATGTTAAATGTTTAGCTTGCCAAACAACCATCTTTACCTTATAATAAAAGCAATTCTTCTTCATCTGCTTCATTTGATTTAATCCATTATGATATCTAGGGGCCTGCTCCAACCTCTATAAATGGGGGGTAGGGGGTCCAAATATTTTGTTATCTTTATTGATGATTATACTCGTTTTACTTGGTTATCTCTTACGCGAAAACATTATGAACTATAAAAAATTTAGTAGTATTTTACAACCATGGTTAAAACTCAGTTTAATCAAAATATCAAAATCTTTCGTGTTGCCAATGCTATGGAATACAAAGATACAAAATTCCTTAATTTTTTCCATCAGAATGGAACCATTTCCCAATATTCCTGCCCTGGCACCTCACAACAAATGGCAAAGATGAAAGTAAGCACATACATATTCTTGACACGGTCCGTGCCCTTCTCTTTTGTAGCTCTTATCTTGAGAACTTTTGGGGAGAGGCTCCTCTCACTGCAGTATATACCATCAACTGTATTCCTTTATTCAGTACTGGCAACAAACATCCTTGTGAACACTTTTATGTTACTCCCTTTACCTATAACCTTCTCAAACCCTTTGGTTACACGTGTTTTGTTCTTCTTTAATTTTATGAGCACACAAAATTAGAACCTTGTGCTCGTCTTTGTTGTTTGTTGGGATATGGTATTAAACATAAAAGTTATAGAAGTTGGGAACCAATATCTAAACGCCTTCGCATTTCTTTACTTGTTGTCTTTTGGTAACATAAAATTTTCTCCTCACTATACAAGTTATATCTCCCTAATACCTCCACTCTTTTTTCACAGTTAACCTATTTACTGACGCTTTCGACGATTAACTTAGCATAACACCTTCACAGATACTGACCTACTCTCAACAGACTTTGTTCCTACTATATTGATTTTTTTAGATAGATTTGCTCATTCTAATGACCTTACTCCTTCTCTTCCCCGATGATCAAACAGAGTAAGAGAACCATCTATTCATCTTCGAGATTTTCACTATTTTTTTTACTATTCTTTATCGTCATAAGACTCAATCTTATCTAAAGTCTAGTTCTGATCCTCTTTGGAAACAAGTTATGGATGAGGAAATACAGGCACTGGATATAGCTCACACTTGGGACTTAGTTACTCTACCTCCTAAAAAGGAAGCGATGGTATGCAAGTGGGTATACTAAATCAGTACTCAGTCAGATGGATCAATGGAAAGATATAAATCCCGTCATATTGTTAAAGGATTTAATAATGAATACAACATTGACTATGAAGAAACATTTGCCCCAGTTGCCCGACTTACATCAGTTCATAGTCTTATTGACATTGGCATTGTCAAAAAATGGGTATTATTCCAGTTGAATGTGAAAAAGGAATTTCTAAATGGTGATCTCATAAAAGAGGTTTATATGAAACCTCGGGTCTGCAAGCTTAATCTTAGTCTTATACAACATCTCAGGTCTGCAAGCCTAATCGAAATCTTTATGGGCTCAAACAAGCCCCTCAATCTTTGTTTGTAAAATTTAGTTCCACTATGAGCCAGTTTAGATTTGCTTTTAGTACTGCGAACTTTACATCCACAAAAATGAGATTTGGGATTATTTTTCTTCTCCTACATATTGATGATATGATTATCACCAAAGATGATCATACCGGCATCACTACTCTCAATAACTCTCTAAGTTTTCATTTTAAAATAAAGGATCTAGGCCATCTAAGCTACTTCTTGGGTATTGAAGTACTCTTTGACTCTGGTGGATACTATCTTTCTCAATCTAAATATGCTTCAGATATCCTTGATCATATTGGTATCACCGATTACAAAACAACTCAAACTCTGTTAGAAACTAATCTAAAGCTCACTCCGCTTAATGGAAGCCCACTTAGCGATTTTAATTTGTATAAGAAATTGGTTAGGAGCCTTGTATATCTCACTGTTAATCATCCTGGCATCACCTATGAAGTTTATCTTGTTAGCCAATTCATGTCTGTACTAAGGTCCACTCACTATACTATTATTCTTGTATTCTTCACTATATCTAAGGCACACTACTCCATGGACTTCATTTCTCTACTGATTTCTCTATACAATTAAGTGCGTATTCTGATGCCAATTGGGATGGTGATCCTACTGATTGTTATTCCACCACTAGGTATTACTTCTTTTTAGAAAACTCACCCATCTCTTGGCATAGCAAGAAACAGTCCGCTATTTTTAAATCTAGCACTGAGACTGAATATCGTGCTCGTGCTGGCCCAACACGATAACTTATTTGGCTCCAATGGCTACTCACATATATGGTTGCCCCTCAAAATGATGTTGTCACTATATACTGTGACAATCAAAGTGCAACCCAATATAGTGCACAATGATGTATTCCATGAACAAACCAAGCACATTGAGATCAATTGTAATTTCACACGGCAACGTGTAGGTCATGGAACTATCCATCTTCTTCCTGTCCCCTCCATTGATCAAACAACAGATATATTTACCAAAGCCCATCCCCCAGCCATATTTCAGCAATTAGTTTTCAAACTCAAGTTGACTTCTTTCCCACCTTGAGTTTGTGGGGGAATATTAGTTGTATATTATAACTATATTCTAGATTCCTTTATATGTACACACAATTAACATGTGTATTAGTTGTCATTAAGCTTAGGTAATCAACCTTTCACATTGTATGTTCACATCCATGTTATAGCCTATATAAAGGCCTCTTTGGTATTGTAATCCATCATCAATCTAGTACACAAATTCTCTCTTCTCTTGTTTCAAAGATCACCCAATCCCTCCTTAATAAATAAATTTTATAATGATTCCTTCATGGCTGAACTTGTTATATTTGAAGTGGTGGTTGGTGTGTTGGTTAAAATTTGAAAATTTTCGTTGTTGATTATTTTAGTATATTTATAATTGTTGTTGTAGTGGAACCCATAATTGAAGCGTGCTTTACGTTGAGGAAAGCCTTGTATTTAATTTAGGAGTTGATCCCTTGATTGAGTTTATTATTCATAACTACCTTCAATGATGTGCATCCGGTAGTGATTATAGTTATTGTTGATGAAGGCCTTTAAAATAATTTGATAGCATAAGAGAAAATCTACATTTTGGATATAAAAAAATCTTCTCTTAAGATAAACCAATTTTTTTAATCTTTTTTTTCTCACCTTTATATTGTGCCAAATACCCCATTAGATAACCTTTAAATAAAGACTATACATTATAAAAAAAGGCCAATGTTTAGCTATTTGCACGCATTAGTTGGTAACTTCTTTTGTTAAAAATGTTATGCGCAACATAGAAAAATTATAGTGGTAGACATCCCATTTTCATATCCTCTATCATACTCGCTAAGCCTCCAGATTACATTGACTCTTCTCAAGACCTTGGAAATAAAATGTCCTTTAGAATTCACTCTCGAACCTTCACTTGAATTTGAGACGAGTTTTACGCATGGAAAAAGATGGATATGGACATCCTCCAAGCATAAGAGTTATATGCCTATGAATTATATTTCTAATGTAAAAGACATTGTGAGAATAAGATGCCTAGATAAAAAAAAATATTCCCAAATTTAGAAACAAACATAAAGGTACCCAGATCATCTATCAACCAATAGCCTAGTGTGTTTACTGATAACCATGTAAGGTGGATTTCTTACTCCCAAGTATAACATGACTTATATGTCGTGTCAACCAAGATCTATGTAGATATTTTTGTAAATAAATAATGTGGGTTGAAAAATAGAAAATGGAGTTCTATACAAATAATTGCGATATACCAATGGGTTGTTCGAGATTCGAACCTAAAAAAGGAAGGGGGTATGCTAACCGGAACTCCTTTGACTATTGGCACTCCTAATGAGGGAAGTTTCAAATTCCTATAAATAAAAATAAAACCATATCATTTAAGTAGGTCTCGATATGTGTACAAAAACTTTCTTTATACCCATTTTAGGTAGCTTTCTTTATTATCCACTTATCCATTTTAATCACCCATATTCAATATTGATGTGATAGGAGTTCCCAAATACTAACTTATAGTCGTCACTCTATCCGTGCATTAACACGTTTCATTGTGTTATAGACATTATGCCACCAAAAGTTTGTTGAAGGTTCAAAATAATTTCCCATCTCTAATTTTATATGGGTTTTAATACTATATTTAGAATTCTCATTATCTATTTTATAACTCTCCATCCCCCCAAACTATATTTCTTTCTTAGTACTAATCTTACCATCAATTCAAAAAAATTCTTGCAATTCTCTATTCCATCTACAATTTCACTTTCGAACCTATTTTCATAAATAAAAATACTAAAAAAATAATTTATATTATATTTCATAGTTTACTGATGGTCCACACTTAATTTTCATCCAAAATGTTTTAACGCCAATTTTTTCACAAATAATTTTTTAACCCACTTCACACAAAAATATTTCGCACCTAGTTTACTTAAACCGACCAAAATCAGTCTCCTAAATTTGAAAACCATTATATATTTGCCTTGTGAATCCCACTTCAACCACGTGGGCTTTGACCTTTTTCATAAAGGTATGTGGGCATTTAACATTGAAGTCCAACTTTATACATATATTTATTTTATTTTCTCTTTGCTTCTTCACATTTATTTTTAGTACTTTGTATTCTGTCAGCTTATTTGCTCATACTCACTTATTCATATTGATGTCATGACTATCATAAGCGCACACACATTTTTATTATATCCCATATATTTTTGCTCACCTTTTACATGATGATGCCATTATATGTCCTCTCTCTATGGACACATAGGCTTTATTATTACACGTTCGCACACTTCCTCACATGTGTGCACGTATTTTACACTTTTTTCATATATGCACTTCCACTAACTTGCGCCCATGTACACAAGAGAATGGTTAAGTTTTTTTGTACAAACTAAATACCAAAAAGGTGGAGAAGGTGACTAACCCTTTCCCTTTTCATAACTTAGTCCCCATTCCCACTTATGGTGGTAAATTTTGATCATTGAGGTTCTTTTCTTTTAACTATTTGAGCTAAATAAGACGAAGACTCTTTTTTACATTATCACTCACTTCACCTAACATAATTGACCCATTTATCATTCTCACTCGCAGGGAGGGAAGGGCATGCGTTAAAATAACCCATATTTTTAATATAAATGAAATTGAATTTTCATGTAATTTAGTCAATGTAAATTAGCGAAATAAATTGTTATAGAAATTACAACATATTTTAATAATATTTTAAATTGATTAGGTTGCGTGGAAATTATATTAGTTTATCATTGGGCTCAAATTAAGAACAAGATGGATTTTATGTTGGGATTGGGTTAGAAACCCTAGAGGTGTGATGATTATTAGTATAGTTGGGTAAATAATTTATAAGATGGGGAAGAGATAAAAATGTGTAAAAATGAGTTAGGATAGGTTGGCAACATGTAAAAATAGTTTAATCAAAAAAAAAAAGAAGGGTTAGAGGTCTACTGACATATCTTAAGATGCCACTATAGCGGAAAAATGATGTTATAGTATGTTTGATGGCGGTGATAACAACCCAATGATGCTATAGTGGGTCAGTAGCGAGGTTAGACCCATTATAGTTCTGGTTTTCTCTACTATAACGGGTTGCCCTCGCATAGTAATAATTATAAGGGTCTCTAAAGACCATTTGATAAGATATGAACCATTATTCAACTTATTTTTCATCTAAGAACTTTTTAAAACAATTTCAAACCATATCTCTCATGAACCTACATAGCCATTTCAAATCAGGAGCTTTCATATGTAAATTTGAAAGAAAGGCTAGGAATTAAAGTTGATCATGACAAGGAGAGGACAAAATTTCAAATTATGGATATCTTATTTTAAGCCCATAACATACCATTATCTTACCCTAATTGGCTTAAAAATCACCTGAACCTAATGGAGTATATAGGTTTAAAATGAAGTAGAAGGATACTTTAGGATATGACATGATGACTAACTCAAGTTAATTATTGATCAAATATACCCAGAACTTGATAAAAGTGTAGGTATATCATGATCTTATGTTTAACTTATAGAATCTAATAAATGAAAGTTTGAGGTTCAGATAATATGTAAGGACACAAATTTCCAATTGAGTCCTCTATAGTGTTAGCTCAATTCCGGATAAAAACATTTGAGTCATAGGATGGTATTGAGTAAGTATCCTCCAAGCCTATAACATTTGAAGTTTCAGTTGAAGACGTAGCGGCCTGTATTTAAAAGCGAAGATTATAAAATTACCAAGTTTCAAGTGCCATGTTTCTACATCAACGACAATTGATTCCATAGTCTCCAAAAGGTATGAATGTATTTTCATATATATAGGGAGACTTGGAATAATCTTATTATGGGTGTAATTTCATTTTAAAAGAATTTTAATTCCAGAAAGTTATTGTAGAACTTTGGATAAAAAGTTTTTGGGCTTAAAATGTAAAATTAATCTTTCTGACTTTTCGTTCGAAATTATCGTTCGAACGAGAATGTCATTCGAATGAGTTTGCCAACGAGATTGCCAACGAGATTGCCAAATGAACCCTGACTTATCGTTCGAAGTTTTGTTCTAACAAACTCGTTCCAATGAGTTTTTCTAACGAGTTTTTGGCCTGTTATTCCCTTTAAAATCTCGTTCGGACATAGTCGTTCAAACGACCTGGAAATGTCGTTCGAATGAGATTTCAGCACGAAAAGTTATTTTGGCAGCTTTTCCATTTTCCCACTTTTTTGTCCCACTTCCGTTTGGCAGTTTAAAACATACTCGGGACACACTTTTCAATAGACTTTGGTACCTTCCTTGAGAGCACTTTTGAGAGAACATACACCAACGAAAGTTCCATGTTTTTATGCGTTGAATTTCAAAGAAATATTTTCAACAAACACATGAGTTTACACCCATAGTGTGATAACCCGCCTATTAAAATAAGAGGTGGCCAGCTCGATACTCCAATACTCACAGGAATCATAGATGGTCCATTCTTAGCATCACTGTCGTAAAATAATAATACGAGATAATCACCAATTATTTTAGAAAACGAACTGTCAAATTAAATTTTGTAAGTTAAAAGAAAAGCATTTAGACAATCCAATTTGCAAAGAAGGTGGATACCAAAAATCAACGGGTAATAAAATAACAATAATGCAATAAGTAATAACCGAATAAGTTGTCGGTTAACAGACTAATATAAGCAGGTTATACCGAGTATTACAATTAAATATCACATTATAATAAATGAGTACAAAGCATGGGCAATACGCCCGAATAAGTAAACGGAACATAGCTAGAGTACAAAAGATAGAAGCGTCTATAACGAATATCCTACAACATCTGCAAAATGCTATAGCGCCAGGACAACAGGAGTGGAGAGGTCAATACGGGCGTCCTAGCGGAGGAGTACCTGGACAAACAAAGAATTCATGCAAAACAAAGAGATATAGACGGGTCAGGGCCCGGTTTGATATGATCACCATGTGAATAAAATGCATAACAGTTATGAATATCTAATCGTCATTGTTGATACCAAATTTAGTCTGCTGACATGGACTACTCACTTATAGACGCGTGTTTGCTAACGTGGCAAATATGTATACTTCTATCGAGCAACTCAAGATCACCGAGCAACTAAAAAGCAACGAGGAACTCAGGGGCCCCGAGCAGCTCGAGCGTGTCGAGATACTTAGGCGGTCCGAGCAGCTTAAGCGGTCCGAGCTACTTAGGCGGTCAGAGCAACTTAGCATTCTAATCAGGATAATCAAGGAGATGACTGCGCATTAAATGCTCATTTATTATCATACAGATGTACATGTCTACTAGATAACAACGCATTGTCCTTTTATTTGTACAGCCTCAAGGCTATAAATACATTGTAATCTCCTCATTGGAAGGGGACTGGAATTTCTTGAGCAAACCATTCCTCGAGAATTCCAAACAAACAGTCAGTAATAACAAAAACAGTGGACGTAGGCCATTCTTCCAAGGCTGAACCACTTTAAAAATATATATTGTCTATTATTTCTTTATTCTTTTTATCTGTGACTAAAATAATTAGGTCAAATCTAATTTTTTACATCAACAGATTGGCGCCGTCTGTTGGAAACGATTGTAATTATCGTTTTTCACCAAAATAATTCATCACCGATGGATGATCATCCTGAATCCAGCAATCGAAACGCTGGGATCCTTCCAAATCCTCCATCTACTCCTCCAAATGTTCAAGATCTGGCTGGTATAATGGCTAATTTGGCCCAAGAGCAAACAACCATGCAAGAAATTATGCGTCAACTCATACAAACCGTTCAAGGCGGAGTGCGAGCCCAATCAGGGCAACGAAGCGTTCAGAGAAATACTCGTTTACTCTCTTCGCGAAATAGACAAACGTTATTCCCAGAGGAATCTCAGTCCAGACGCACCGATTCATATCGTACTGAGAGATCCAACGATCCTTCTTATCAGCCTAGATGGACTTCCTCGGTACGAGCTACATACACTCAACAAAACATCACTCTATCTCCAGAAAGGACAAGTGCTCTTGAAAGATTGAGTAGAGTCTCTACTTTTGATCGATTGGGTCCTAGGAGGAATAGAAGTCCCCTTAGGACTATGTCGAGAAACTCTCAACGACCATCTGATTTAAAGGAAGGCTCTGCCCAATCACGACCAGCTGCTCGTCATGAAAGATCCCAAGAGGCAAATTCAACACGATTAGTTGCTCGAACCAATAGGGTCGAGGAAGGAAATGATGCATGGAAGGGCTCAATTCAAAGGTTGGAGGATAGATTAGGGGAGATAGCTAAAACCAAAAATCCTCTACAAAGCACGTTTGTCCGAGGAACACCATTCATACAAGAAATTATGGACTTTCGCACACCGTCAAAATTCAAAGCCCCGATAGTAACACCAAAATACGATGGAAAAACTGATCATGTTCTCCATATAGAATAATACCAGGCAGTTGCTAATATCTATGCTGTTCCAGACGAGATGCGATGCAGGGCATTTTCATGAACCCTTACCGGATCTGCTCAGATGTGGTACAATAGCCTTCCTCGGGGGAAAATTGCGACCTTCTTTCAGCTAGCAGAACTCTTTATTAGAAATTTTTATTTTGGAGAAAAGCCAGTCAAACGAGTAGCACACTTGCTAAGTGTTAGACAGAAGGCAGGTGAGATCAATATGGATTATATTACTCGTTTCAATAATGAGAATCTCGAGGTAATTGATTACGAGGAGAAGACATCAATTACTGCTCAGATGAGTGAACTGTTTCTAGATAAATTATACTACACTCTAGCCAAAGATTCTCCTAGAACCATGGCAGAATTAATGGCAAAGGCAGCCAAGATTATGAACGTCGAGGAAGCGATGGCTGCGAAGAAGAATATGGACACCAAAGAAACCAAGGTTGAGGTTGATAAGGCTGAGAAGAAGGAGCAGAAGAACAATGGTGGTAACAGGCAGTTAAAAGCAAAGCAAGCATTGGAGCAATTGAAGAAATTTGGAAATTATACTCCTTTGAAAGTAGATATAAACCACATTCTGGTAGAGATCAAGAACATCGAGGAGCTGAACTGGCCAGAGAAAATGAAAGCATATCCTAACAAGAGGAATAAGTCCAAATATTGAGAGTTCCATAAAGACCATGGTCACACGACCAAAAATTGCATAGCTCTTCAGAATGAAATTGAAGCACTCATCAGACGAGGAAAGCTGGCCAAGTATGTTGATCGTCGAAATGGGGGAAAGAGAAATGGTCGAGCAAGGCAGAGGTCTAGATCTCCTTGTCAAGTAAAAGAAGATTAGAAGAGAAGTCATGAAGAAGACCCGAATGATGACCAAGACGACCCCGATCTCCCCAAAAGACCAAAATAGCCAGAACGTGAGGTATTTTCTATCCATTTTGGATCATTTGAATATAATGTCATTACAGGTGGAGATGCAGGAGGCAGAGATATGACTGCTGAGAGAAACGCTTACCTCAATGAGGCTCAAGCTTGCTCATACATTCAACGAATAAATCTAGCTGAAGATGATCGCCTGAGGAAGGTAAATAAGGACAAACTGGTCATTAGTTTCTCTAAGAACGACTTGGCAGGTGTACTATATCCTCATGATGACCCATTGGTGATCAAAATGAGAATGAAGAAAGTGGTGATTTCACGAGTACTGGTGGATAATGGTAGCTCGGCAGATATCATGTTCTATCCATGCTTTGATAGTTTGAATTTGAAGTTATCCCAGTTGGAGCCATATCATAGACCCCTCCTTGGTTTTACTGGCGAAAAGGTTTTTCCACTTGGGACGATCAAGTTGGATATGCTTATTGGTACATGGCCTGCTTGTCGAACAGAAAGAGTCCGCTTCTTTGTAATGGATAAAAATGTCCAATGAGCTTACAACATCATCATGGGAAGGGTAGGACTAAAAAAATTCAAAGTGATACCATCTACTGTACATCAATGTTTAAAATTCCCAACCAATTTTGGAGTAGGAGTGGTGAAAGGAGACCAGAAAGTAGCTCGAGAATGCTACTATTCATCTGCCGATCAGGATGAGCATTAAGAATCCAGAAAGAAGACTACTACCTACCAAATAGAAGATGCGAAGATTGAAATATTAGACCCTAGAGATGAGTCCCAACTCGTGAAAGGACAGGTCATGGACGATACTGAGAATGTCATTCTGGACGACGAGCATCCAGAATGAACAACTCAAATTGGTGCATCCTTGGATGAATCAATAAAACAAGAATTGATTGCATTTCTAAGGCTAAGAAAGCAGACTTTTGCGTGGAGTCATGAAGACATGTCAGGAATAGATCCGAATTTCTTATGTCACGAGCTCAATGTGAACAAGGAAATCAAGCCAGTAAAGCAACGAAGAAGAGTGTTCAGTCCTGAGAAAAATCAAGCTATACAGGAGGAAGTAGAGAAGCTACAAAAAGCCTCTTTCATTGAAGATGTCAAATATCCTGACTGGCTAGCAAATGTGGTGATGGTAAAGTAGAAAAATAACAAGTGGAGGATGTGTGTAGACTTCACCGACCTTAACAAGGCATGACCAAAGGATCATTTTCCTTTGCCCCGAATTGATCAACTGGTGGATGATACCTCGGGGCACGAACTATTAAGTTTCATGGATGCTTATTCTGGTTATAACCAGATTAAAATAAAGCCTGAAGATAGGGAGAGTACCTCTTTTATTACCCCGATGGGAACTTATTGTTATAATGTTATGCCTTTTGGACTTAAAAATGCAGGTACTACCTATCAACGGTTGATGAATAAGGTGTTTATAGAGCAAAGAGGTCATAACATGGAGGTTTATGTTGACGATATGCTAACGAAGAGCAAAAAAGCTGCTGATCATCTGGTTGACTTAGGCCAGACGTTTGATCAACTAGAGGAATATCAAATGAAGCTGAATCCCACCAAATGCATATTCGGAGTACGAGAAGGCATGTTTTTCGAATATATTGTTAATCAATGAGGAATTGAGGCGAATCCTGAAAAGATCAAGGCTCTATTGGAGCTGTGATCTCCGACGGCGAAGAAGGAAGTGCAAAGTCTCACAGGGGGAGTTGTAGCACTTAATAGGTTTGTGTCACGAGCAACTGATAGATGTCTCCCATTCTTTAAAAGACTCTGAAAGACTTTTGAATGGAATGATGAATGCGAGAAGGCCTTTCAAGAATTGAAGAAATACTTGGGAGCACCTCCATTGTTGTCTAGGTCAGTGATGGGAGAGAAATTATACTTGTATCTGGCAGTTTCAGAGAATGCAGTTAGTTCGGCGTTGATAAGAATGGAGGATGGAGTGCAAAAACCCATCTATTACACTAGCAAGGCCTTCCGAGGAGCAGAGATCAGATATCCAAGGCTGGAAAAGTTAGCACTGGCGTTGATCGAAGCAAGTAGAAGGATGAGGCCATATTTCCAAGCTCATACTATAGTTGTGTATACAGACATGCCGTTAAGGTAAGCTCTGCACAAACCGGAGAAATTAGGAAGATTGATGTACTGGGCAGTAGAATTGAGTGAATACGATATAATTTATGAGCCTAGGTCATCGCTTAAAGGACAAGCAGTGGGAGATTTTATCGCAGAGTTCACTTATCCAGACATCTCCAAAGAGCAGAAGTTAAATACCAACCAGCCTGTGGATGATACAAGATCATCAAATTTAAATCCCGACCAACTTAAGATGGTCGACGAACAGAAAGAAGTGTTAGAAGAGGACATAAAGAAGCAATAAATATTCCACCGAGGAACTCTGTCTGACCAAGAATTTAACAATGAGATACCTGTGTGAAATTTATATATAGATGGCTCTTCTTGCACTACAGGCAGTGGGGCAGGGGTTATTTTAAACAGCCCTGATAAAATTGATGTGGAGTATGCTCTGCGTTTTCAATTTAAAGCTTCTAATAATGAGGCTGAATATGAAGCTATGATCGTGGGTCTCAGTCTAGCCAAAACTATGAAAGCGGAGCAGGTCGTTGTATTTAGTGACTCACAGTTGATTGTAAATCAAATGTTGGGAGTATATGCAGCAAAAGGAGAATTAATGATCCAATATCATACGAAAGCAATGGAGATTGTATCGAGCTTTAATGCAGTGCAGTTAATTAGAATACCAAGGTTGGAGAATGCAAGAGCAGATGCCTTAGCTCGGTTAGCCTCAACCACACGCACCGAGCTGCGAAGGACAATCCCAATAGAAATCTTGGCTAGTCGGAGCATTGACGAAGATCTGATGGTGAACTTTATTACCCTTGATTTAGGACCATCTTGGATGGATCCCATCAGGGCCTATATTGAGGAGGGGGATTTACCAACTGATAAACTCGCAACCAAGAAACTAAAGTTTAAAGCTGCTCGTTATATATTGACTAATGGCATTTTATATAGACGAGGAATTATAGCGGGTTTGCAAAGATGTTTCCACCCCTTCGAGGTGAAAAATTTGATTAAAGAGGTCCATGAAGGGTCTTGTGGAGCCCATGTAGCAGGTCGGACACTTTTGCAAAGAATGACAACGCAAGGGTATTACTGTCTGACGATGAGAGCTGATTGTGTAGCTTATGCCAAGAAATGTGATAAATGTCAACGTTTCTCCTTTATTCGAAGAACTCCCCAAGCATTATTAACACCCATCATGTCCCCTTGGCCATTTGCTATGTGGGGAATACACTTGGTCGGGCCACTTCCAATGACCAGGGGAAGATTTAAATACCTCGTAGTCGCTGTGGATTACTTTACTAAATGGGTGGAAGCTGAGCCTCTTATCGATATGACGTATGACAAGGTGTATCAATTTATTTGGAAGAATATCATTTGTAGATATGGTCTTCCCCGTGCATTCTTTACAGACCATGGAACTCAGTTTGACAACGAGGAGTTTGCTGCATATTGTCATCAGTCAAACATATTGAAGACCCACTCTGCACAAGGCCACCCCCAAAGCAATGGAAAAACTGAGGTAACAAACAGAACGCTACTGAATGTTTTGAAAAAACGACTGGATAATGCTAAGGCAAATTGGATTAACGAGCTACACTCGGTGATATGGTCTTATCGAACAACACCACGAGCAGTAACAGGAGAATCTCCATACATAATGGCATTTGGAAGTTAGGCGTATATACCTGCTGAATTGGGCCTACCCACACACAGAGTGCTGAATTTCAATTCTCCTATCAGTAACTTGATGAGGCGATTAGATCTAGATATGCTCGAAGAAGTTAGAGAAGAAGCGGCAATCAGGCATGTTGCATACCAACAATAAACAACTCTGCTTTACAACAAGAGGGTAAAGAAGTGTGATTTGAAGGAAGGAGATTATGTGCTGAAGAAAATAATTCAAAAGCACAACAAACTGGAAGCTAACTGACATGGACCATACAGAGTAACAGAGGTTGTTCGACCAGGGACATACAGGATTGAAACCTTGGAGGGAGAAGAATTTAAGAATGCATGGAGTGCGGAGCATCTACGCAAGTATTATCAGTAGTTGATTTTCCTATGTAAATGCAGTTTTCTTCAGTATGAATAAAGTGTTGAATTCTTTACCCAGTTTCTCTTTTTTTGAAATTTTTCGGAGTATTAGTGCTACACACTACGCATCAAGATCTGAACAAATATCCACCAACTTCGATTGGTCAGAAAATTTATCTCCTCCAACTCCGGTTGGTCGGGAATCAATATCCACCAACTCCGGTTGGTCGTCAAATTAATCTCCTCCAACTCCGGTTGGTCGGGAATCAATATCCACCAACTCTGGTTGGTCGGCAAATTAATCTCCTCCAACTCCGGTTGGCCGGGAATCAATATCCACCAACTCCGGTTGGTCGGCAAATTAATCTCCTCCAACTCCGATTGGTCGAGAATCAATATCCACCAACTCCGGTTAGTCGGTAAATTAATCTCCTCCAACTCCGATTGGTCGGGAATCAATATCCACCAACTCCGATTGATCGGTAAATCAATTGCAATTAACTCCGGTTGGTTAAATTAAGCAGGATCATGGGATGTAAGTCGTTTCATTGCTTAGAATCAAAGAATGATAATTCACTATAATCAAAAAATAAAACATATCAAAATACACATGTATTCATAAACAAAGATATTCTGCAAAATACTCAGAAGAAAATAAAATAACAAAAGATGAAAAAATTTCTTCATTCAAATTAAGAAGAATTACATATACTATAAAAACTACAAGTCATTACATCAAAGACCCTACTCTATTAGTTTTTTCCCTTCTGCCTTCGAAACAGGTTCTACTCTAGCAGGAGGATCATCTAAAGCATAAGGAGAGTTTATGAAATTTACATCTTGAAGCATTCGAACATTCATCACTGATGGCCGATCAAGTAAATGCTCTGGGCGAGATATGTCAAAATTTGAATGAAGAATGTAATCGCCGAGGTACTTTGAAATCAAGCACTAAGGAATTGCCCGAGCAGGAATCCAACTCATGTCGAGCTTAAAAGGAGGCACGGGTAACTCATGCAATCCAGGATTATAATAATTCCATAAGTAGTGACCCCGCTCCACCTTTAGCACGCACAATGCATTCAACCACCCTTGCTTGTACCCTTCATTATTTGACTGTTGAATCCGATCATCAAGACGGTAAAGGGCTTCGTTGTAGCCAGCCATCCAAAATTCTTTGGGTTGTTTGTGGAACTAATAAGTTAACATCTAGAATTTCTCGTGGAGATTCTTCACCAGGATTTCCTTATTTTCCAAGGCAGAACTCTGTGTGGAAAGTTGCTCGCTGAGGTTCAGATTCTTCTTGGACATCTCTGCTAAAGCTTGGTTCTTTGCCATCAATTGAACTGCCTGATTTTCCAAAGCTGCTTGAGTTCTTGCATCTTCGATAGAGATCCGACCAGCCCTTGCTCATCCCTGAGAAGAAGATCTTGCTCGTCCACGAGCAGAGGTGGAAGGTCCAGCTCTTTTTAAAGTTTCCAATTCATCTCTTAAGTTAGCATTTTCGACCTCCAAGAAAGAGAAACCTTCATCAGTGACAGGGACCAAGGCCCCCGAGGAAGATGCGTTAGACTTAAGTTGTTTAATCTCTCCCTGTAAAACAAGGTTTTCCTGCTCCAACAACTTGGCGATACGCCTGTGCTCATCAACCTCAAGTTTTAAAATGCTCTCTTTCTTCTCATAAGCAGAGATAAACTTATCATTTCCTTTGTCAGCACTTAGTTGCTGATATTTTTTCTCATACCCTTGATGCAAAAGGGTAGAATACTCCTTATATTATTGTTGGAGTTCATCGATGGTAGCCTGGAGATCTTCAATCATCTCATAATATGCCATATTATTGGCTACTTCACGATCAAGCAGACATTTCAGATACTGGTAAGCTTCAACTGCTCGTTCAGAAGCATCTGAACCCAGGATATCAATGATCTGACCATCATTCAGATCTGCACGACCAGCCTTGAATTAGTCATTGCATTTTATCATCAGTTCTATATCGTGAGCTGATAAAAGCTCCATCCTGGCCATAAACTAGCACAGAGAAGAGGTAGAAAACATTAATAAAAATGCAGATAGAGCAAGTAGAAGAAAAAGTTGAGATGAACAACCAAAAGTTTGAATTTTTATTTCATCATAAAGGAAAGTACAAAGTGTGAGATTACATTCAGAAATAACAAAACAAACACCCAAACTACTCTACATCTTTTCTTTATTTCCTATAACGACCTCAGAAGGTTTTGAAGAAGAGACTGATTGCTCGGCGGATAAGATTAGCTGCTCGACAGAAGAACTAGCTGGTTGGGGCTGCTCGGGGATATGCACAACTAGGACTGAAGGGGCCTGATCTAGAATCATCATAGATGATTCATCTGAATCAACCTCATCATCCTCTTCTTCTCTAGAGGAGGGAGGAGGGCCATGAGTGTGTTGCTGAAATAATTCAGAATCCTCAGCAACTTTCAGCTCTCGTAAGGCTGCGACCCATCCATCCCGAAAGTACTTAAGCCTGGCATATTCCATTTGCGAGGACATAGCAGCCGAACACTTATTACAGCCTTTATCCCAACCTGCGCTGAATGATTTTTTAACAGCCTTCTTTCTTTTTGCTTTCTCCGAGGAAGCCCTTTCCCTAAGGAGTTCCTCGGCAACCTTCAATTTCTTCTCCACCTCCACTTTTTGACGTTCAACATCCTGAAGTTTAACAACTTCCTCTTCAGTCGATTTGAGCTTAACTGCTAGCTCCTTGTTGCTCTGCTCAAAAACCTTATTGCTCTGATCAGACTCTTTCAACTTTTTCTCCAATTCCTTGGAGGCATTTTCAGCTTGATCTCTATTCGACTCAATAGACTTAAGTTGTTTCTCCCAAGCAACCTTATCCTCCTCGTACTTTTGACGAGAGTCTTTTAAGGATTAAGTCAGACCAATAAAATCCTCCTCTACACCTCCCTAGGATCTTGAAGCCTTGAGAGCCTCATCCTTCTTTAGAATAGTGTTGAGACACGTTACCAGCTGAAAAAAGAAATAATATTGAGTCAGTACAAAGATATAGTAGTGAAAAATGAGAACTCAGATCAACAATACTTACTGAGGCAATATGTTGAGCAATTAAGGTAGTAACTCTGTCACGAGAAAGAGTGTCTTCAATACCTTGGACTTCTGGGATAATCTAAGACTTCACTGAGCCCATAGCAGAGCTCGGAGGAACAAAAGTGGGAACACCACCTTCAATATTTAAAGACTGAGAGATAGGATCAGCTGGTCTCTCAGAAGAACTTTTCTTTAACCTCCTCATAGGAGCAGGAACAGTCTCAACCAAAGATGTTGTCTTGGTTGGTGATATAACGATAACCTCACTTGGAGGAGAAACAACGACAACTTTGCTCGGGGCCACTGGGAGCTTATCAATAATTTTCTTGGCAGCAGCAGGAGGGAGTGCATTAATATTCTTTGCCCCTTCTTTTGGGACACTTTGTTTACTTTTCTTTGCCTCTCCAGCAGTAGAGGCAGACTTATCAAAGAAAGAAGAAACTTTTCTTTTCTTCATTATGTCACCAATAGGAATATTTGACTCTGAAGAAGAACCTTCCACACTAGTATCAACAGCTGGGACTTGGTCAATGTCCACCACCACTGGACGAGCAGTAAAGGATGAAGTGTAACTCTTGTACTGCAATAAATAAGAGGCCGACCTAATGTGTTCCTCGGCAACAGACTGGTGCAAACTCCAGATAAGTTTTAAATGCTTTAAATTAACCTCTGTCTCCTTTGGAGATTTTCTTTTGCTATCAACTACAAATAATAAAAAATTAAATGTCAGTGATACATTTTATCAAACATCAAGAAAACGAGATTTCAAAAAATTAAAAACAACCTATTCCATTGCCATAAGGGGGACAACTGGGACCCTGATATACATCATCTCCATTTAAGGGAGCATGTTGCCAATTTTTCATAACAACCCCATGTTCAAAGTAATCCCTATTGGCATATGGAAGATTGACAACTAAATCCCTATTCAAAAACCTAGTTTTTAAATAAAAAGTACTATCGCTGACAACCCATTTGTAGAAAAACATAATTTATGGAATTCCTAAACGGGTTCCATGAATTTGGTTTAACCAATAGACTCCATTAACTATTCTCCAGGTATTTGGTGCTACTCTTGCAGGAACAACGTCAAAATATTAACAGAACTCCAAACATAAAGGATTTGGAGGAAAAGAAAAGCCACATTCGGCCACAAAGAGACTTGGGAACCAATGTCCCTCAGCCAAAGAAAAATAGTCAGAAGGTTCAGAAAGTTCTTCTAATATGACCCATGAAGGATTTGAAAATTCAGAATGAAATTTGTCAAGAGATTCAACAGGGTAAACCATGATGAATAAAATAAGTAAAAGAGAAGGAAGAAGTGCTTACAGGAGAATAGTGAATCAGTTGACAACGAACAATGGAAGAAACGAACGCACAAGATAGAGAAGAAATGAAAAGTTTGAAGTCACGGGTTTGAAAAGTATAAGACGATAGGATTTTTGCCGTGTTTAAATACTTTACCTCGGGAATAGAGAAAGGTAATGATTAATAAGAAAGACGTTTGCGTATTCGGAGGCTAAAAGAAGAAAAAGATCACCAATATCTAAGCGGTCATGAAAATTCAAAATATTATTTAGGCCTGATACTGTGCACCCAAAAAGAAGTTATATACAACGAATGCTCTCCTAAAAACTATACAACGAGCGCATTGTTCCAAGCAGAATGTTCCATACTTTTCTTCAACATCAAACTATAAAACATTGGGGGCTTCTTTTGATACCAAATTTAGTCTGCTGACATGGACTACTCACTTATAGACGCGTGTCTGCTAACGTGGCAAATATGTATACTTCTATCGAGCAACTCAAGATCACCGAGCAACTAAAAATCCATGAGGAACTCAGGTGCCCCGAACAGCTCGAGCGTGTCGAGATACTACGACGGTCCGAGCAGCTTAAGCGGTCCAAGCTACTTAGACGGTCCGAGCAACTTAGCATTCTAATCAGGATAATCAAGGAGACGACTGCGCATTTAATGCTCATTTATTATCATACAGATGTACATGTCTACTAGATAACAACGCATTGTCCTTTCATTTGTACAGCCTAAAGGCTATAAATACATTGTAACCTCCTCATTGGAAGGGGACCAGAATTTCTTGAGCAAACCATTCCTCGAGAATTCCAAACAAACAGTCAGTAATAACAAAAACAGTGGACGTATGCCATTTTTGCAAGGCTGAACCACTTTAAAAATCTATTGACTATTATTTCTTTATTCTTTTTATCTGTGATTAAAATAATTAGGTCAAATCTAATTTTTTACATCAACAGTCATCATGAACTTAACTTTCTCTCGCAATTAATCATAAAATTTCTCACCTCTCATTCTAAAAGCACAACATAACGCAATATCAATGATAATGCTCAATGTTCATATCAGAATGGGAGAAATGATCTACTTTCACTTAATGATATTTCATTTCAGTTTTACACAATTTTACATGCATTGTTCCTTTTTCCCTTAAGGAAATATATATATATATATATATATCAATTTATTTCACAAAATGTTTCACCAATTCCATTTCATCTCATAACTTCACATTTCCCTTTTTACCTCCAGGAAACGTATTTATAGCAATTTATTTCATAAAGTGCTTTACCATCAACAATGTCCCACATTATTATGAATAGTTATATTTCATATCATATAACGATTCTAAGACCGTCCTTCCGAGTTTCCCCACTGGATGCTCCCCTAAATGGCTATCATCTTCCAAGGCCTATCAAACAAGGCAACTTGAGCATCCTACATCGCGAGACGTCGGGAAGCGGCCATATACCTGCGACAGTGAGTCATAACCACACCCGGAATTACCTCACTTCGCAAAATAATCACATAATATATAATAACCGATCCTATGGCCGAGGACTATATTCTCCCTGCATTCACTAGCCAGGGGACTTCACCTCATGCGTGTAACTTCCCTTATGATAGCGATTTAGAGAGGTGTATATATGCAAACAATCATTTACAAATTATTCTCATTTGAAAATATTCACTTTTTTTTACATTCTCAAAACCATTTATACTTAACAATTAAGTACCAATTTTAAAATATGCATTTCTTATTCTCGAAGTCATATTTTATTAATGACCTAGGACCCGAAGTGCAATTATCCTCACACTAGTCTCCAAGAGTCCAAAGTAATACCATAATTCATCAAAAATAATTTCCCTTAATACTAGTCTCCCAAAAGTCCCAAAGCTTATCATTCTACCTTCTATTAATTCTAGGTTAACTTCCTATATCAAACGAGACATTAACATCTATAAACTAACCCTTGAGATAAGCCCAATTACCCCCATACTAACCTAGGATATTTATCTACTCAATACAAACCTCTAAAACTCTTTATTACTTCCCAAGAGAAGGTTCCTAAGCCTTGAACCTAAAAGAAAAGGAATAAAAAAATAAAGCTAGAAGAATCTCACAAAAATAGTGTTTCTGAATCGATTCGCCTAGGGCCGAGTTGATTCTCCCTTGACTGCCAATCGATTCGCCCAAAAACGAATCGATTCGACTAAGAAAACATACCTACTGTCTCAGCCCGAATTGATTCGGACCTAACATGAATCGATTCGATTTCCCAGACCTGTAGCCTCCCTTATAGGCGAATCGATTCGCTTGGGAGGCGAATTGATTCGGCCTGACAGAAATGCCCAATTTGGACTACGGGTTATATGAACCCTAAAATCTCCAAAACCCCCAAATCTTCAATTTCTCCAACATCAACAACAAATAATTCTACCAAATCATTTCTACACAACTACTAACTAATATATTCTCATCAAACCAATTTTAAATCAAAGATTAAAGGATTAAACACGGAAAATTCCCCAAACCCGTAAATGGTTTAAATCTCAAAAACCTAATTATACATGCAATTTATCACATTAAATCATACACTAGCAAGTTAGAAACTTGCCTCAAGGTTGTAGTCTCGAATTTTCTTCTCGGAACAACGATTTCCATATCCAAATCTTCAATTCTCTATCTTTTCTCCATTTTCTCCCAAGTTCTCTCTTCTCTCTCTCTCTCTAAGTGTAAAACATAAGAATGAGAAAAATAAAAGGGTTTGGGAGACTTATATGGGCAGTAAACATTAATTCCCATCTTTTAAATGTTGATACCACATTAAAATGACTCGTAACTACGCAATTGAGTCATAACCTGTCAAAAGTGCCCGAAACTCAAAAATACAACTTGGCACCTATTTTGACTATCTCGACTATTCAAAACTAACCGCATCCTCTAAATTGGCATTCGGAGTAACGTATAATATTTTATGTTACAACGTCATTTTAATTCATTAATTATACTCAAATTTGAATATAAGTCATAACCGTCGCTTAAAACACAACGACACAATAAAACACAACAGACTGATATTTACATCCACAAATCAGTAAATACGCAAAACTTGGTAAATATTATCTCTTAACTCACTTAAAATAATATTTACTCTAACTTTCTCCATTTTATCTATTTAACCCATCGGGTAAATTTAATATAAAATAATCACTCAAAAGTCTGGGTTGTTACATACTCCCCCCTTTACAAGGGGATTTTTCCCTCAAAATTTAGGCGTATCATATAACAAGATCAAGGGTTTGCTTCTCTAAAATATCGTTCTTTTATCCCTAGCGAATTCCTCGGCAGTGTGGTGTCCCCACCTCTCTTCTTAAAGCTAAACTCGCATCCGGTTATTCCTCACGAATTATCGATCTTACCTTTTCAACAAAGGAAGAAAATGCCTACATAACTCGACACAAGTTGCCTTTCCTCCTGAATCACGTTATACCCTCCCTAGGGAATAACTGCGCTAAAACTTGATCCCCTACCTCCAATACTGCATGGCCTCTATTCGAGTCGGCATAGTCCTTCAAAGTATGCGGCTCAATAAACTTAATCATCAAAGAAGTATTCCTGGACCATTTCAAGTCCGAAGAACTTATTATTCGCTGTTTCTACCCAACTAGTAGGCGAACTACTCAGCCGGCTATAGAAGGCCACCTATGGTGCCATACCTATGGGGAAACGGTACGAATTATCGTATGCAAATTCGATTAATAAAATATACTGCCCCCATCCTTCCTTTAAGCCAAACACGCACATTCGAGGTATGCCTTTCGACATTTAGTTAACTCTCTCCATTCATTCATCCACCTACGGGTGGTAGGTTGTACCCAACTTCAATTTGATTCCCATTACTTCCTGGAAGTTTTACTAAAAACTTTGACACGAAAGTCTAGTCTCGGTCCTACAATATATTAATAGGCACCTCATATAGCTCCATACCTCCACCATAAAGAGCTAGGCGTACTCCTCTATAACTAGTTCGCCTATATTTTATGGAAAAGAAGCGATTTGGTCAAATGATCAACAATTACTCAGATAGGGTCATGATCGTTGCGATGATGGTAATTCAATGAGAATATCCATGGATATACCCTTCCATATCTACACCTGTACAATAACGCTTACAACGATCCCGTTGATTTTTTTTTCGTGATCTACCTTCACCAATTGGCAAGTGGTGGATTAGGGAGAAAACTCAGAAATGTCCCTTTCCTCGCTCTACCGCTACTCTCTTCACACTAGTAGGTGAAATGGTCAATCATGGACATGAATTCTCTTGCTATAGCGTCCTCTTGGTTAAGCTTGTTCCACTTGACTTTCCATGCCTTCGTTAGTCTCCCCCACTGCTCAATGCATCCGCTACCCCATTCGCGTTCCCTTGGCGATAATGAATATCTAATTGGTAGTCTTTTATGAACATCAAATATTGACTCTGTCACCCCAACAACATATTGCAATAACTTATGGTTCGTGAAAAGGCTAAATCTCCTGCCCAGGAGGTAGTGCCTCTACTTCTTTAAGGCGAATACTATCGCTACGAATTTTAAATCAAGCGTGGGATAATATTTCTCACGGGGTTTAAGTTTGTGAGATGCATAAATAATGGTTCCATGCTCCTAGATTAATACTTCCCATTCCTAGTAGAGACTCGTTCGTTAATATAGAGAAATCCACTCTCGATCTTGACAACGTGAGTGCAGGAGTAAAAGTCATCTCATCCCTTAACTCCCCAAAATCTAGGTTACCGACGTAACACTCTTTCTAAGAGGGGCCTCATCTTCTTTGACCTAGCATCCCCAATTACTCAATATCCCATACTTCTTATTTCTGGGGACCTAATCCTTCTAAGAGTTAACCCACAAACCTACTCGTGGTCAACTCCCTATAGCCATCCTAAAACAGCGTCACATGCTCCAAGGGCCTTACGTCCTAATAATCCTAAAGTCGATATATTTCCTATTCAAATCGAATAAGTAGTATACTAATTATATTCCTAGTGCCCAAGACCCTTCTTAAATTCTAACATTCGCTTGGTTTCATGCGTGGGACGTCTCGAAAAGTGAAATCCAAATAAGGAACCTTCCCATTACACTACTACCTCGCATCGTCGGTCATCAAGATATAACTACCTAAGGAACATGATCGGGACCACTAAAATTATATCTCGTAATCCTACTTATACGCTTCTACTTCTATGTCCTACCATTTCGACGAAATGAAAATTTAACTAATAGGGCGCTTACTTTCTGTAAGGTGTTACTAATGCTTTATCCCAATATATATATACATCCTCTTAAATGGCCTTCTCATCAAGGCATAACTATAAGTCTCGATCCGACTTTCTTATATTTGTCTCCCTCACATTTATAAGAGGAGAGAACTCTTTTTAGTGCTTCTATACCGCACATTAACCCTTTATTATCCCTTTAATCACTCAATCATGTGATTCTCGGCTAAACCCCTCAAAACCAACGTCTTAACATAAAGTAGCATCTCTCCACTTCCAACATCGTTAAGGTTAATGCATGGAGCATCTCGCAAGCGAAATCCAAACAAGGAATCCCTCCGATACACTACTACTTAACTTTGTTGGTCGTGGAGATAAGGCAACAACAAACACAAACAAAACAAACAAACATCAAACAAAACAACAACAAAAAAAAACGAAAAATTTCTTGCATACCTTAAACCATCTCTATAAAGTCTCAATCCCGTATCCAGGTGAGATATTATAGAGCAACTAGTTCCACTCTGGAACTACAATTACGATAGCCTCGCAATCATTTGTTTGCTATCGCTCCGACCAAACAAGAATTTTTCCACTCGTATAACACATATAATACGAGTAACACAAACCATATATACTTTAAAAATATCATCACTCTCTTTAGCGAATGAAGGAAAATGAAACCTCCCTACCGTCCAAATTATATAAATACACTCTCTATTTTAGCATTGATACTACCACAAGCTCAAATTACACACCCGAATCCAAGGTTAATAAAATACTACTCCATATTGCCACACCGAATAGACCACCCTCAACCAAGGTGGAATTCCCGCCATTTCAACATTTCTCCAACGGGTGAAAATTTTTCCTCAATTTTTCACATCTGGGCATTTCTATACCCCTCTCTAGGCCAAAGCTCCTGGGACTTATACTTCCACCGAATGAGGTTACACTTCCTCCATCTAACTTAACTTCAACATGTGGCCCTTATCAAGGAATTTTCAACTTCAAATTAACGTCGCTTGGAATCCCAAGCTTAATACCACTCTCTACTTGTAGAGATACTCGAAAAAATATATCTATTATACTTAGTAGTCGTGGTAGCAATATAAGAGAATGCTACGAAGGGAGCGACCTCCAAAGTGGCCCTCATCCCCGACTACAACTTACAGTTTTTAGTAATCCCGTCTCATGATGCCTTCATAACGTCCTTCCCAGACGCCCTTCAACAATCAACCTATGAATCTTAAATGAACACGCAAAAGATTTTTTAAATTCTTACATTACCGCAGGAGGACGAAACCTCACAAGAGGAATCAACAATCCTAATCCTAAGGCCCTTTATCAAATCAAAAGTAACACTAAAAGCGTATTACGTCCGCACATATTCCTAAGGACACTAGAACCTGACGCTCTGATACCATCTGAGACAACTCGCCTATTAAAATAAGAGGTGGCCAGCCCGATACTCCAATAATCACAGGAATCATAGATGGTCCATTCTTAGCATCACTATCGTAAAATAATAATACGAGATAACCACCAATTATTTTAGAAAACGAACTGTCAAATTAAATTTTGTAAGTTAAAAGAAAATCATTTAGACAATCCAATTTGCAAAGAAGGTGGATACCAAAAATCAATGGGTAATAGAATAACAATAATGGAATAAGTAATAACCGAATAAGCTGTCGGTTAACAGACTAATACAAACACGTTACACCGAGTATTACAATTAAATATCACATTATAATAATTGAGTGCAAAGCGAATAAGTAAACGGAACATAGCTAGAGTACAAAAGATAGAAGCGTCTATAACGAATATCCTACAACATACGCAAAATGCTATAGCTCCAAGACAACAGGAGTGGAGAGGTCAACACGATCATCCTTGCGGAGGAGCACCTGGACAACCAAAGAATTCATGCAAAACAAAGAGATATAGACGGGTCAGGGCCCGGTTTGATATGATCACCATGTGAATAAAATGCATAATAGTTATGAATATCTAATCGTCATCATGAACTTAACTTTCTCTCGCAATTAATCATAAAATTTCTCACCTCTCATTCTAAAAGCACAACCTAGCGCAATATCAATGATAATGCTCAATGTTCATATCAGAATGGGAGAAATGATCTACTTTCACTCAATGATATTTCATTTCAGTTTTACACAATTTTACATGCATAGTTCCTTTTCCCCTTTAGGAAATATATATATAGCAATTTATTTCACAAAATGTTTCACCAATTCCATTTCATCTCATAACTTCACATTTCCCTTTTTACCTCCAAGAAACGTATTTATAGCAATTTATTTCATAAAGTGCTTTACCATCAACAATGTCCCACATTATTATGAATAGTTATATTTCATATCATATAACGATTCTAAGACCGTCCTTCCAAGTTTCCCCACTGGACGCGCCCCTAAATGGCTATCATCTTCCAAGGCCTATCAAACAAGGTAACCTGAGCATCCTACATCGCGAGACGTCGGGAAGCGGCCATATACCTGCGACAGTGAGTCATAACCACACCCGGAATTACCTCACTTCGCAAAATAATCACATAATATATAATAACCGGTCCTATGGCCGAGGACTATATTCTCCCTGCATTCACTAGCCAGGGGACTTTACCTCATGCGCGTAACTTCCCTTATGATAGCAATTTAGAGAGGTGTGTATATGCAAATTATCATTTACAAATTATTCTCATTTGAAAATATTCACTTTTTTTTACATTCTCAAAACCATTTATACTTAACAATTAAGTACCAATTTTAAAATATGCATTTCTTATTCTCGAAGTCATATTTTATTAATGACCTAGGACCCGAAGTGCAATTATCCTCACACTAGTCTCCAAGAGTCCAAAGTAATACCATACTTGATCAAAAATAATTCCGCTCAATACTAGTCTCCCAAAAGTCCCAAACCTTATCATTCTACCTTCTATTAATTCTAGGTTAACTTCCTATATCAAACGAAACATTAACCTCTATAAACTAACCCTTGAGATAAGCCCAATTAACCCCATACTAACCTAGGATATTTATCTACTCAATACAAACCTAAAAAACTCTTTATTACTTCCCAAGATAAGGTTCTTAAGCCTTGAACCTAAAAGAAAAGAACTAACAAAATAAAGCTAGAAGAATCTCACAAAAACAGGGCTTCCGAATCGATTAGCCTAGGGCCGAATCGATTCGCCCTTGACTGCGAATCAATTCACCCAAAAACGAATCGATTCGATTAAGAAAACAGACCTACTGTCTAAGCCCGAATCGATTCGAACCTAACCCGAATCGATTCGATTTGTCAGACCTGTAGCCTCCCTTATAGGCGAATCGATTCGCTTGGGAGGCAAATCGATTTGGCCTGGCATAAATGCCCAATTTTGTCTACGGATTATATGAACCCTAAAATCTCCAAAACCCCCAAATCTTCAATTTTTCCAACATCAACAACAAATAATTCTACCAAATCATTTCTACACAACTACTAACTAATATATTCTCATCAAACCAATTTTAAATCAAAGATTTAAGGATTAAACACCAAAAATTCCCCAAACCCATAAATAGTTTAAATCTCAAGAACCTAACTATCCATGGAATTTATCACATTAAATCATACACTAGCCTCAAGTTTGTAGTCTCGGATTCTCTTCCCGTAGCAACGATTTCAATCTCCAAATCTTCAATTCTCTCTCTTTTCTCCATTTTCTCCCAAGTTCTCTCTTCTTTCTCTCTCTCTCTCTCTCTCTCTCTCTCTCTCTCTCTCTCTCTAAGTGTAAAACATAAGAATGGGAAAAATAAAAGGGTTTGGGAGACTTCAATGGGCACTAAACATTAATTCCCCTCTTTTAAATATTGATACCCCATTAAAATGACTCGTAACTATGCAATTGAGTCATAAACTGTCAAAAGTGTTCGAAACTCAAAAATACAACTTGGCACCTATTTTGACTATCTCGACTATTTCAAAACTAATCGTACCCTCTAAATTGGCATTCGGAGTAACGTATAATATTTTATGTTCCAACGTCATTTTAATTCATTAATTATACTCAAATTTGAATATAAGTCATAACCGGCGCTTAAAGCACAACGACTGTTTAGGCACATATTCTTCACATTTATCCCCTTAATTTCAGTATTTTTATGATCCCGTGTAGTGTAAATATCTTGGATTTGTCTCTTATTTATGCTACTAACCCATTTTGTCAAGTATTTCGTGTTTTGTGTATTTATCATGTGTTTTACAGGTATTTCACCCAAGTTAGTGCGAAGGAGAACTCAAAACAATGAAAGAAACCAAGAAATGGAGGGTTGAAGGGCATTTTCGTAATTTTTCAGCCTTAGTCCGAAGGTGGGGCCAACTAGAAAGTTGAATATATCTAAATTACAAGAATACTGGAAAAAACGGCACCTCAATCCGAGCTACGGTGAAGAAGTTACGATGTTTTGAAGTTGCGGGATAATGAAGAGTCTGGATGTGCGGATTTCTGTCATTAATTATACATTTAATGCAGTGCAACTCTTGGAAAAATTGTTCCACAAGCACTATTGGTTGTCAATTTCGAGACTTTGTGCTATAAAAGCCCATGACCTACATCATTTGAAGGGGAGTTGCTAGAGAGAGGCTAGGTTAGGAGTAGGTTAGAAGTGCTAGATTGAATTTTAGGGTTAGATTTTGAGAGCAAATTTTCTATTCCTTCAAGAGTTTTCATGAATCCTATTTTGTAAGAATTTCTTAATCCCAATTCCGTTCTTGTTGCTGAATTCAAGTAATCTCATTTCCATTCTCTTGTTTTATTATTTGCAATTTATTTATAATGTCTTGTAGATCTTTAATGTTGTGTATGAATTTGTTTTTTTTAATCCAATCATGAGTAGCTAAATTCTCAAGGGTTGGGGTACATGAACTCAATCCTAATACAAATTATTTGTATGGAAAATTAGAAAATAAATGAAAATATTGGTTGAATCGTGAATGAAAATCATATATGCATTGTCATATCTTTTAATCTCTCTTGCCCTAGGTACTTGGGATGTTTAAGAATGCTTTGTATGTATAATTTGTCATTCACCGCCTTATATTGATCTTTGATTTCATATGATGCGGTCTTGAACCTCATATATGTAATGCTTAGTGATGATAAGGACTGGATTTAATCAAGAATTTTGATTTATAATTCTAGTATTCTAAAGGATAATTTGTTAAGGATTGAGGGATTGTACCCTACCCTATTTTCTCCCATTTGTCAGATCTAATTTCTTTTGCACTTTTCAGTTTGTTTTTCTTAAGTAATTTTTTAATAGAAATTTTCCCAATCATCATCTTTTTCATTTTTATTTTAGAAGTAATAAATCAAT
Organism: Sambucus nigra; assembly: GCA_949130495.1. NCBI lineage: Eukaryota > Viridiplantae > Streptophyta > Magnoliopsida > Dipsacales > Adoxaceae > Sambucus > Sambucus nigra. The sequence goes on along the minus strand of OX422209.1, from coordinate 140,220,786 downwards.
TAAATTCTATAAAACATTCCCTGTGGATTCGATACCCAGACTTACTACTATACTCCATAAAAGTGTAGTTAAAAGTTTAGGTTTTTTTTTTGTATTGAGGTTGGAAGCCGATAACAACGACTAGCGTATTACACGGACGCTCGGTTCTCCCACTCGATCAAAATGGCGCCGTTGCCGGGGAATGTTTTGTTATAGGTTATAATTGATTTACTATTTCGAAAGATTTTTTTTCTTTGGATTTTTTTTTAACCTTTTTTGTAGCCTTGCACAATTGAGCGCCAAGAAACGTAGAATCCTCAACCGCACACCTTTGTACTCGAATTTCCATTTACATATTATTCGGTAATCATGTCTTTTCATGGTGAGTTCGGTAATTATAATGGTTCATACGGTAATCGTTTTCAAACTTTTTATTCTCAAGAGTCCGCGGCTCGACCTATTACCATTGGTGAGGCTGTTCTAACTCTGGAGTGTGAAAGGCTTGCAAATGAATATAGGAGAGAAATTTATATTACATATTCTCAAGAATCTGTGCCTCGGCCTATTACCATGGGTGAGGCCTTTCTAAATCTTGCGTATGAAAAGCTTGAAAACGAATATCGAAAAAAAAATCATTTTGGGGAATCCAATGAAGATTTTTTCTCCAATATTTGTGAAACTATAAAAGGTTTTCAACCAAAAGAGGAATCCGAGGTTCTAGAGCCAAGGGATCCTACTTTGGAAGAATACACGCTTTTTCTAACCAAAAGAGTACTGGATTTTCTTTCCACCCAAAGCACAAAGAATATGGATTATGGTCTTGTGAAGGAAATGGTCACACTTTGCGATGATGTGCGTTCTATTTTGGAAAACAAAGAGGAGGTTGAGACTTGTGTGTCACCTCAAATTTTTGAAGAACATCTCATTGAAAGTGAGTCTTGCTCCCTTGAAATTCAATCTCCAATTGATGATGAATCACTTGAGATGGAGTTTATTTCATCACCATTTTCATTCACGGTTATTGAACCATTAGAAGTACCGCTAGATTCCTATGAGTCGGTTGAAAATTCTGAAACGTTTACACCTTTTACCGACAAAGACACTTTGCTAGAATTATTTTCTAATATGGAATGTTCCTTTTTGTGCGCCCCTCTCCCCATACATCTTGAAAAATATTTGGGAGGTGATTCTATTTTTCTTGGACCTCAATTGTACTTGTCCCACCTAGCATCCAAACCCCCCATCATCCCGTTAAATTTTTTAATTGGTGATGGTTCATTTTCTCCATCTCACACATGCCTTCCGTTTTTCAAATGGAATCCTTACTTTTTGGGAGGCATGCTTTATAGTGAGGGTACACAATTAATCCCTCGAAGTCAAATTGTATTTTGGGTGGACCCTCGAATTTTTCGACTTCTAGTGTATGATTTATTAGCCGTTCAAATTGTAGGTTGTAAATAATTAGTTTTTTCTTTTTTATTATAGTCTAGTTTTGATAGTTAAAGTTTTTGTTATTATTTTTTGCTATGCTTGGTTCTAACGTGTTTTGTAGATTCAATGGACTCGTACTCATCGAGGATCGCTCCATTTGGGTAATATCTTTCTTTTCCTCTCTTTATGTTGTGTTCTTGATTCGCATTGAGGACAATGCAACATTTAAGTTAGGGGGTGTGGGATATTCTTCCCATTTATTGTTTAGATTCATTGATTCGATCACATGTTCTTTCCAAGTATGTTTTTTTTAGAAAAAGAAAAAAAAATTGAAAAATTTTGAAAAAAACCAAAAATATTTTTGTTCAGAATAAATAAAAATTGGAATTTAAAATTTTCAAAAATATCACCTTTATTCTATTTAAAGTCTCAAATTGTTAAATCTCAATTGCACTAAGCCAAAATTGACCGAAGATGGAAATTGAAAGAAAATTGACGACTTTACGAATAAGTGTGGAGATTAGTCCAACCCGGTGAGATTTCGAGCCTATCGATCTTTTTGAGTTTTTAAATCAATCCGAGTTTATGATTAACTCAAAGTTCTTTTCAGCGTTTTAATAAGTCGTTGATGATCTCAATCCTTTGTTTTGATCGGTTATGGGAAATGTGTGAAATGTTGTCTCGAAATTCGTGCTAAATATATCTCTGAACTTAATTAATCTCGAGATGCATATGGTAATGTGATTAGCAATTTGGACAATGAAGTAGGCAATCGTTTGTTACCCAAAAATATTAGCCATAAAAAGTTGTGAAAAATTATCCCTTTGCAACCCAATTTGAGCCGAATAAAATATTCCCTTTCGTTTGATAACCCGAAAAACCCAATTAGCCCGGAATTGTGAAAAATTGAAAAAAAAAAAAATTATCAAATAAAGTCCAAAGTGTGCAACAAAAAGGGGCAAGAAAAAATAGATATGCTCAACAAAAATAGCAAGAAAAAAAAATGAAAAAAAAAGAGCAAAGGCCCGAAAAAGCACTAATGGACGTCATAAGGACATTTTCCAATTCCAAACATTCCGTCAACTTACATTTTTACCCTTTACACCTTTTAACCCCAAAAAGTCCTAACTGAGTCCGAATGGCGAAATTAGTTACCGCGTGGAGAGCTAAGACATGAAAAGATAATATGAGAGATTAAATGGTGTGAATTAGAGGTGATGTTCCCATTTCCTAATAACCGTACTCTGAAGATGAGATCTTTTCACCATAAATTTCCTTCTTTTCAATTTTGTATGCATGGATTTGTGTCCATTATATTTAATCTTTATATCATGCATACCGAGAGAAAATAACCACAATCCGAGTGATTCGTTTGTGAGTGAATCCGTAAGAATTTGAATCAAAACGAATTTTCGGAAAGTAACGTAATGCTCAATCGGTGGAAGTTTGAGGTTTAATTTTTGGCTTTGCACACACACACTATGGTTTGAGACATTTGAATATGAATTTATAGTGATTATTTTTTCGAAAAGTTTAAATTGTACAATTTTTAAGTATTTTGATATTTATTTGAGTCAATAAAGAATTTTGTGGGTGTATTCACTGCAAACCCTCACGAGACAAAACTCGTCCTACTAGGGTAACCTAGAGGTTTAAAGGCTTGTTGCATACGCTAAATGCAATCGCGTGCCTGCGAAAGTGGAATTTTATTTTAATAAAGGAATTTTCAAGAGTAGAATTTTGGCTAATTTCATTTACATTGCTCGGGACGCGCAAAGTTCTAAGTTAGGGGGTGTGTTTAGGCACATATTCTTCACATTTATCCCCTTAATTTCAGTATTTTTATGATCCCGTGTAGTGTAAATATCTTGGATTTATCTCTTATTTATGCTACTAACCCATTTTGGCAAGTATTTCGTGTTTTGTGTATTTCTCATGTGTTTTACAGGTATTTCACGCAAGTTAGTGCGAAGGAGAACTCAAAACAATGAAAGAAACTAAGAAATGGAGGGTTGAAGGGCATTTTCGTAATTTTTCAGCCTTAGTCCGAAGGTGGGGCCAACTAGAAAGTTGAAGAGCTCTAAATTACAAGAATACTGGAAAAAACGGCACCTCAATCCGAGCTACGGTGAAGAAGTTACGATGTTTTGAAGTTGCGGGATAATGAAGAGTCTGGATGTGCGGATTTCTGTCATTAATTATGCATTTAATGCAGTGCAACTCTTGGAAAACTTGTTCCACAAGCACTATTGGTTGTCAATTTCGAGACTTTGTGCTATAAAAGCCCATGACCTACATCATTTGAAGGGGAGTTGCTAGAGAGAGGCTAGGTTAGGAGTAGGTTAGAAGTGCTAGATTGAATTTTAGGGTTAGATTTTGAGAGCAAATTTTCTATTCCTTCAAGAGTTTTCATGAATCCTATTTTGTAAGAATTTCTGAATCCCAATTCCGTTCTTGTTGCTGAATTCAAGTAATCTCATTTCCATTCTCTTATTTTATTATTTGCAATTTATTTATAATGTCTTGTAGATCTTTAATGTTGTGTATGAATTTGTTTTTTTTAATCCAATCATGAGTAGCTAAATTCTCAAGGGTTGGGGTACATGAACTCAATCCTAATACAAATTATTTGTATGGAAAATTAGAAAATAAATGAAAATATTGGTTGAATCGTGAATGAAAATCATATATGCATTGTCATATCTTTTAATCTCTCTTGCCCTAGGTACTTGGGATGTTTAAGAATGCTTTGTATGTATAATTTGTCGTTCACCGCCTTATATTGATCTTTGATTTCATATGATGCGGTCTTGAACCTCATATATGTAATGCTTAGTGATGATAAGGACTGGATTTAATCAAGAATATTGATTTATAATTCTAGTATTCTAAAGGATAATTTGTTAAGGATTGAGGGATTGTACCCTACCCTATTTTCTCCCATTTGTCAGATCTAATTTCTTTTGCACTTTTCAGTTTGTTTTTCTTAAGTAATTTTTTAATAGAAATTTTCCCAATCATCATCTTTTTCATTTTTATTTTAGAAGTAATAAATCAATTAAATTCTATAAAACATTCCCTGTGGATTCGATACCCAGACTTACTACTATACTCCATAAAAGTGTAGTTAAAAGTTTAGTTTTTTTTTTTGTATTGAGGTTGGAAGCCGATAACAACGACTAGCGTATTACACGGACGCTCGATTTTTCCACTCGATCAACGACGCAATAAAACACAACAGACTGCTATTTACATCCACAAATCAGTATATATGCATAACTTTGTAAATATTATCTCTTAACTCACTTAAAATAATATTTACTCTAACTTTCTCCATTTTATCTATTTAACCCATCGGGTAAATTTAATATAAAATAATCACTCAAAAGTCTGGGTTGTTACACATAGTTTGTTTATCCAAGTACCACATATATATAATATTTGCTTGAATTTGTTTGGCACCATTGGTTCATCTCGATCATAAAAAAGAGAAGTTTGGGTTTACTTCTAATCCCACCAAGAAGAAGACATTTGGTTTACGTTGCGGTGTTCCCACTCGAAGAAAATCTTCGCGCGAGGTTGACGGTATCCAAGAGTCCCATCGAAGGGGTTCGTGACTATGGAGGAGTCAATGCTTATCTACTAGGCAGAGGTGGTTACAAGAAGGAGCGTCAAGGCTTGGACGGAGTCAAGTTATTAGTTTAAGTCTACAGTCTTGTAATTTGTAATTCCGTATATAGTGGATTTGTTAGGTCAGGTCCGTCTGAGGTTTTTCCTGTTTTGGGTTTTCCTGGTACATCGGCGTGTAGTGTGATTGGTTTATTTTATCTTGCAAAAGATGTATATGCATGCTTAGGTAATTCAAGATACAATTTGGTTTAATTATCACACGTATCTATTTTGGTGCTGAAATTAATTAGGTGAAATTTAACCTAATTTAATTAAGTCATATATTTAATTTGATAATTTGGTTTGGCCTAATTTGCCAAATGGAATTAATTATTGTTAGAAAAATTTCTAGGACTTGGGTTAAATTAAATTTGTGTTGTGTTGAACCATCTTTATTCCTCACTTAAAAGGAAATTATATTTAATATAAAAGAATATTTAAAATTGGGGTTCCTTGCACCTTTTCAGATTGGTATTAGAGTCGAGCGCTAATTTATTGCGTTAAGGTTCTTTTTAATATTTTTTCTTAAAAATGGAATTTTTCCCTTTTTCAAAATTTCCCATTTCCGATGGTTCAAATTACGCCTATTGGAAGGCGCGTATGAAATCGATACTAAAGTCTATTGATGAGAGGGTTTGGTTGTTAGTTGTTGACGGGTGGTCCTCACCTGCATGTTTGATAGAAAATGAGTGTGTCCCCAAATCTGTAGATAGATGGAGTGAGAATGAATTTAATCTTGCTAATTTTAATTCTCGAGGTTTAAATACCTTGTTTAGCGCGGTCACACCGGATGAATTCCGGCGTATCATGACGTGTGAAAACCGCTAAGGAAGCTTGGGATATATTACAACTCACTCACGAGGGAACTAGTGTCGTTAAGACTTATAAACTCCAAAACCTCACCCCTCAATTTGAAACCATCAAAATGAATGAAAAAGAGACATTTGATGAATTTTATGCTAGACTTTCTGATATAGTAAATTCATCTTTTAATTTGGGTGAGAAAATACCCGACGACCGAGTAGTAAATTATTTTTTAAGGTCCCTACCCGAGAGATTTATCCCTAAAGTGACCGTTTTAAATTCTTTACCCACCTTGCACTCAACCAAACTTGAGGAATTAGCAGGTGATTTGCAAACCTATGAGCTAGATATGTTTCCCTCAAAAAATGAAAAGAAAATAGATAAAGGCATTGCTTTGAAAGCCCGAAAGGAGGAAAAACAAGTTGTGGTTGATGAAAGTGATAGTGACTCAGAGTACATGGCTATGTTTGCTAGAAAATTTCAAAAAATTCTTAAATTTAATAAAGATAAGTTTAAAAATGATTTTAAGAAATTTGAAATTTCTAAGAATAACAAAGCCGAAAAGATCCCTAAATCATATACTGAATATCTTAATAGGGACGAGTCAAATAGGTGCTATGGTTGTGAGGGTTATGGACATAGGACGAGAGAGTGCCCCACTAAACTAAGGAGAGAGGGTAAGAAACCTATTTCATACAATGCCACCCTTAGTGATGGTTATAAGGAAGAGGGACTCGATTCCCCCATTGAGCGCAACTTTACCACGTTCATGGCTTGTCATGAGAGTGATAGTGAGAAATTATTCGACGATGACATCTCAAATCATGACACTTACGAGGACTTTATTTGTGAAGCTAACAAGGATGATGGTAGTGAGAGTGGAGTAGAGAGAGAGAGTGAGAGTGAAAACAAGGTTGATGTGAGTGAACTTCAATTTGCATTTCAATAATTATATGTCGAATCTATAAAATTAAAATGGGCAAATTTGAAGTTAGAAGTTAGTTTAAGAGAGCGTGCCAAGGTCATTGATGAGAGTGGATTAGTTGAAGACCTTAGGACACGAGAGAGATCTCTTCGAGAGAAGCTTGAGTATGTAGAAGGCGGGAGAGATAACCTTAAGGGATTAATGGAATCCTTGAAAACGGAGCTTCTCGAGTTTGAAGATAGAAATATTTTATTAGAGTCTAGAATTTTAGAATTAGAAGATAAATTAAAAGACTCTAGTAAAGTCAAATTTTATTTGGAGTGTATACCCGCTAAATTAGATAAGATTTTAGGAACCGTCCAAGTAAAAAATGACACTTATAATTTAGGCTTCGATACTTGTAATGAGTCTACTCATAAAGCCAAAACCAATGTTTTAGGAGAATCTTTTAGGAACAAAGTTATAGGTCATTCCTTAGGTAAGTCTTTGTAATAACCCTCGCTTATGAGAACATATTTTATATTAATTACTAGGTATGGTAATTAGATATAAGTGTTGGGTTATGATTTGAATCTTAATTTTATGAAGAAAAGTTAATATTCACTATGAGTTTTCATGTATGCCATAACTATGGGTGAATATTACAAGGTTATGCTTATTAATATCATATGAATTAAAATGATATTTGGCTTAATAATGAGACCAGAACTTAAATTGATTTATAAAATGTCCAAATGATAATTTGGAGGCCGGAGTTGATTCCGGAACGTGCGAGATAGTCAGATATTGTGCCATTATGTATTTTGAGGTTTTGGGCACTTTTGACTGGTTGTACCTCAATTATGCTGTTGCGTATTATTTTATCGCAATATTAATTAATTAAGTGGGATTTTGTCTTAAGCCACGACTTAGTCTTACTAAGTCTTCAAATTTCCCAAATTTTATTTCCAAAACCTAAAGAGAACTAGAGAGAGAAAGAAAAGAGATTGAAGATTTGAGATGGATTCTTGCTCCTACACCAAGAAAATCTGCAATTGCTGAATTGAGGCAAGTTTCTACTTGCTGTTTGTGGTTTAAGATAAATGATTTGTGTGATAACGGTGTATTAACCATAGTTTAACTAGTTTAGGGTTTTTGGTATAATTGTTGGATTTGGATCATGGGTGAATAAATTGGATGAGTATTAATGGTGGTGGTAGTTATTAGTAACATTTATGTTATGTTGATGATAATAAATGAGTTGGTTAGATTGGATTTGGGTTGGGAAGAATTTGGAGTCAAAGACTCCATAAGAACAAGTTGGAACTTCTGCAGAACCGAATCGATTCGGCCTGGCCGAATCGATTCGCTGTTATGCAGTTTTCAGGGTTGAGTGATCCGAATCGATTCGGCTTGGTCCGAATCGATTTGGCATTTATGCAGAAACCCAATCTTCCTGACCGAATCGATTCGGCTTGGTTCGAATCGATTCGGCAACTATGCATAATCCCATATTTTCTGGACGAATCGATTCGGCTAGGCCGAATCGATTCGGAAACCCTGCACTTTTTCTATTCTTTTCTTTTTCAATTTTAACCCCTTTTCTTTAGGATTAGTAATTAAGGACCTTCTTAAATGAAGTAAATATAGGGTCTTAGAGTATTAGTTGAGTTGGTCGACACCCTAGACTCGAAGGGGTTCATCTAGGGTTCATTTCAGGGTGGAAGATTTAAAGAAATGTTTAGGCATTTCTTCCGTCAGGTAGTTCTATAAGAGTCTAGGAAATCTTAAGGTCGAATTTGGAGACTTTAGGAGTATATGCGAACTAGATCTCATTTGAGGATTATTATAAAGTCCAAGCAAGGACATTTAGGAGAGATAACTTGGGAGTTTAAATATTCTTCGAGGTTATTATGATGATGTGAAGTATACCATAATGCATTTGATAAAATGTAAAATGGATAAAGTAAAACATAATTTACTGAATCACGAAATGGAAATTATTAAAATAGATGTTACACACCTCTCTAAATACCATCTTAAGGGAAGTTCGCGCGTGAGGTGAAGCCCCCTGGCTAGTGAATGCAGGGTGGATATAGTCCTAGGCCATATGAGCGCTTGTTTTATATTTTTCTGCGATGGGTAGGAGATTTTGGGTGTGGTCTTGACTACCCCGCAGGCATATGGCCGCTTCCCGACGTTTGCGATAGGATCCCAGGTTGTCTTATGTTAGGCCCTGGAAGATGATGGTTATTTAGGGACGCACACAGTGGGGAAACCCGGACGGGCGGTCTTAGAATCATTATATTTATATTTATAACTATTCTATTATCGAGTTGGACTCGATGGAACATTAATGCCATAAAGAGCAAGGCATATGCCACAAAGAGCATACTATTGATATAAGTGCCATAAAGAGCACATGGTAATAATTGCATTCCTGATAAGGAATGGAAATAAGATGGAATTGAAAATGATGAAAGATGAAAAAGGCTTATAAGTACTTTTAATTCTTGTATAATTGGATTTCATATTAATAATCATTTATCTGTCTTAGTTCTTTATATGATGTTACCATGCTAGATTATCATGCATGCTTACTTGTACATTATTGTCATACCTGTCATTTATCTAGTGATCATATAAAACCGGCCTCTGACCGGTTCTTCGCTTTATTGTTGTGTATATATCTTCTATATTCGTTCAGGTGTTCCGCCACAAGGTCGCCCGTAATGACTATCTTTTCTCTGAGTCTTTTGAGGAGCCATGACATTTTGCGGGGATCACGGGATATTTTGTGTAGACGCCCCTATTATTGTTTTCTAGCTAAGATCAGTCTTTATTCGGGCATGTGGCCCAAATCGTTGTAATTGCATAATTGATGTATTATGTAACACGTGAACTTATTGTACGTGGTATGGATGGTATTGACCGACGCTGAATTCTGTCCTTCTTATCTATTTAATTACATATATATGTTTGTGGGAGTTTCCATCCTTTTTTTTCTATTGTGGGATTGTTGAAAGTGTTTTCTTTAAGTTACAAACTAAAATTTTGATAACCCGTTTTCTGGAATATTGCGTGGTTATTCCTGGTACTCTGTATGATTTTTGTGATGCTGAGAATGGTATCTATCCATGATTCCTATTTCATCGGGGTATCGGGCTGGCCACCCTTTATTTCGGATAGCGGGTTGTCACAGTCTTTCCACCATGTATTTACTTGTTCACATTGTGGTCGAAAAGGTCATCTTAGAATATTTTGTTTTGACCTTAAAAGAATTTCTAGGAAATCCAAAGCTAAGGCAACTGAGGTTGTCAAGATTCCTAAATCCTGAGATAGCCATTCTTCATTAGTATGGGTTAGGATATCCGACTTGGTAGCTTTATAAGATAGGATTTTGATTCTCATTTACTCTCACATGCTTCCTACCTTGCAGAATCTATAGGTTGAATGTGTTAGTTGTTTGCATACTCTAGATTTTGTGCTTTATATCATATATCCTTGCTAGTTGTATGCATGTTTATCATTTTCTAGTCATTGCTTGATCTCATATCTCATGCTAGAATTATGATTTTTGTTTATCTTTTATGTTTTATCTTGAGTTATTTAGGATTAATGAAAAATATAAAAAGATTTTATTTGTCTTTTGAGTAAATATTTTTTTGTTTGGTTAAAAATTTTCAAAAACTCATTTTTTTTTGGTTTGTGTGTATTTTAGTTTGACACACTTTATGTGTGGCATACACTTGTGTTTGAATCCCTTCTTTTTCGCTTCGATGTAGCTAGGACTTTTGGTTAAGATTGTCAATACTTAAAATGTTCTTTGTCATGCATGCATGGAGTAATTGGATTTTGTGTTGCTTAGTGGATTATATTTTTTTATACCTCAATTCACACATGCATGAGCTCACTTGAAATTTAATCATCACATGTATATTTGAGCTAAGTGATATGTTCTCCTATCAATTTAGTCATCAACATTTTTCTATGACTATGGAGGATTTGTGCATGTAATAACCGTTTCTCGTATTTAAAAAATAGAAAAATATGTTTATCCGGTGTAGTTGTTTATCAATGGAATCAGGTTGTGAAAGACAAAATTACTTTGCATGAAATGCCACCATTAAATTTTAGGCCTTAAAAATTGGCATTAAAAAGAATATTTTCCAAGGCCAAAATAGTTTAGTTAATATGTTCAAAAGAAAAGAAAAATTATGAGGATCTTAGTTGGATATATTAACGGGTTTGCACAATGACTTTGAATCCTAGTTAAGCTTTTATTGTCATGACTCTATTGGTTTATAGAATCATCAAAATTCTAGGCTTATGTGCATTGTGTATGTTTGTTCATTGAGTTCAATTTATATTGTCACATGAGGCTATATCTAAATGTGCTAAAGTTTTGCAATCAAATGAGAACTCCGTGAACATGCTTTAAGTGATTGGGTCAAAATTTAATTGTTACTAGTTCACACCATACACTTCCGTTTACCACATGTATTTGGACACATTTTTGCCATACGAGTGTGAAAAGCTTAACGTATTTTGTGTCATATGTGGTATTTATACCTTATGTATGTGTGCGTGTGCGTTAATGATATTCATTTTGTATATATATGGTATTTTTTTAAGTCTCTGCCTCGCTTGCTAGCCCATCTATGCTACTAATTGATAATTGGTATCTATCTTGTTGCGTATATTGTTTGATATCACATGCTTAGTATCTTATTTGTCAAATTCGTATCCTTTGTTTTCGTATCATAGTTGGTATCCATTAATATTTGTATGGATTAGTTATGTTATTGTTGCCCATATACTTTCATGTTCTTATCACCTTATGCATCATCTTGTTTACTTATTTCCCCATACTTATATCCCTTATGTAGTTTTTAGGGGGATAAATGGTACTTGGTTAAAATGGGGGAGAAATGAGTAATTTATTAGTTCTTTTATCCTTTGTCTATTCCTGAACAAAAAGGGGGAGACTGATAGGGGGAGAAGTGGTATCTAATCCTATTGTAATCGTATCTTACTTTAGGAGATCTATCTTAAGGGGAGAGCACTATCTTCTTAGGTTGATCATATTTGATAAAAGGGGAGAATTAATTTAGGGGGACTATTTTATTTAATTGCATTCAATATTTTGATATTCCCTATGCGTTTAATATTTTTCTTAAGTGTGCACGACTTATTCTAGCGGCAACTTTCATCGGGAAAGATAGTCATCCTTGGGTTTTGAGTCAAGCTTGTATTTTTTAATGTTAGGTGGGAAGTTTTGAGTCTAGTAGAGCTTGACGTCCTTTTAGGATTTTTGTTTGGTTTTTTTGTCCCGGAATAGTCAAAGGGGGGAGATTTGTAAGGACACAAATTTCCAATTAAGTCCTTTGTAGTGTTGGCTCAATTCCAGACAAAAATATTTGAGTCATAGGATAGTATTGAGTAAATATCCCCCAAGCCTATGAAGTTTCGGTTGAAGACGTAGTGGTCTGTATTTAAAAGTGAAGATTATCAAAGTGCCAAGTTTCAAGTGCCATGTTTCTACGTCAACGACAATTGATTCCATAGTCTCCAAAAGGTATGAATGCATTTTCATATATATAGGGAGACTTGGAATAATCTTATTATGGGTGTAATTTCATTTTAAACGAATTTTATTTTCAGAAAGTTATTGTAGAACTTTGGATAAAAAGTTTTTGGGCTTAAAATGTAAAATTGAACTTATTGACTTTTCGTTCGAAATTGTCGTTCAAACGAGAATGTCGTTCGAATAAGTTTGCCAACGAGATTGCCAAATGAACACTGACTTATCGTTCGAAGTTTTGTTCTAAAGAACTCGTTCTAATGAGTTTTTGGCCTATTTTCCCTTTGAAATCTCGTTCGAACATAGTCGTTCGAACGACTTGGAAAGGTCATTCGAACGAGATTTCAGCGGGAAAAGTTATTTTGGCAGTTTTTCCATTTTCCCACTCTTTTGTCCCACTTCCTTTTGGCAGTTTAAAACATAATCGGGACACACTTTTCAATTGACTTTAGTACCTTCCTTGAGAGAACTTTTGAGAGAACATACACCAACCTAAGTTCCATGTTTTTATATGTTGAATTTCAAAGAAATATTTTCAACAAACACATGAGTTTACACCCATAGTTTGTTTATCCAAGTACCTCATATATATAATATTTGCTTGGAGTTTTTTGGCACCATTGGTTCATCTCTAACATAAATGGGGAAGTTTGTGTTTACTTATACATCCCACAAAGAAGAAGACATTTGATTTACGCTGCGGTGTTCCCACTCGAAGAAAAGCTTCGCGTGAGGGTGACGATGTCAAAGAGTCCCATCGGAGGAGTCCGCGACTGTGGAGGAGTCCATGGTTATCTACAAGGCAGAGGTGGTTACAAGAAGAAGCGCCAAGGCTTGGACGGATTCAAGTTGTTGGTGTAAGTTTACTGTCTTGTAATTTGTAATTCCGTACTTAGCGAATTTGTTAGGCCAGGGTCGTCCGAGGTTTTTTTCATTTTGGGTTTTCCTCGAACATCGGCGTGTAGTGTGATTGGTTTATTTTATCTTGCAAAACATGTAGATGCAGGCTTAGGTAATTCGAGATAAAATTTGGTTTAATTATCACACGTATCTATTTTGGTGCTAAAATTAATTGGGTGAAATTTAACTTAATTTAATAAAGTCATATATTTAATTTGATAATTTGGTTTGGATTAATTTTCAAAATGGAATTAATTATTGTTTGGCAAATTTATAGGACTTGGGTTAAATAAATTTGTGTTGTGTTGAACCATCTTTATTCCGCACTTAAAATGAAATTATATTTAATCTAAAAGAATATTTAAAATTGGAGGCCTTGCACCTTTTCATAATAAAAATGTTAAGAGATAAATAACATGTATTTTTTATGTGTTATTGTGTTACTCTTGGTAATTCTATATGTTCTATAATCTTAGTAATATGATGAGGATGCTACACACTTAAATTTGAAATTATTGTGATAACTTAGAAACTGAATTAGTAATTATAAGAGCATATTGTATGCTCAAAAGATCCGAAGGATTCGATTGTCTTATTTCATTCATAAACATATTTTGAGTCATTGTCTAAGTTATCCCAGAAAGCTTCATGATCAATCAAGATTTCAAGATCGAACTTTTTCATCTTCACTTATTCCACAACTACTTATCTCACTGCAACGAAACTCAATCGTCGGTATCCTTCTCCTCGTCCAATTTTTCCCTACATCATGGCATGACCTAGATCATCTCAGGTTTACCACATCGACAAAAAAGCTCGCTCCACGACAATGTCAAATCTGGCACTAAAAAGTGAATATGACTAAAACTCTTGCATTGTAAAACGTGAAATGCCTTTTTACCCACATCGTTTGTTGCTTTTGGAGGCAACCTATTTTTGTGTGGTTGAGAATGAATTAGAAGTTTTGGAAATTTGTGTGTATATTTTTGAAATACAATCTCCTATTTAACTCACTATCTTCCCATTCACAAAAGAAGATGGAGAATTTTTTTTATAAAGGTTTTCATTATTTATGAAGATAAAGAAATTAGATCTTTTTAAGAGAAAAAACCTTCTTTGTATTTTAAGATATCCATTACTGTGATTATAGTTTAAAGTTCTTGAAGTTTGTTTACTTCTCTCAAGTCTTAAACAGAAAAAATTCAAAACTTGTTCTTGAGAAACTTTAAACATTTTTATATCTTAAAAATACATTGTGAGTTTTGATTATCCAAACACTCTCAAACTTCCCTTAACCTTTAGGACCCTCACATTCTAGGAAGTTCGATATTCATATAGGCTTTTGAGTTGTTCCATTTTGGAACATAAAAGTTCTTCTTCAAGCTATAAAAGGAGAAATTTCTCTCTTTGAACTATTAACATAGAAACTTGGTTTGGTTCAGATACAACATTATCATGGAAGTTGACACTTGTGATGTGGCGCGTGGTCGGAGAGCGATTCGTGCTTTCTATTCTAGCTAGGAGGTGGAAAAAGTATTTAATGAAAGTTGTATGTTATTATGTCTAGGATAGGTTTAAGTTTGTAAGTCATTTATCCCTTTTGTAAATCTTTACCTATTTAGTGGAAGGTGTTGGTTTGGTCCGATGTTTTTTAAAAGGTTTTTTCGTCGTATAAATCCTCTTCGCAAGTGCATGATTTACCATTCCACATTTTGATTTATCTTATATGCTTAATGAAAATATATTGTTAAGTTAAATCAACTTGTAAATCACTATTTTTTCACTTAGGCACTATGATTAATTTTTTTCGAATTTGAATTAAAAGTAAACATTATCTTCATTTTGGTAATAATTTTTAATTTCGGTAGTCCCTCTCTGCATGCACAAACTTTAAGTAATTTCACAATTCGTTTGAGAAAATAGTATGTGGTTGTTTTCGTGAGAGTACCATAAATTGATAAGATGTATGAAGAAGTAGAGTATTCAAAATTAACATGTATGTTACATATTATGTTGATATTTTACGTTAACAAAAGTATGCTAACCAAGGACTAGTTAATTCAGAATGAATTATTATATCCCTTATGTGCATGAATGAATGGTTATGGTTGAGTACTAAATCAAGAGTTTATGTAGTACTTGTTATTTTAATGAATAAAGTGTATGATTTTGAGCATGAATTAGGGAAATTAGGGTGGAAAAATTATAATCCTAAATATTACCCCGGATTTAAGATTACTATTAGGTCTTGAGAATAATGACCCAAAGATATATACACGAGTGGATACGATATCGTTGTTGAATCTTTAAGTGTTAGGGTTTTATTTTTAAAAACATGTATGATGTTTACTTTTCAGTAACGATGTGTCGATTATTTTAAAATAAGAATCATGGTTATGATAATGTCTTATATTTATTCTTTAAATATATTATAGGCATGCCAATCAATTGTACCTAGTAGGAATTTCAATGAGTTAGGTTTGACTTGATCACTGGAGATCTGAATTTAGGTTCTAGTACTATTGAATAGTTCACAATGTAGACAGGGAGTTGACATCCTATCATCTTGGCTTCATGTACAAATCTAATTGTTTATCTCAAACTTCGAGAACCTACTTAATGGTTCGAGAACTTGTGTGATAGTTTAAAAGAGGACTGTGACTGGTACACCCAAAAATGTATTGAATATAACCAACTATGAGATTTAAGTCTGAGGGTCGTCTTGATTAAACGTAGGTAATTTAATTTTTACTCTTAGGTCCCTAGTATAATCCAATACCCAAGTAATAGGCCCGAAACTCTCGTAAATCTTTGTTAAGTCTAGGCCTATAACTTAACCCTATTTATATTGGTGTAGGTTAGGGTTTTAGGTTAATTATCCATTATGGAGGGTTAAAAAGGGAGAAAAAATACTATTCGCATTTTTTGTGAAGGGGTGAGGATAAAAAGGTGATTTATATCATATTTCACCATGGTTTCATCTACAAGAGTGCCCACATATAAGTCTTACTTTGGGTGGATCATATACTAAAAGATTAGAGATGTTCGAAGCATTCTAGAAAGTCTTTTGAAGACCTTACTAGGGCAGTTATATCTTCATCTTCTTCAAACTTTTTATTCTTCATATGTATCACAATAAAATTTACTATGGTATTATTTCTTGAAACCTTAGGTCTATTATTTAAACGTAATTATTGTTTTCTTTTCAATGCATGATTATTCAAAGATCTAAGGGCTGAAATGTTTTTGTGTTTGAAATGTTAATCCCATTTCCTAATAATAAGAGAACAAGATAGGTTAGAAAAGATAAGGCAAATGTATAATAGAATACATGCAAGATTTAAGTGTGGGGTTAAAGATTGAATATGATTAATGTCCATGGCTTAAAAAAATGAGATGCAAAATATATGACACATGAACAATTGTTATCAGATTACTTAATAATATGATGAGTTAAGCTTTGTACTTAAATAGAGTGAGGTTAATTGTTCATGAGTAGTTTGGAATGTGTATGTATTTTATGTTTGGGCATCTTAATATGTGAGAAACATAAATATGTTTGGCTATAGTTATAAATATGTCATAGTATTTGTAGGACCAAATGATTGATGGTTATGGTTACGAGATTGGGTGTACGTCATAATATGTGTGGGGTCTAGTTTCGATTGGCTATTGTGGTGAGTGTGTCATCATATGTGTGGGTACTAGTGTAACAACTACACATATTATTATATTTAGGAAGATCAAGTATAAATACCAAAATTACATATCATCAAACAATTATATATCATTCTCAACATAAAACACATATATGAGATAATGAAAATAATATATAAAGGTTAAATTGACGATATCAAATCCATCATCCCATAAATAATCACTATAAAAACCATCAAATCATCATCGCGTACAATTTGGAATCCCATTTAATGAAGGACCTACAAAACCATCATAATAAACCATATCATAATAACTAAAGGATAGATAGAAATCCTGCACAATCTTACTATAGATAAACATAACAATATACATAAATCCCAAACCTCTATCATTTGGATTGGTAACTAATACTAAAACTCGACAACCTAAAATGTTCACAGTGAAAGGTGGGTTAGACCCACAATAAGAAATATTGTTTAGGTGATCCCCAAAAAATGACAAAAAATTGAATAACATGATTAAATATTTTATCATCAATTTAATAAGATTTAGAAAAACATTTCTCATCTATTTACCATCACGTACATAAACCATTAAATTATACTTTTTACACTTCTTTAATTCCATATGACTTTTGCCCCTATAACACAACAAATGTAGTACTACCCTGAGGACTTGCACATACCATTTCTTACACACATATAGTCTCATCACAATAACCAAAAATCCCAATGAAATTAGTACCCATAGAGGCTCACACATACTATGAGCATACATAAACTCATCGCTATAGTCTGACAGTCATTGGCCCCACGGTGATACACTCATTACTATAGCCATCCTACACTAGATTCCACACATACTATGATACACACATTCTATGACATTTCTTTCACTAAATCCAGAAAGCTCCACACCCTGCACATATTGTGACACACATACAACATAAATACATATTTCAAATCATTCATACAAGGTTCACTTCTTTTAATCTTATCTCATCATATAATTACTTATTTTGCCGTAATATCATTAGATTTATTCATGTGTCCTATATTTCAATACCGATTCTTTTATCTACGGCCTCTACTCGCACCCCTTTTAACCGTATACTTATAGAGTTCACACAAAATTTTATTTATTAGTAGATTATTATATGATAATAAAATCATGTTATCATATCAAATTTATCTCAACATGTTCATAAATGAAGCTCTATTATTTTATCGCATTCTTAATCAAACTAAAAGATGAGGCGTTGTTATTTTCACACCATTTATTCATTTTTTTCATTAGCATGAAACTAACAAATAACTAAGAGAAGGATTGTAATACTCATTTCCAAACTTCAAAGATAATTATTTTACAACCATACTTCTATTATAATAAAATTTAATATCATTCCTCATACGCAGGTTCAATTAAAATTTCTAACTTTAGCATAAAACCACTTCAATTCGAAGTTCTCATAACTATATGAACTTTGTGTGTCTAGTTCAATCATCATATTACCTCTAGAATATTGTATATCATGATTAACAAACTAACATATATGAATAAAATGTTAATTATATATCAACATTGTTATAATCTACATCGCAAACTATGTTATGACCCATTTTGAAAACCATTTTCAAAATTTAAAGACCACTTTGAGAAGTTATGAGCCCTTATCACCCTATTTTAATCCTTGAACATATTAAAACAATTCCAAACCCTAACTCACCACAACCTCCATAGCCATTTCAAATTAGGTGCTTCAAGGGTAAAATTGGAAAAATCCCTAAAAATAAAGGTTAAATAAAACAAGGAGATAAACACGGCTTCAATTTTAAAATACAAATATATTATTTTAAGGAAAAAACATACCTTTTTGTTTCCCTTTGCTTTTAAACCTAATTTAGAATTTAGGTTTAAAATAAAGTAGAAAGATAATTTAGGTTGTGACATGATGGCCAACCTTAGTTAGTTATTGAGGACGTTAGAACCCCCAATTTTAAAAATCGTCTTTTAAAATTAAATATTAATTTCCTAAAATGAGGAATAGGATGGTTCAACACAACACACACAACCTTCAAATTTTAATTTCTTTCAAATTAAAATTAAACTCAACTAAAGTTAAATAAAATTAATCCAACATAAATATTCACTTAAATAAATTTAATTTAATCACAAGTCCTAAAATTTGCCTAATAAGATTAATTCATTTTCCTATATAGGACAAAACAAATTTTATCAATTAAATTATCTAGACTTGAATTAAATTAACTTAAACTTAACCCAAACTTATTTTAAGCACCAAATTATACTAGTGTGGTAATTAAACCAATTTTATCTTGAATTATCCTAAGCATGCATTCTAAGTGATTTTTGCAAGATAAAGATAAACCAATCACACTATGCACCGATGTACGAGGAAAACTTAAATGGGAAAAACCTCGGATGGCCCTAGCCTTAAGTCCACTAAGTATGGTTTTATGATTACAAGACAAATGAATTACTACACATGACTTGACTATGTCCAATCCTTCACGCGTCTTCTTGTAACTACCTCCGCCTAGTCGACAACCATGAACTCCTCCACGGTCTCGAAATCCACCAATGAGGCTTTTGGTCTCCGTCACCCTCACCCGAAGCCTTTCTTCAAGTGGTAATGCCGCAGCACACAAATCTTCTTCTTTATGGGATGTAGAAGCAAACCTAAACAACTCTTCAAATGGTAGAGTAGAACCCGATGCCAAATACTCCAAGCAACATATATATATATATATATATATATGAAGATACTTGAATAAACAAACTATGGGTGTACAAAGGTGTTTTTGAAGATTTTAATCCATAAAAATTAAACACTCAAAACTTGAACTTTTGGTAGGGAAATATTTCTCTCTTAAGCTCATAGAAAACACTCAAAAGTTCTAGTAAAAATTCTGCCCATGAAATGGTTAAAAACAAGTAGAAAAAGTGGGTTAGTGGGAAGTTACCAAAAAAAACTGCCAAAAATTGGCTTTCCCGCCAAAAGTCGTTCGAACGACTTTCCCAGGTCGTTCGAACTAAATTCCAAGAAGAAAATAGGCCAAAATCTCGTTGGAAAAACTCGTTCGTTAGAACAAAACTTCGAACGAAAAAACTGAAAATAAATGGCAATCTCGTTTGCAAACTCGTTCGAACGACATTTCGAACGAAAAAAATAGAATTTCCAGATTTACAAAATAAAGTACAAATTTTGTATCCAAAGTTCTAAAATAATTTCTAAAAATAAAAAATTATTTTAGACAAAATTTACACCCATATAATATTCCAAGTCTCCTATATATATCAAATGCATTCATACCTTATGGAGATATTGGAATCTAATTATTGTTGACGTGAAACGAGGCACTAGAAACCCGACAATTATGAAGCTTTTCAAAACTGGCCCATACATCTTCAACAAACTCGTCATAGGCTTGGATGGATACACTCTATCTTATGACTCAAATTGTTTTGTCCGAAATTGAGCCAACACTACATAAGACTTAATTGGAAATTTGTGTCCTTACAAATATCCCCCTTTGGCCATTTCGAGACAAAGCCAAACCAAAAATACTAAAGGGCCGTCAAGCTCATCTAGACTCAAACATCCCACCCCAAAAATTAAAAATACAGATGCTGACTTGACCCAAGGATAAATAGCTTTGCCGATAAAAAGATGCCACTAGAATAAATTCCTACACACTTAAGCAAACCATTAAAAGCATAGGGAATATCAAAATATTAACTGCAATTAAACTAAATACTCCCCCTAAATTAATTCTCCCCTTTATCAAATATGATCTACCTAAGAAGGTAACGTCTCCCCCTAAGTTAGAGATCCTAAACTAAAGGTTTAGATACCATTTATCCCCCTTTTTGTTCAGGAAACATTACTTATTATTCCCCAATAATTAAAACAATATCATTTCTCCCCCTCAAATCGAAACAAGGGATACAAAATATGGGAAAACAAGTAAAGAAATGATGGTACATAAAGTGATAAGAACATTTAAGCATATGGGCAAAAATAGAAAGTGGCTAATCCACAACAAGGTTTTAAGCATATGGGCAACAATAGAAAGTGACTAATCCACAACAAGGTTAAAGGATATCAACTAATGATGCGATAACCAAAAATGATACCAACTAAAATGTATTCAACATAAGCATGGGATATCAACCAAAATTTGCAACAAGATATATACCAATTATGAATTTAAAAGCATAAATGGATTAGCTAACATGGCAAAGACTCAAACAAACAACATATCGTATATATGAATACACAAAAGATACAAAATAAACATAAGTACACATATATAGATATAAATACACAAATGACACAAAATAAAATAACATAAGTTTTCCACACTCTTATAGCATAAATGTGTCATATGGAAATGGAAGTGTAGGGGTGTGAACTAGTAACAATTAAATTTCGACCCAATCACTTAAAACATGTTCACGGAGTTCTCATTTGATTGCAAAACTTTATCACATTTAGATATAACCTCATGTGACAATATAAATTGAACTCAATGAACAAACATACACAGTGCACATAAGACTAGAATTTTGATGATTTTACAAACCAATAGAGTCATGACAGTAAAAGCTTAACTAGGATACAAAGTCGTTGGGCAAACCCGTTAAAACATTCAACCAAACTCCTAATAATTTTTCTTTTTCTTTTTCTTTTCTTTTGAACATATTAACTAAACTATTTTTGGCCTAGGCAAATATTCATTTTAATGCCACATTTTTAAGGCTTAACATTCAATGGTGGATTTTCATGCGAAGTAATTTTGTCTTTCGCAGCCCGATTCCATTGATAAACAATTACAACACCGGATAAATATTTTTCTATTTTTTTTAAATTCGGGAATCGGTTATTACATGCACAAATCCTCCATAGTCATAGCAAGATGTAGATGACTAAATTGATGGGATAACATCTCACTTAGCTCAAATATACATGTGACGATTAAAATTCAAATGAGCTCGTGCATATGTGAATAGAGGCATATAAAAATAGAATCCATTAAGCAACAAAAAATCCAACTACTCCATGCATGCATGACAAAGAACATTTTAAGGATTGACAATATTAACCAAAAGTTCTAGCCACATGGAAGCGAAAAGGAAGGGATTCAGACACAAGTATATGCCACATAAAGTGTGTCAAACTAAAATACACACAAAACTAAAATCCTTTTTGAGTTTTTGAAATTTTTAACCCAGCATGCAAAAATATTTACTCAAAAGACAAACAAAGAAAATCTTTTTGTATTTTTCTCAATAAGACACAAACAAATAAAAGGTAAATACAAAAGATACACACACATCATAATTCTAGCATGTGATTGAGCATGGGATATTGACTAGAAAATGATAAACAACATATACAACTAGCAAAAGAATATATCATGATGCACATAATCTAGAGTATGAAATAAAACTAACACATTCAACCTTTGGATTTAGCATGGGAGATTTCACATGGTAGAAAATGAGAATCATAAATCCTATTTTGTAAAGCTACCAAGTCGGATCTCCTAACCCAAATTAGTGAGGAGTGACAATCTCGGGATTTGGAGATCTTGGTTACCTCGGTTACCTTACTTTTGGATTTCCTAGAAATTCTTTTAAGATCAAAACAAAATTTCCTAAGATGACCCTTTCGACCACAATGTGAGCAAGTAAAGACATGTCGAAAATTAGTACCTAAGGATTGACCTCTAGAATTGTTCTTAGGTGATTCTCTCAAAAAATTGGTTTTGGCTTTATTAGTGGAATCATTACAAGAATCGAACCTTAAACCACAAGTGTCATTTTTAACTTGGACGGTTCCTAATATTTTATCTAATTTAGCGGACCTACATTCCAAATAAAATTTGACCTCACTAGAGTCTCTCAATTTTTCTTCCAATTCTAAAATTATAGACTCTAGCAAAACATTCCTCTCTTCAAACATAAGAAGCTCCCTTGTCATTGATTCCATCAAACCTCTAAGGCTATCTCTCTTGCCTTCTACATATTCAAGCTTCTCTCGAAGAGCTCTCTCACGTGTCTTAAGGTCTTCAACCAACGCACTCTCATCAACGACCTTGGCGTGCTCTCTTAAACTAGCTTTTAACTTCAAATTTTCTCTTTTTAATTTAATAGATTCTTCATATAATTCTCTAAATGCAAAGTGAAGTGTGACACCCCGCTTAGAATAATAACGGGTGTCCAACCCTATACTAAAATAATCAGGAATCACAAGTGGATCATTCTCAGCATCAACTGATGATACTAAAACTAAACACGGCTAACAACCCATTACTATAAAAAGAGGGTGCCAAAAATTTATAACATATAATGCAAAAACCAACAACAACATAATAACTACTAAACATGATATCATACACGCACGCTGAATAAGAGAAGAAGTAATTCTGAATTACAACATAAATTCACATAATTAAAATACCCAAATATGCTGTCGAGTCACAGACAATACAATAAACTATGCACAAAATAATAAAAGTACTACATCTACGACACTTGGGTATAAACCCAATATACAAACTGAATCCTAATCTAGATATACAAAAGATAGAAACAGGTTATAACAAAATCCCGCAACAGTCCACAACTGCCACAGCTCCATGAATACACTGGATAGATAACATCAATGGCGTCCTTGCGGAGGAACACCTAAGATAATACAATATATATAGCAAGATAAAAGATATAAACAGGTTAGGGCCCGAGGTGTAAAAACATTTATATCAAGTTCATTAAAATTCATAATAATTTTAAATGCAATATAACATGATTAAGGTGGAGTCGCACTCTCCAGAAAATCTAACTCACCTCTCAACTAAAGCGCGCACCTAACCGTATGAACATGATCCTCAAATAATTGCCCAACACTAAATCAAATATCGACGTAATGATTAAAATCTAAATTAAAAAAATCACCACCTCAAGTTGAAAACCCTAACAAATCCCCCAAATCCAATAGTTCCTCAACACCAAAATACCAAACACAACTAGAGCAAATGAAACCTATAATTATAAATCTGAATCCAAAGAACTAATTCCATATCTAACTTTACAAAAACCATCAATCCCCGAGGATGATCTTTTAAAGGCCCTTAGTTGTCTTGATTACTAAACTATTAAGAATTGGCTGTCGACTAGAAATCTGAGTCAGTAATTGAATGTTTTGGGTCGACTGGTAAATGGCTTGGTAAAAAATAATCAGATTTGTTGAACAACTCAAAATATGGTAATATCATAAAACCGTCCCCAAAACTTGTATTAATGAACCAGTTTGAAGAAAATCGATCGAAAAAATCCAAATTAACACTCCAATAACTGGTATTATCCATGTGTTATAGCAAATATGGTATAACCTTGTTAAAATCATAATGAAATCATATTGGATCTGTATTCCAAATCAGGTATGATATAATCGTGTTCCAGTATGAATAAACAAAACAAAATTTCAAGAACTCCAAGAACTTGTATGGAAACAGGTTGTGAAGAGTCTACATAAACTTCTCCGACCTGAATAAGGCTTGTCCTAAGGATTATTTCCCTTTGCCCACAATCGACCAACTAGTAGATACAACTACAAACCATGAGTATATGAGCTTCCTTGATGATTACTCAGGCTACTACCATATCCTATTATTCGGCCTCGACCAAGAAAAAAACTCATTTATCACTATGTTGGGACTGTATTACTATAGGGTGATGCTAATAAGAACACTGAGGTAACTTACTAGAGGCTTGTTACAAAGATGTTTAGGCAACAGTTGGGGGACATAATGGAGGTATACATTGACGACATTCTTGTAAATAGAAGGAATACAAATAAGATCACCTTAATGACCTAACCAGAACTTTTAAAGTTCTTCGTTATTATAGAATGAGGTTGAAAGGACCGAAGTTCTTTTTACAGTGCATTCGGGAAAGTTCGTTGGATATTTGGTCAGCAAAAGGGGAATTGAGGTAAACCTCAACCAGATTGAAGCAATAATGAACGTACAACCTCCTAGCAATGTGCGTGAAGTGAAAAACATGCTCGCTACTCGCAAAAAGTTCATATTAAGATCTTGATAAAGGCGTCGTCCTTTCTTTAATACATTAAGAAAGCAAAGAAAAAAAGATATGGAATGAGTCGACCAATATACCCAGACACTATGGAAAGTGAATAAGTATCTAAGACAACTACCATTGTGTGACACCCCGCCTAATCAAACATCGGGTGATCAGGCCTTTTTTAAATTAAAACAGGTTATCATATGGTTCATTCTTAGCATCACTGTAGAAAACTTTTTAATTACTAACCACCTAAGTGAAATTAGATCGGTGCCAAATTTTATTTATCACTAACAAAAAAATTGTACCATGCGAAAAGCTAAATAAAACATTCACAATATACTAGAGTTCAATCCAACAAAGTATATATGAATGAAAGACTTGCCGATAAACCATCGACTAACACTACAAAAAAATTACCCTTTAATGACACTTTTAAAAATGACAGTTTTAACAAAATTGTCCTTAAAAGTACCTTTCTCTTATTTACATGACATATTAAGCATAAGATGTCATTATAAGAATATTAATATTAATGTACATGACCTTTTTAAGAGAAAAGTCATATTAAATGGTATATATTATGACTGTTTATTGTAAAAATCCAAGTAAGATGACCTATTATGACAGTTTCCATTCAAAATCTGGTCTAAAAATTTTAGGCCCGCGCTCTTTCCCTCCAACTTTCCATCGAAGACTTTTCCCCAAGGCCAACTTCATTTTCTCCTTCCCCCATTTACTCAGGTACTCTCTCTCACACACACTGCTACCGCCCTATACTGTTTAGCTAGGTTGTATCTCGTTCTTCTCATGCCAGAGGTTTTGCACTCGGATTCCATTATCACCAGTGGTTTCTGCTCAAGTAAGCTTAGTTAAATCCATATACCTAATGATTAGTGTCTTAACTTATTGATGTTTTTCTATACTCGATTTCTACTCAGATAAATTTCCACAAAATGTTTATTTCTCTACCCTAATAGATCTCATGTGATTCTTACATTTGGCCAATTTTCACAAAAATATGAACGTGTCCTGAACTTGGTTTCGAGTTCTCTTTGGTGTATATGCGAAACTTGGTTGCATAACATAATCACAATATCTATGCATAGTTATAAACTATTTGAGTGATTGTAACATATGATGTGTATTTATCTCACTGTAGGAGCAAAATGTTTTGGAACCGATTTAGCCTGTATACCTCATGGAACCCCTAAATATAGGATTATGATTTTTTAGTGTGTGTAATTCGGCTGATGTGCTTTGCTGCCCCTCAAGAGCCTCGGTAGGGAGTCTGGGTAAATTTCTTGGATGAATCCAAGTGTGTGTGAAGATCCAAAAATAATTTTTGATTGAGGTTATGTTAGTTGCCACAAAATGTTAATTTCTCTACCCAATTCATTCCACTTCATTCTATTAAAAAAAATAAATAAAGGGGGGAGGGAAAAATGCAAGAAATCCCCTAAACGGACAAATTGACTGCAATACCCCCCAATCACAAGGCCTTTTTTAGGGACACATGAATGAAATAACTCAAGCAATTTTTTGCAAATTCAGTAGTTCTAGGATGTATTATGCAACATAGGTGATAGTTCAGGGGGTTTCTTTCAATTTGACCTATAAAATCATATAAAATTTAATTTCATTGAGTTCCTTGATAGAAGGGAACAACGTGAAGTTTTTAAAGATTGGCGTTTTTGACCTCTTGATGTTTTGGGAGAACACATGTCATTGACTTAATCAACTTTATACAAAGAATGAAAGAACTACAAGTTGATGAGGCTAAGGAAAAGATGCTTATATTAAGCATATAAGCTGGTGGATGCTCTGGGTTCCAATATAACTTCATGCTTGATGATAAAACTAACGCGGATGATAGGTTTGATTCTAAATTTCCGCTATTAGGAATTTTACACCATTCTACTACAAAATGAAGGACATATGTTGTAGTATATATCATATTATTCTGTTTCACAACTTGATATATTATTCTTTATCATGTTTATAGTTTTTGATAGGGATGGCATTAAATTGGTGGTGGATAAAATTTCATTCGACTTTGTAAAAGGTTCCACTGTTGATTATGTTGAGGAGTTTATCTACTCTGTATTCCAAGTAAGACTTAATGTCCACACTTTTTGTTTGTGTATCTCATCACCACGTGTCCACATTTTGCGTAAGAAATATCTCCATCGTTGATGTTATTATGAGAGTCGAACTTAAATATATCCATTACTAATTAGCATCTGAGAATATTTCCAGTTCATCAGTTATTGCAAAAGTACTAAATCATAAGATAATAGAGGTTATCAGTTTGTAAGATATTAATATCACTTAGTCCTGGGAGAAAACCAAAGGATATCAGTCATAGTTTCTTGGTGAAATCCCACTTTTTGAAATAGTGAAAGATCATCCCAACTGTTAAAAAAGTTAATGATTAAGCAGACTAAGATAGAGATATCTGTCATGGGACTTGTAAAACACCCAAACATAGTTTATCTTAATCTTTGTCCAACTTGATTAATATCATTTATAATTTATTAGGTCTGTTAATACTCATGACAGTAATGGTTAACCTTTGTGAGCTTGTTTGGTCTTGTATCTTGTAGATTTGATGCTATTTTATGCAAAACTAACATCGTCTTTTGGGCATAATATGTAGTGGCAATGAGTTTTCATTGGCTTTCTGTTGTGTGACACAAAACTTGTTATCATGTCTATGTGCTGGTTCGTATGGTTATAGGGTACATGTTGGCTGCAGTTGTAGCCATGAGCATAAAAATTAGGAGAACTTGCTTCCATGAAACAAGCACAAATAATTTAGGAAAAAATAGTATTATGCTTTGTTAAGTGTCTGATATATTTTGAAATGGTTTTGAGAAATCTTTGGGACTTTGGTAATGTAACATTGGTCTTTCTTGGGTTCTTCTTATATTTTCTTATGCTTTGTGTATGTTTTATGATAACAGTTTATATTAACTATCCATCAATGCACACCCTTTGCGTGTGCGATGCATAGATGATAAAATAAAAACTATGTGATAATAAAGTAATAAGTATAAAGAAATTAAAGAAATTTATACATCAGAACTGAATTGTAAAGTCTGGCATCAAAAACAAAAGTTCACTATTGTTATTTAAAAGAAATAGATTATGCAAAATCATCTAGGGCTTAGAAAGAACACATTTAAATTCTAGATTTTTGTAAAAGACAATACATTTAGATACTCCTATTTAATAATAGAAAAATAAATTTATAGAATAGTTGTATATTAGTTAGTAACATTTTAAAACCTTTTTTGTAGCTCTTCACTTGCTTCATATAATTATGCTTGAAAAACTATACTTTATTTCAGCGTTCTTATTAATGGAAATACTCACTACATTGTAATGAGAACAATATTGTGAAAAAAAATACAAACTCAATAGATATAGATATGCTTAGGTATTTGAAATCCTCTTAGTTGTATATAGTAATGCAAAACTAGACTGTGTTGGATGTAGGAGCAGGAAGTGGTATTCTAGCTATATAGTCAGCACAAACCAGTGCCAAGAAGGTGTATGTTGTGGAAGCTACTAAGATGGAGGAACATGACCGCTAAGTTATCAAGGAAAATAATCTTGAAGATGAGGTTGAAGTGATTGAGCGTTCAATGGAGGATATTACTTTTCCTGAAAATGGTAACTTTTAGTATGCATCAGAGTTCAAACGTTTTGTTTTGCAGTATTTTCTATTGTTTTATATCCTAACTTATATGAAGTTTTTGTGTGTTATTAGTTTTTTCCTAGTCTAAGTCTGGAAATTTATTTTGGATAGTTGAATTTATTATCTCAGAGCGGACACCCCTATCTCTTCTTTCTTAATTATAGTTTTCGCAACTCAACACACTATGACTTAATGGTTAGTTAATATATCTGTCTATTTTCATTAGGGATATCTTCTTATTTTTTCATCTTTATTTAACTACAAAAATAAATATAAAGAAGTAGAAAAAGACATTTTTCAAATTATCAAAGATAAACTAAAGAAATAGTCATATCCTTCATTACCAACAACAGTGTTATCGCAACCTTACCAATTTTGACGGAGAGATTCCAAATACAAAAATTCGATTCAACGTGTCCCAAACCGTCTCCGTCAGTATATTCGGGGTTGAATACTTAGCAAATAATCTAAGACTGACTTAAAAAGACATGAAATGACCCCGGGCAGTTAGTCTAATACTTCTCATATCAACATCCTCTTCTATATGATTCTAGGCATACTTCATTTGATCTGGTGGTGGGAATTGTTTAACACAAAACAATAATCAAATCGAACCTGAGACAATTTTTGGGTTGACCATTTCGTGACACAAAGAACATGACCCTCGAAACATGAATGAGAATTAGGTTTGGGTTAATGTACAAAATAACTTACTCGAATTTGACATGAAAAAGGTTGTTTAACACGCCTTATATAAGGTGTGTGATTACTTTATTTTACGAATATTTTTCTTGGTTTTACTAATTTTTAATTTATGGAGGACCTATGGGGTTTTGCTCAGTAGGGGAGAAATGAGTCACTAGTTTTATACTTATGTTCGATAGTTAGTTGAAAGAATTGATGGAGCCGTTTTTGTGAATATTCAGTACGAGTTCCTTCATTTGTACTACTATTTTTGTAAGTCTATTGGTCATTATTTCAATGAATGTAGGAAGCTTGAAAAGGAGGTAGCCAAACCTCTTTCTAATGCATTGAACATTATCCCATCAAAGAGTAAAAAACACATTGTTTGGTGCCAGTGCTCGTACCAACAATGCATGTAACAATGTTGCCGAGCCATGTTCAAATGAGTTGAATAATGTCCCTAACAATTTTTTTCGTATTTGTGACTCACACTTGGTCAATGAGAAAACTCTGGACATCAACTCTTTTTCTTCTTTAACAGTTGATTCTAATCACTCTGTCACAGGCCTAACTTGTTCACCTATTTTAGGTACTGTGACAGCTAAGGTCACTTGCCCTAGAAATGGTTGTGACACCAACTTAGATAAAGTTTCCTCATGTGATCATGTTGCTTCCTCTACTCAGATGAACAATGGGTTATTTATTTCTCCCAACAGGTCTGTTTAGGTTGATATGACAATTCATGGTGCAGTTGAGTTTTTTGTACAACCCTAAATGAATATAACATTATAGGAGTTTGTGTAGTCCAATATTTTATGTCAATTAAAAGTTTTAAAGTTGTGTCTATGTCATTGGGTGGGGACTGATAGGAGAGGACCCAAGGTTGTCACACATCCATAATAAGAGGGTGTTGAGTTCCAACCTATAATATTATTTTTCAATCCACCATTAAGATGGTATGCTCTGTAAAATTTTCCCACCCAAATCAAAAGTGGTTGTCTGATACAAAGGCTAAAAAATGGTATGTATGAGTGGAATAAGAGCAAAATTACATAGGAAGTTAGGATATTAAAGTTAGTTCAATGTCTTAGACTTTGAACCAACTTACAACTAACTTCTTACTGCCTTTTTTGATAGTCCGATTACCTAGTTATTTAAGGTCAAACCATCGCACTCGATAATTTGATCTAATAGCATGTTATACACATCATAGGTACTCCATAATTTGTATGAGGAGTAGGAATAGGATTGACAAGGATTTTTTCAATATCTATGAAGATTTGGATTCCTAAACATAGGCTTGAACTAAACCATAAGCGCATCAATGGAAACATAAGGCTTGATTCGAATTTTAGGCTTCGTGCTTTTTTGTTCTTAAATAAATGAATAACATGATCCAGGGTCAACATCTACGTATAAGAAAAGTTTCAAATAGTTAAAAAGAACAAGGTAGTTACAAAAAGTAATATCCAACGCTACAATCACTCAAAGCAAGGAAAATAAGAAAGAAGCAAAAGAACCAGGAACTAAAGAATAAGTAATTAACAAAAGAAACAAGTAATATACACCACTAACTAGTAATTTCAAATCGTTTTCTTCCCGTCTCCTCTGTTAATAGGTCCGAGGTTAGAGATCAAGTTGGGGATAATGAGTTCAAATTTTAAATTGAGTATGATAATGTTATTTACCAATCCACCATAAAGATAGAATACTTTCTCAGCGAAGGCAAAAAGTTTTATGATGCAAGAGCTAAAATGTTAGATGGGGAAAGGAATCTAAGAGATATTTGCGATCAAGTCAGGGAGTTTATCATTTATAATGGTAGATATTACTTCTAAATTGTTACAAAAGATCTTTTAACTGACTTAAAACAAACTTCTAACAATGTAACTAAATTTCAACTGATTAACTAACTAGAAATAACTCTAATACTGATTAACTTATTTGAAACAAAGTCAGTTGAATTTAACTTTGACTCGATAGTTCATTGGTAGCCCAGGCAAAGACATTCCATCTAAGTACCATCTATCTCTTAATAAATGTCATTTTCTTTAATACTTCAATATTATCTCCTTGCTCTAAATAGTGGAAGGAGACACTCTTCTTCTAACATTTTGACCAAAGTCATTATAAATGCCACATCTTGTATGTATCTACATACAAACATACATATATTGTGCATCCCTATATATATAAATATTGATCATCAAATAAAAGAATTGTATAACAAGTTCAAACCATATATGTCTTAGTAAACATTGCATATCTAATGTCATATAAATTAATAAAAAAGGCTTACTTCACAGCTCGCATGTGGACTTTGAGAAAGTTTGGGTCTAATGTAGACGCCATTCTATATTCCCCTAGGGCTTCCCTCACCTTTCCAAGTAACAACTATGTAGTTTCGCGGTTTCTATAGCACAACACAATAGGCTCAATGAAGCATCTTGATTTCTTGCTATATGGAATGGAACATATGCCCTCAGTTGTTGATAAATCCCCGTTTTTATATGCTTGATTTCACCTGACACAAAAAGGCATTCAGATATGAATAACAAATATATGGAGTCCAAAGTGAAAAATATTTGATGTGCTAGCCTTCATAAATCATAGTAGCATTACTAATTAGGTACAACCAACCTATCAGAGTGACTATTTATATGTAAATTACAAGAAACACCCGGGTTATCACACTAGTTGCAAATAAAATGCTAATTAATGTTGCAAATAACTCCTTGAACTATTAATTTTGCAACACCTGAGGGATATTTGCAACCTTTTCATATTTTGGAGGGATATTGTAATCAAAATGATAACTTAAGGGTTTTTGCCTTCTCTACCCTTACTTAAGACTGGTTTTTAAGCAAGTACTGCCAAAAAAGTATAAGGGAAAAAAAGAGGGAGTGAGGGGCATGTCTAAGAGCATATACAATGAAAATGTGTCTTTTTTGCTTATGTGGATGTGTAAGAAGATAGTGTGAATCTTATGTGGAAAAAAAAATTATTTGTACGTTTTTTCAAAACAAAAATTCTCCAACCCAATTGTCCATATCTTAACTTTTATCCTTGGTTGAATGCAAGATGCACATTCATAGTTGCATTGGTTTGTTGCTGACTTTTTGTATGTTAATCATTTCTTTTGGACTGTTTTTTGGATTGCTGCTGAAATTTATATGTTTATCATTTCTTTTAGACTGCTGCTGACTTTTTTAGTCTGCTGAATTATTGATTGCTTACCTAATGATTACCTAATGTTGTATGAACAAGTTTGCTTATTGAACAGATGCATTTCATAAGTTTGAAAAAAATGCATTTCACAAGTTATTAGTTTGGACAGTTATTACAATATTAGTTATTAGTTTGGAACCTAATGTGTTGACAATTATTAGTTTGGACAGTTGCTAGTTTTAGGCAATATACTTAAACACAACATAAGTTTTGGAAAGTTATTAGTTTGGACAGTACACCTCAACATAATATATCTGAACACAATAATACTTGCTTAGTTTGAATAAATGTTGTAACTATGTTGAACTGATTTGAACACAATATATTTGAACAAACTATACAACAACTTCAAAAAGAGTCCAACCACTCTTTTTTACGGACATACTTCTACTTCTTATTAGTTTTTTGTTCTAACGTTCAACTCTATTTTGATCTTGCTCACAGCTTGTACATGTTGTATTCCGCGAGGCTGCCAATGGAGTCGGGTTCTTTGTTAGTATTACAATGTTACACACATCCGAGGGTATCGTAAGCAAACATATATATTGTGAGCAAGCATATATATTGATTGTCCAAGAGTTGAGTCCGTATTTTGAAAATGGTAAGACCATATATTTTGAAAATGGAGTACCTCTTTAATTATTACCAGTTAAATATAATATAGGATACTACTCCATCCAGTGTGCATAGAAACAAAATCTTGTTTTCAGTAGATTATGTACCTATATGAAATATGGGTGATAATGTGAAACTGATTTTGATCCATATTAGCTTATATGAAACTTAAAATTGGTTTTGTGTCTAAAATAAATATCTGGGGAGAGCAAGGGCAAGCCGCCTGATCATTTTCTGGATAATCTTTGACTAAATAACCCATGGCCCGAGCTCAGGAGGTTCAGTGAAATGACTGATTTAGACACACTGTATCCAGTTATCCATAAACATATACCATTTGTTGTTATTCTTGTAAAGATGGCAGATGAGTGGGCTAAAAGTCACGAGGGAGGCCATTCATCCACCTGCTGCTAGTCTACAAGGTGACTTGGGTTACAACGGCTCGACATTGACTGGGGACCTAATTAATGAGATGTTCCAATACGGTGTTGCTAAGCTCCATGTAGTTGTTGCCTTCAAAGGGGGAATCAAATCTCAGTGAGTTTTACCGAAGGCTTATTTAAATATTATTTGTTGGTCTAGCTTGGATTTAATTGTATTTCTAGCTCTGTAATTTTGTAGGTAATTAATGTTTCACCTGTAGGGATAATAAGTTTTCACCCATGAACTTATTTTACATGTTTGTTAACTTTTAGGGATTGCTGAGTTGGCCTATTTTTCATAATGAAGAACACTTTAACCACGCGTGACAGGTTTAATTGATACTTTTAATATTTTACCTCGACTTTTGTATTTAGTAAGTTTAGTTGTGTTATTAATAAACTTTTTTGAATATCACTTTGTTGTTTGATGTCATACTTGGATTAAAAAAAGTCTAAAATAGAGGAATTGTGACTCTAATTGAATATTTATCAGTTTGAATGGCGATGGTGCCTATGATATATATGTATCTCTATGTATGTTCTTTAGCTATCGTAGAGAGAAACCATCCCGATTGTAAGAAACTATTTATGTTTCCTACTTTAAAACACAATATACACTGCTTTAAAATTTGGAAGTGCCTACTAGAAACAGTTTGAATTTGGGGGTGGTTAAAAATATAAAGTTGTAATATAGTAAGTGGTTTATACGACGGAAACTCCCAAAACTATCAAGACCAGGTTTGGTGAATCATTTTAATAACTCACTTTATATGTTTTGAGTTTTATTATTTTGTGATGAAAACATATTTTCATTCTCGTAATTTTATCATTTTAATAACTCATTTCATATGTTTTGAGTTTTATGTCCTTGGATTTAGATAGTATTCTTACTGTCAAGTTTATTCAAATAAATTATTTCGAGTTTGATATATAGCTTAGGTTGAAAGGATGTTTGAATTATTTTTCCTTTTTTCTTTGATGTTATCTTATACCTCCCTCC
Organism: Sambucus nigra; assembly: GCA_949130495.1. Taxonomy (NCBI): domain Eukaryota; kingdom Viridiplantae; phylum Streptophyta; class Magnoliopsida; order Dipsacales; family Adoxaceae; genus Sambucus; species Sambucus nigra. The sequence goes on along the minus strand of OX422209.1, from coordinate 140,186,094 downwards.
CTTTATATTATTCCATTTATTTGTGTTCTTATATGTGTTGTAGATGTATTCATTTAATTATTGCTATGTTGTCTCTCTACAGTTGTTCAATAAGTTTGGCGTGTAGTTAAACAAGACAAATACGTACTTTGATTCGTGTTGCCAATGTTGGACAAAATGCGTTGTTGAGCCTTGAAGACGACATCATGTATAAAGTATGTAGTATTCTTAACATTTATTTTTATCAAGTGTGCTTATTTTTATCCAACGTATACTTATGCTTATCAAGTATGCTTATGCTTATTTTTATATGCTATAATTTCGAATAACATAACATCTTTTACATCATTATATATTTGAGATTTTTGCATAAACATGTATATTTAGTATTTTAAGAAGCATGATATAGTACCTCTTTAGAAGCATGTCGATGACTAGTATATGTGTGTGTGTGTGTGTGTGTGTGTGTATGCATGTGTGGAGTTCGTGTATTTGGTATATTTCGGTGCTTAATCCATCCAATTTGATTCAAATATGAATTTTACAAGGAAAATTATTTTTAAGCTAAATTTTCTGCATTGTTAATCCAAGTCAAAAGTTTTGCATACTGTATTTGTTTAATCAATTATGAATAATGCAAGAATAACAACGGTGACACTTTGAAAGATTCATGTTATAATTCAGTGAATTCGTCGACCAATACCGCAGTTGCAGCAGAATTAACCAGTAGATTCCTGAGCAATGAGACTACCCTCACCATGGGATCACACCATTCCCTCTTTATAACTACTTTGCTTAAATCTCGAGTCAACAGCCGTGGCACGGTAGCTGCTCCTATTTAGCAGCAGTTGTTTCCCACAATTTTCTCAACTCTTGCTGCAGAGTTAAATGTCAAGGCTTTCACACAAAATCCCAAGGTTGGCCTATCTTTGTCTCTCACGCCTTAGATTAAGAAAATTTCGGAAAACAAAAAAGTTCCTACTTTAACATATGATGAAATATAATATTTTTAATTAACCGAGCTATTTGTATTAAGAATTCGTGAGCTTGGTTATGTTGGATTGGTTCTCATTAACCGAGCTACTTTAACTCATATGTTGGATTGGTGCTCATTATCACAAGGATCTCCACTTGTGCCGCTACCACTTAAAGATTATCGAAATGTATTACAAAAGTGATTTAAATTCATTTTCAAGTCAGTTGAGATATTCAGTGTGCTCTTCTCAATGTTTCTTTAAGACCTTAATCTAAAACATTTCACTCGATGGTATGAAATAATAGTCTCCATTAAAATTCCCTTTATGATTATAATTAGATGTATTTATAATTCACTTGCATTATGCTATCCCAAAAGGAAATAATCAGTTGTTAAGATGTACAAACTAATGTAATCCAGTTAGTTATTATGATGTCATTGTACCTTCTTGATATTTTTTCTCTTATCAGACAAAAGATATAATTTAGGGATGCTCTTATGTGACTGATATTTTCCCACCCATTTCAGGTGTCTTATGTGGAAAGGGAGCTTAATACAAGATATGTTGCATTCATAAAGGACGGGGTACAATGGATGGTTGATAACACTTGCGTTAAACTTATTGGTAAGACAATGACTATATTCTTCTTATTTGTCATTTTGTACTGGTCAGGTGTAGACACCTAAAAATTTGATTATTTACTGTTTTAGGGTCATGGAAATGGCTTGCTAATATACTAGTTACGATACAAAATATATAATTTCATAAGTTCAAATTCAAATCCTCCCCACCCCCTGCCCTCCTACCCCAAACACCCTTGCACATTATGCTCTTCTATTCGCACGAAATATCTATTGAGTTAACCTATAATCACTCTTGCAGTTACGTAGAGTGACCTTCCTATTCATGACAGCTGATACAAAATATACTCCGGGGCAGATACGTAGTTTTTGGATGGCTGATATTTAATACACTCGGGGGATGATACACTTACACCTTAATGCTACGACTTTTTTATCATATTTTGATTAGAAGGTTTTGATTCTTCATATCAATTATAGTCCCACACTGTATAATATTGACGATGTTTGGGATGGAACAAAATTACATTTAAAAACATTTTTAATTCCATTAAACTCTATGAAGACCTAGTTCTTTCAAAACAAGTAGAAAACATCCCTCTAACAAGGGCCGAACATAATGAACGAAAGACTAAGTTACAACAATCTTTGAACAATGATGAAATTTTCTAGAAACAAAAATGCAAAATTAAATGGATGGAAACATGCCCACATTAGCGAAGTTTTACCACAAAGCAAGTGAATCTTATGAGTAAGCTTGCACACGTCATATTGTATGTAAGTTCTTACATGCTTTATATCATGTTTTATATTTTCGATTTACGTCCATTGCCTATACACGTCCATCATTTTCATCGTACAATATTTGAATTTGTTTTATAAACTGTCTCTCTTTAAATTTTGTTGTTGGATTTTTTTCTTAAACAGGGCGGATAGTCCTATAAACAAAGGAAACTCTGTCCAAATTTTTAAAATTATTTACAATTATTTGTTTTATATAAAAAATCTTTTCGACTTGAATTATGCACGACTTAATACTTTTGAAAAACTCAAATTCATATGTTGTGTTTTATGCTGCACTAGATATTTATATATGTTGTTTTAAACTGATGCAGGAGGAAGGCATGAGAAAGGAGTATCATTGTCCGATAACACGATTGTGAATGTAAGAAGAGGAATTCGATGCATTTTTTCCCAAAACTATGAAGTGATTATTAATACGGAGGAACACTTAATTTTTATAGACGAATTAAATTTGTTTGGTGTGTTTGTTCAATTTGATTCACTGTCGTTTTTGTTTGATTATTACTACGGAGGAACTTATATGGCTATAATGTATCTATTGTAACATTAAAAGTGGATAAATGAATCTACAGCTTTTGATTTGTATTTTTGTTTATTTCTCAACCATGACTTGAATATTTGTTTTTTATATTATCTTCAATATATCATTCTATAAGGTCTCTGCAATCGGGGAATGTCAAATGTGGGTTTTAGCTATTGAAGTTCAGAGAGATCTAATGGAGAATCCGTCTCAATCTACTAAACTAAAGGTAATAAATATTTATTTTATAATATTTTTTTTCCTTACTAATTAATTTTATAAGGAAAAATTGAATACAACTTATGTTATTTGATTTGTTAGATGAAGGAGTTGACTGAAAAAGCAACCTATGAAAATCATGAGATAGAAGAAATTCAGCACGAGTTCATCGATTTCATTCAGGATTATTTTTAGTGAGCTACACTTGTAAATAATTTTGGCATATTTTTTTAGGTACCTTTTTTTCTTCAATCTAATCACTTTGTGTCGATGTTAATAATGTTTAATATATAAAATCTAAATAGTATATATAAAAATATAACACTACAAAAATATGATGTCAAGATTAATGTTGTTGTTCTTGTTAGTGAATGGAAGAGGTGAGATTTATATTATTGTTGTTGTTGATGATGATGGTGAATGCCCGGGGTGGATTTTATTTTGTTGATAGTGAATGCCCGAGTTGAGCTTTATATTGTTACTGTTGGTTAAACATGTTAGGTTTAATTTTGAATCATTAAAAAAATAAAGGGAACTCTTTCAAAATTTTCACTAAACCTTCCCCATTTATCTTTTCCCTACGTTAAAAAAGAATGAAGTAAAAATTAACTTTGAAATTATGCAAATGTTTTATGATGCTGTGGTGGCCTTTATATTGTTGTTAATTGTGAATCCCCAAGGGGGTCTTTATATTGTTATTATTGATAGTGAATGTGCATGATGGTATTTGTATTGTTATTATCGATAGTGCGTGCGTGCGATGGGATTTATACGGTTGTTGTTGATGATGCTAAATGCTCAAGGTGGGATTTATATTGTTATGGTTGGTTAAACATGTCATGTTTAATTTTGAATTATTAAAAAAATAAAGAAAATTTTGTCGAAATTTCCATAAAACCTTCCCCATTTATCTCTCCCATGCCTTAATAAAGAATGAAGTAAAAATTAACTTAAAAATAATGCAAACGTTTATTTTTTGATGCTCGATATTATATTAGAATATCAATATTGTTTGAGCTATATTCTTTATATGGTTAATCTGTTTTAGTTGTTAACTGCTATTTGTTTCCTTCTTTTTTTCAGATATCGATCCCGTTGTTGCCTATTGCGTATCCGATGTAGCTGTTTCTAAATTGGGTTTTCATGCCACACGAATGGAGCTAATGTTGCAGTTTAATTTGCTAGTTTGTGTCTATATTATTGGTCATTTTAGATATCTTTTTGTTTGTGAGTTGTCCAGAAGTCATTTGGGAAACTGTTGGTGTATAGTTGTTTATTTTAATTTCAAATATTAATGACATTCTATTGTTCAAGTTATATTGGTACTTGGAATTTGCTACTTGGAGTATGGAAATTTGTGCTTTGAATTGACAAATCGTAGTTTTATACATTACATGTTTAGGATATTTGAATAGTATAATAAAATTCAATGCAAAAAAAGAAAGGAAACAAACTTTAATGACGGTTTATAGTTCACATATAAAAATGGGTATGTTTAATGACTGTTTTATGTACGATGTCATTATAATTAACAAAGTAACTGCCGTAATACGTACCTTTTGTGACGGTTTATACAAAAAGTTGTTGTAATAAGATGGTTTTTTATTACGTTTTTGTCAACACCAACTTTATTATGACACACAACATTATTATTAATGACGGTTTGTACGAAAAACTGTCGTAATAGGATGGTTGTTATGACGATTTTCTCAACACTGATTTTATTATGACACGCAACGTTACAACAGTTTTTAAAGCCTTGAAAATCGTCATAAATAATCTTTTATGACCATTTTTCCCGTCATAAAAATGTCTATTTCTAGTAGTGTAAAAATTCAAAACCACAATCCACAATACTTAAAAGAACTCAATCACTATAAACCGTCAACGGACAACATGTCCATACATGGAATATAAAATAAGATCCTACACTAGATTAGAAAAGTAGAATCGTCTAATCAAGATCCTGTCAGCATCCACAGTGCTACAGTTTTGAGTCCCTGGAATGAAAGCCTCAAGTCTGGCATCCCTGTGGCGGGATACCTAAAAGGTTTTGAAAATATTTTATAGCAAGAGTTAGTACTCAAAATATTTTGAAAATATTTAGCAAGAATTTATGACAATAAAATTTAGTTATTGATTACACATGTTCGCGTACACTCTCTCTTGAGTTCTTCTCACCTCTCATCTATAGTGCACGCCTAACGTTATATACTTAGTCTATTTTAGCTACAACAACCCAAGCTATTTAGACTATAGTAATCGTCTGAACTTATCTACACGTCTAAGTTCCTGTACCGCCCCTACAGTACTAAGTTTCATTAACACCTCTCAAATTGTTAATAAATTTCCATGTAAATTTCACATATGTTAGTTTCTGATTTGAAGGTTAAGTCTGACAACTTAATCTTATTCATTAGATTCTCACTATCTAATATTATATTTTTCCCATTAAGCTTTCTCTGCTTAAGTTAATAGTTAGATGTATTCACGTCATCTAATTATCTACTACTTCATCCTAGTAGATTATTCATATAGTATATATTTCACACACAATATAGACTATAAGGATAATTGGTCCGGTCTAATCATCGACTCCAATTATCCCAAATTATTTATATTTTAGATGTATGCACATCATATAAATATCTACCATTCTACCCAAGTAGATTATTTATATAGTATATATTTCACACACAATATATACTATAAGGAGTATTCGTTTGGTCTAATCATCGACTCCAATTCTCCTATTATTTACATTGGCCCGGTCTAATCCTCGACTCCAAATGTAAATGAAATAATAGAATATTGGCTCAGTCTAATCCTCGAATCCTATATCATATAGGAAATCTAGGTATTCACCCAACCTAAGTACAAAATTTATAGGTATTCACACAACCAAATTATTCATACTTGTACGTAATATATTTCTCTCTAATATTAACCATACTTGTTTGCTTTACGAATTTATTTCACTTTCGTACTTATTCGAGTATTCTCTCTACTCGTTATTGGCTCGGATTCATACTTCGATCACCAATTTTTATTTAGTATACTATAGGTATTCACACAACCTATATATTACTATGCATCAATAGGTGTTCACTCAACCCGATAATACACATTAGTACATAGTATATATCTCTGACATATTTTTCGTACTATTTACCTTACGATTTATCTCACTATCATATATATAGGAGTGTTCACACAACTCTAAGCGTCCTAGTTACCCCTTGTTATATCAATTCATTAGTTACCCTTGTTAACCTATTGACCCAACAAATTTAAGCTCGCTCACGCTTTTTCGTAATTATATTCTTATCGTCTTGAATTAGAATACGTCACAATCAAGCCTATGAATCTCCACTTTAGTTCTCTAACAAAATTAAAGTTCAACATTCAACCACAGACCTACTGCCATATCATTATTCCAGCAATATATTTCATCACGGTCCCAAACACTTCCCCAATAAAATTTTAGGCATTTGAGGCTTAAAAAGAAAAATCTCACATTTTCTGGGAGCCGAAACGAATCATAAATTTTCTGGCACATTAAACATCCTCTAGTAAAATTTCGATTTCTCCCTCTACAGAACTCCGATTCACCTGATTCCATGTTCATTAGAAATCTAAGAGATAGATCTTTCCATACATATATGATTCACACTCTAATTCGAAGTACAATTCAAGTCATATACATTTAAAGTCACTTCAAAATTTTAGCAGATTACTATGTTGACAGATCAAACACCCTGTAGTAACATGTCAATTACTCCCTCTACAGAACTCTGATTAACCTGATTCTAAGTTCATTGGATATTTAAGATATAGAACTTTCTAGAAATGTATGGTTCACACTCTAATTTAAAGTAAAATTCAAATGGAATACATTTAAAATTACGTAAAAAAATTTGGCATATTGACATCTTGTGTTCATCAATTAAACCGTAAGTCATTCAAGATTCATGTTCTTCAACCAAGAACTCATAAAGATTCCATGTTAATCATCAAATATATTCAAATTTCATTTTATCTTTACTTAGGGATTCATTCTACATGCAATCCTACTTAGACATGTGATCAATTCATACATTTAATTCAAGATTTTTCATTAGAATCAACCAATTCTTAAAATTCCCTACACATGGGTATTATAACTTGAATTGGATTTGCAATAAACACTTGCCTTATAGTTTTTAGGGTCTGATTTTATGTTGTTGATGGTGGATTGATGTTCTTCTCCCTCCATTCTTCAAGAATCCTTTCTTAAGCTTTGGAATTGGTTTCCCCCTTCTCTCTAATGGCCTCTCTATGTTTTGTGAGTTATTAACCCTACCCCCAATTCTAATTACCAGATTTTTAGAGTTCTTTTGCATCCATAAACATGTCCTACCCAATTAGCATCTGAATAAGTGGGTAGGCAATCATTGGTGCCAAATGAATACCAAATACCGAAAGACAATATCCCAGTAATATATTTGATTATTCTTTTTAATACAAGAAAGTTAGACTGTTTTGGAGATACCTGATAATGGGCATAGACTCCTACACTAAATAAAATGTCGGGGCAACTAGCAATTAAGTAGAAAAAATGACCTATAATGATTCTAAAAGTAGTGTGATCTACATTACCTTTAGTGTCCTTGCTAAACTTTACAGTGGAACTCATGGGGGTGCGTGCACGCTTAGCCAAGTCTAAAATAAACTTCTTCACTAGATCTCTCTCATAATTTGGTTGGGATAATTAGATCCCACTATCGAGTTGATGCACCTGGATACTTAGGAAGAACATAATCTTACCTACCATACTCAACTCAAACTCATTATGCATTTCTCCTATAAAGAGATGAGTATGTTAGTCACATATTGAAGTCGCTCGAGGTCCCCAAATTTTAAGTTCTTACAATAAAAGCGGAAGCGATGTGATGGTTCAATCTAAACAAACAAACAGATTTTAATTTCTATTTCAAATTAAAATTCAACCAAGTGAAATTAACTTATAAAACACACACAATTCAAATTTCACTTAAACCAAGTTAATTAATCCAAGTCCAAGAATTTGCCTAAGTCATATTTATTAATATTTCCAAATTAGGCCAACTAATTTTAACAGTTAAATTAAATGACTTGAATTAATTAACTAAACATTATCCACTATTAATTAAGCACCAAATTAAACATGTAGTGATTAAATTAAACCAATTTTATCTTTTTACTTAAGCATGCGTTCTAGGTGATTTTGCAAAAGATAAAATAAACAATGAATCCACTACGCCGCGATGTATGCGGAAAAACCCAAGACGGGAAACAACCTCGGACGGCCCTAGCTTCAAATCCACTAAGTATGGAATTTACAATTACAAGACAAAAGACTTACATCCCACGAATCGGTCCCTCTCAAGCCTCGACGCTCCTTCTTGTAAACACCTCCACTTAGCAAATAACCCCGGAGCTCCACCGCGGTCTTGGAATCCACCGATCGAACTTTATGTGGTCACCGTCACCCGAACTAGGAGCCTTTCTCCAAGTGGGTAAATCACGAAAAACCTCTTCTTCTTTGTGGAATTTAGAAGCAAACCCAAAATTTTCTTCTTCAATTGTGTACAGAAAATCGGTGCCAAAACTCCAAGCAAGATGTATATATATATGAACTTGGATAAAGTAAATTATGGGTGTAAACTAAAGTGTATATTGATTTTCCCTTGAAAATTGACACTTTAAAACAATGAACTTTTCCCTAAAACAATTTTTCTCTCAAACACTCTCTAGAGGTTGGTAGGATGTGAAAAGTTAAGTTAGAAAAAGTTATTCCCGCACATAGATATTCAGCAAAGAGATAGTGGGATAAAACAAGTGGGAAAGTGGGCAAAACTGCTCAAAACTTCTAAAAAACCTGTTCCCACTAAATCTCGTTCGAACGACATTTTCGTTCGAATGACGTTTTCGTTCGAACGAGTCTTCTAACGAAGTTCCTGTATGAACTCGTTAGAAGCTCGTTAGAACAACTATCTCGTTCGAACAACATTTCGAACGAAATTCCAGTATGCCATAATGGGAAGTCGTTGGAAATCTCGTTCGAACGACAATCTCGTTCGAATGACAATTCGAACGAACTCACAGAATGCTCAAAAATTCTTTTTAAGCCCAGAAACTTTTATATACTTTATATATAAGTTTTAATAGAAAACATTCTGAAAAAAAACACAGTTTTAAAAACCTAACACCCAATATAAACCGTTCCAAGCTCCTATTTATATATGTAATGCATTCATACCTTGGGAGCACGGAACCACTATTGATGATGTAGAAACGAGGCACTTAAACTCGGCATTTTGATGAAGCTTTATACACTTGGCCACTACGTCTTCAACAAACACGTCATAGGCTTGAAAGATTATCAATATACTCTATCCTATGACTCAAACGTTTTTGTCTGGAATTGAGCCAAAACTACAAAGGACTCAATTGCAAATTTGCGTCCTTACAAATCTCCCCCTTTGGCTATTCCGGGACAAAAACCAACAAAAATCCTAAAGGGCCGTCAAGCTCTACTAGACTAATAAAAGTCCCACCCAAAATAAAATTACAATGCTTGACTCAAACAACCCAAAGGATCACAATCTTTGCCGGTGAAAGTTTCCATGATTCTTCCTGCACACTTAAGCAAACACATTACACGCATAGGGAATATAAAAATATTTAATGCAAGTAAAGTAAGCTACTCCCCCTGAATTAATTCTCTCCCTTTATCAAGTATGATCAACTTAGAAAGACGTCTCCCCCTAAGATAAATCTCCCCCTTTTTGTTCAGGAATAGACAAAGGCTTAAAGAATCAAATATTGACTTAGCTCCCCCAAAGAAAGCATATGGGCAACAAAAATTAAACTAATCCAACAAATAACATTGAATACCAACTAGGATGCAATAAAATGATACCAATATGATATATAAAATTTTTAAGCATGTGATATCAACAAAGAATGTAGTAAGATGGATACCAAGTATGAATTAAAGCATATATGGATTAGAAATCAAGGCAACGACTAAACAAAAATATCAAATATATGTATACATACTATATACCAAAGAAACTCAAGTTCACATATATAGATATAAACACACAAATGACACACACAAAATATAATAGGAGTCTTTCACACTCGTATGGAAAAATGTGTCATATGGAAACGGAAGTGTTGGGGTGCGAACTAGTATCAATTAAATTTAGACCCAATCACTTAAAAACATGTTCACGGAGTTCTTATTTGATTGCCAACTTCATCAAATTTGAATATAAACTCATGTGACAATAGAGATTGAAATCAATGAACAAACATACACAATGCATACAAGCCTAGCATGTTGATGATTCTACAAACCAATAGAGTCATGACATTGAAAATGCAACTAGGATAAACGAATATTGTGCAAACCGTTGATATACCATCAAATCTCCCTCAATAAGCATTTATATTAATTTTGAATGAATATATCAATCAAACATAGGCCTTGGCAATTATTATTCTTTTAGTGCCATTTTTCTGTTTTTAGCCTTTGGACCACGTATTTCTTTTAGGTCCATTCAAAACGGTGGCTTACAATCGCAAAAGATCACTAAGTCCTTTCGGAGCCCTTCCCCGTGCACATTTATATTTATCATGTTTTCATTTTTCACACAAATCTCACGTGCAACGAATTTTGACATGCACTAGTCCTCCTAAGTCACAAATATGTAGATGACAAGATTGGAAGGAGACCACCTCACATAGCTCAAATATACATATGAAGTTAAAATTTAAAAAAAAGCTCGTGCATGTGTCAATAGAGGTATATAAAAATAGAATCCTTTTAAACAACACAAAATCCAACTACTCCATAAAAATATGGTAAAGAACATTTTAAGGATTGACAATCTAAACCAAAAGTTCTAGCCACATGAGAGCGTTAAAGGAGGGATTCAAACACAAGTATATGCCACTCAAAGTGTGTCAAACCAAAATACACACAAAATAAAACCTTTTTTAGTTTTTTGACATTTTTAACCAAACGTAAAAATATTTACTCAAAAGACAAACAAAAATCATTTGAGCTTTTCATTAAGCTTAAATTATTAAGAGATAAAAACCCAAATGATAAAAGAAATCTTTTTGTATTTTTCATTTAATGCAAACAAAATGAAGAAATAAAATACAAAAGATAAACAAAAATCATTATTCTAGCATGTGATTAAGCATGGGGCATAAACTAGAAAATGATTAAACAAGCATACATTTAGCATGTGAATATAGCATGAAGTACAAACGCTAAGGTATGCAAACACTAACACATTCATCCTTTATATTTAGTAAGGAAGGAAGCATGTGAAAGTAAATGAGAATAAAAAAAACTATTTTGCAAGGCAACAAAGTCGGATTTCCTAACCCAAATTAATGAAGAAAGACTATCTTGGGGTGTAGGAATTTTAAGTACATTGGTTACTTTACGTTGGGATTTTCTAGGAATTCGTTTAAGATCAAAACAAAATTTTCTAAGATGACCTTTTCGACCACCAAGTAAAAACATGTCGAAAAGATTTACTTACGGAGTGATCTCGAAAATCTTTCCTTGTAGATTCTCCTAAAACATTGGTTTTGGCTTTATGAATAGATTTATTACAAGTATTGAAGCCTAAACCACACATGTCATTTTTAATTTGGACCGTTCCTAAGATTTTATCTAATTTTTTCGAACGACATTCCAAATCAAATTTGACATTACTAGAGTCTTTTAATTTATTTTGCAATTCTAAAATGTTAGACTCTAATAAAACATTTCTCTCTTCAAAAGCAAGAAGCTCCTTTTTCATGGATTCCATTAAACCCCTAATGCTATCTCTCTCGCCTTCTACATATTCAAGCTTCTCTTGAAGAGTCCTCTCATGTGTCCTAAGGTCTTCTACTAACATACTATCATCTATGACCTTGACACGCTCTTTTAAACTAGCTTCTAACTTCAAATTAGCTCTTTTCAATTTAATAGATTCTTTATAAAGTTCTTAAAAAGCATTTTGAAGTTCACTCACATTAACCTCTTCTTCATTTTCACTCTCTCTTTCTTCTCCACTCTCACTATCATAAAAAACAGGGGAATCAAAAACTTTGACCTCAGAAGTGTCATGAGTTTGAGTATCTTCATGAGGAGATTCACTTTCGGTGCTCACATGACTAGCCATAAAAGCCAAAAAATTTGGCTTAGTGGGGGAATCGGGTCCCTCTTCCTTATCACTATCACTAAGGGTCGCATTATATGAAATGGGTCGTTTACCCTCTTTCCTTAGTTTAGCGGGGCACTCAGAAGTCCTATGGACATAACCCTCATAACCAAAACACCTATTTGACTCGTCCCTATTTAATTGTTCATTGATAGGTTTAGGGATCTTCTCGGCTTTGTCATACTTAGAAGTTTCAAATTTCGTAAAATCATTTTTAAATTTATCTTTGTTAAATTTAAGAAATTTTCTAAATTTACGAGCAAACAAATCCATGTCTTCCGACTCACTATCACTCTCGCTCTCTACTACTTGTTTGACCTCTTTTCGGGATTTTAAAGCAACGCCCTTTTCAATTTTCTTTTCAGTTTTAGAGGGAAACATGTCTAGTTCATAGGTTTGTAAATCACCTACGAGCTCTTCTAATTTCATAGAGGCTAAAGTTGGTAAAGAATTTAAAACGGTCACTTTTGGAATAAATCTATTGGGTAGGGACCTTAAAATTTTCTTTACAACTCGGTTGTCGGGTATTTTCTCTCCCAAGTTAAAAGATGAATTAACAATATCGGAAAGTCTAGCATAAAATTCATCAAAAGTTTCTTTATCGTTCATTTTGATGGTTTCAAATTGAGTGGTGAGGTTTTGGAGTTTCGAAGCTCTAACGACACTTGTACCCTCATGAGTGAGTTGAAAAATCTCCCACGCATCTTTAGCGGTCTCACACGTCATAATACGTCGGAATTCATCTGGTGTGACAACGCTAAACAAGGCATTTAAACCACGGTAATTAAAATTTGAAAGTTTAAATTCACCCTCACTCCATCTATCGGCCGGTTTGGGAACACGTTCATTTTCTACTAAATGAATTGGTGGAGACCTCTCGTTAAGAATAGACATCCAAACGCTCTCATCGATAGATTTTAGTGCCGATTTCATTCGCGCTTTCCAATACGCGTAGTTAGAACCATCGAAAATTGGAAATTTTAAAAATGGGGAAAATTCCATTTTAGCCAAAAATATTTAAAGGATCTTAACGAAGTAATTTATTGTTTTTGGGTCTGATACCAATTTGAAGTCGCCCGAGGTCCCCAAATTTTATGTTCTTACAATAAAAGCGAAAGCGATGTGATGGTTCAATCTAAACAAACAAACAGATTTTAATTTCTATTTCAAATTAAAATTCAACCAAGTGAAATTAACTTATAAAACACACACAATTCAAATTTCACTTAAACCAAGTTAATTATTCCAAGTCCTAGAATTTGCCTAAGTCATATTTATTAATATTTCCAAATTAGGCCAACTAATTTTAACAGTTAAATTAAATGACTTGAATTAATTAACTAAACATTATCCAATATTAATTAAGCACCAAATTAAACATGTAGTGATTAAATTAAACCAATTTTATCTTTTTACTTAAGCATGCGTTCTAGGTGATTTTGCAAAAGATCAAATAAACAATGAATCCACTACGCCGCGATGTACGAGGAAAACCCAAGACGGGAAACAACCTCGGACGGCCCTAGCCTCAAATCCACTAAGTATGGAATTTATAATTACAAGACAAAAGACTTACATCGCACGACTCGATCCCTCTCAAGCCTCAATGCTCCTTCTTGTAAACACCTCCACTTAGCGAATAACCCCGAAGCTCCACCGCGGTCTAGAAATCCACCGATCGGACTTTATGTGGTCACCGTCACCCGAACTAGGAGCCTTTCTCCAAGTGGGTAAATCACGAAAAACCTCTTCTTCTTTGTGGGATTTAGAAGCAAACCCAAACTTCTCTTCTTCAATGGTGTATAGAAAACCGGTGCCAAAACTCCAAGCAAGATGTATATATATATGAACTTGAATAAACTAAACTATGGGTGTAAACTAAAGTGTATATTGATTTTCCCTTGAAAATTGACACTTTAAAATAATGAGTTTTTCCCTTAAATAATTTTTCTCTCAAACACTCTCTAGAGGTTGGTAGGATGTGAAAAGTTAAGTTAGAAAAAGTTGTTCCTGCACATAAGCAAAAAGATAGTGGGATAAAACAAGTGGAAAAGTGGGAAAAACTGCTCAAAACTACCAAAAAAGTTGTTCCCGTCAATTCTCGTTCGAACGACATTTTCGTTCGAACGAGTCTTCTAACGAAGTTCCAGTATGAACTCGTTAGAAGCTCGTTAGAAATCTCGTTAGAATGACTATCTCGTTCGAACGACATTTTGAACGAAGTTCCAGTATGCCATAATGGGAAGTCGTTGGCAATCTCGTTCGAACGACTTGTGGTTCGAACGACAATTCGAACGAACTCACAGAATGCTAAAAAATTCTTTTTAAGCCCAGAAAATTTTATATACTTTATATATAAGTTTTAATAGAAAACATTCTGAAAAAAAAACACAGTTTTAAAAACCTAACACCCAATATAAACCGTTCCAAGATCCTATTTATATATGTAATGCATTCATACCATGGGAGCACGGAACCACTATTGATGACGTAGAAACGAGGCACTTAAACTCGGCATTTTGATGAAGCTTTATACACTTGGCCGCTACGTCTTTAACAAACACGTCATAGGCTTGAAAGATGATCAATATACTCTATCCTATGACTCAAACATTTTTGTCCGGAATTGAGCCAAAACTACAAAGGACTCAATTGAAAATTTGCACCCTTACACATATAGAACCAAAAGCTATGTTGGTGACATAGACTTGTGCAACCAGAATGATACATTTATCCCAACAAATAAACAATGTCATATCCATTACCCCTCTCGTTAAGCCAAGATCTATGAGATATGATGTAAGCCTTTCATACCAAGCATGGTGTGCTTGTTTCAAACTGTATAGAGATTTCTCTAAATAAAAGACATGGTTCGGGTGCTTATGGTCTTCAAGCCCCTTTGGTTATTCCACATAGACCTCCTCCTATAGATTGCCATTAAGGAAGGAACTCTTTACATGCACATGATAAAGCTTGAACTTAAGATGACATGTTATGAATAGAAAATGAAGAATAGACTCTAGCCTAGCAACATGATCAAATGTCTCAACAAAGTCAACACCCTCAATTTGGCTGTAACCTTGAGAAAATAACTTAGCTTTGTTACCTACAAATATACAATTTTCATCCATTTTTTCTTATAAATTCACTTGGTACAAATGACGTACGTGTCACTAGGTCTGGGAACTGAGTCCCATACATCTTTCTTTTTAACTAAATCAACTCCTCTTGTGTAGTGGTAATCTAATGTTCATCTTTCAGTGCTATTTTGATGCTCTTGGGCTCGAATTTTTAGGTGTAACACATGTAGTTAACCTCATTCTCTAATTGAGGTCGAGCCTTGACTCCTTGGTCGGGATTATCAAGGATGTTGGTGGGGATTATGACTCTTATAAACCTAAGAAGGTGTATCCTCTTTGTTAATAGCGGGGTCCACTAGTTCATTGTGAGGAACAATGGGATCAATATAAGGGGGTGCATTGTTCTTATAATAGAGATCATCATTATCAATAAATATGGCGAGCATCACCTTTATGGTGACATTTATTGATTCCATAATCTTAGAGCTAGCAATTTTGTAAAACATATAACCATGATTGTTCCATGGAACTTAAAAATATTCCTTCATTGCTCCTCAACTCAAACTTTCAAAAAATATCTATATCTTGAAGTTTGTAGCACGGACTCCCTAAAACTCGAAAATAGGATAGGTTGGGATTTTTACCAGTCCACAATTCATATGGCATTTGATTAGTGTATGGACATAAATAAACCATATTCACCGTGTGACATGCAGTGGTGACCACGTTCGCCTAAAAATGCCTCGACACTTTCCTTTCAAGAAGCATGGACCTTGCCATCTCTTGAATTGTTCAATTTTTCCTCTCAATAATACCCTTTTTTAGGCGTGAGAATTTCCAAAGACTCGTGTTTGATGCCAACTTCATCAAAAAAATATTTAACTTCGGCGTCTTTAAATTCAATGACATTCTCTACGAAACGATTTATTGTGAGAACATTATGATTTTGAATAACTCGACACTTGACTATTAGAACCTCAGTAGCATCCGAATTTTCTCTAAGAAATTCAACAAAAGACTATCTCATATAAAGCATTACTAGGATATATTTCTTACCATCAATACTCTTTGTACGCATAGGACCTATAAGTTCTATGTGTATCAACTCTAATACGCGGGGGTGGTAATGGTATTCAACTTCCTATGCGGACTGTTGATTTGTTTTCCTTGTTGGCAAGGACCTTAAATAAATGAATTTGGTTTTCCTAACAATATCAAGCCATGAACTAGGCCTTACTTTATAAAATGCTCAAGATCTCTAAAGTTGACATAGCCTAGTTGTGTATGATAAAGTCCAGTAGGGTATACTCTGGCATTATTGCAAATGAATGAATACTTAAGAATGATATCGTACCAATTATCGGTAGTCCTCACACCTTTAAGAATAGTCTTTCCAGACTTTTCGTAGACATTACACTTTATTTGAATAAACTTCTCCACAAGGTTTTGTTTCACAATTGGCTTATACTGATTAAGTTTGATTTTAGTCCATCAACATAAAACACATAGTTTACTTTAAGAAAGCCTTAAATTTGAATGGTGTCGCGTACCATAATCCTAGACCTACTCCCATCCCCAAAATTGACCTGTCCATCCTTGTGATCCTCGAGTATGGTAAAAAGAGATTTATCGCGTGTCATATGTCGGGAGCATCAACTATCAAAATACAATTGGAAACTATTATGAGCCTTAAGAGAAATATGAACAACAAGATCCTTCGAGGAATTATTTTTGGAAACCCAAATTGGAGTTGTGTTCTTAGTGTAACTACAATTGTTGTTCCTAGTCTTTGGGTTGGAATTATTACCGTGAGGCATAAACAACCTCTGAAATTCTTCCATTAAAACTTTAAAAGTTTTACTAAAAACTCAACTTGCTTTTTAAGCCTAGATAATTATCTATAGTGGGGTGTGGGAGCATGAGTATGAGAGTTCTTCCTAATATTGTAGAAAACTTCTATAAGGTGACCTTTTCTATTGAAAAAAATGCAAACATACAGTTGATTTGGTCTCACTTTATTAGGATGATTAGGAGGATCTCTATTTGGTGGGTTAGGTTTAGGAATGTTTGTTTGGAAACAAACTTGGATATAGGTACAAATTTAGAGTTGGATGATTCACCCTCATAATACCCTATACCTTTTCTCTCTTGATGAGATTTGTCCTTATAAGTTAGGATAGGTCCGAGAAACAACTTCTCCATTCTCCTGGAGTTGTGCTCAAGAGTGACTTTGACTTCAGAGAAACCTCAAAATCTTTCTCAAGTTTGACAATTTTGGATTCAAATGTCTCACGAATCCCCAAAGTGTTATGGATCCCTTTAGACACATGAGTTAAAGTGTCGGTAAAATCATTCTTCTCTTTATTCACCATAACGAGTTTCACAAAGAGAGAAACCTTAATCGCCTCGAGTTGACTAACTAAAGCCTCATTCTCCTTTAAGACTTTAAACTCTTTTTCAAGCATCAATACCTTTACACTTAACTTATTATTATTCTTGGTAAGTTTCAAGGACTCGGTCTAGAAGAATAAGAAGAATGGAAATCACCTTCTTCCTTATCATTCTCATTTAAACTATCAACATATTCACTAGCTTATGAGAGGTTAGACTCAACTTCAAGACTTTCATGTAAAAGATTGTCATCATTATAATGTAACATACTCTTGAAGCTTTCATGACTAGCCATGAAAGCAATGAATTTGTTCCCAAATGGAAGGAGTCATCAAAGTCTTCGGACTCATAGTCACAATCGCTAAGAGTAGCTTTATAAACGACTTTGTCTTTTCCATGTCTCTTTAGCTTTGAAGGACACTCATAGACTCTATGAACTCGTCCCTTACACTCAAAACACCTTTCCTAATCATCCTTTTTGTAGTTATAATGTTTATTTTTCTTTTGATCCCGATCATTAAAACTTCTTCCCACCTTATTTTTTTTTCTTAACTTTCGATTATCAAATTTGGAATTTTTCCTTTTAAACTTTAGAATTTTCTTGATTTTTTTAGCGAATAAAGCCATATCATCAGAATTAATACTTGACTCATCGGATTTAAACACTTCCTTGTTTTGAGATTTTAAATCTATTCCCTTATCTTTATTTCTTTTATCTATGGGGAACATGTCTAACTTATATGTTTGTAGATTACCTACAAGCTCTTTAATTTGTAAAATAGCTAGCACACTTAGTGAGTTGAGAACAATCACTTTAGAACTAAAATGACTCAGAAAATATCTAAGAATATTTTTGACAACCTTATTTTCTATAATCCTATCACCCAAGTTATAACATGAGTTAACAATATCGGAGATACATGCATAAAACTCGTCGAATGTTTCACTCTTGCTCATTTTAATGGTTTCAAATTGAATAGTGAGATTTTGAAGTTTAGACACTTTAACCGCACTCATTCCAACATGGGTAAGTTGGAGAATATCCCATGCCTCCTTTTAATTTTTACACATCATGATACGATGAAACTCCTCAAGGACAACCTCACGTAACAAAACATTTACACCTTTAGAACTAAAATTACATAGTTTCAACGCATTCTCACTCCATTCATTGATGTGGTTTAACAAAGTTTCTTCCCCAACTAAGATGGTTGGGGGGATCACCCTTTTTCAACATCTAACCAAACATGTTTATAGTTTGATTATAATGAGGATTTTACATGGGCTTTCAAGTAAGTGTAATTAGTTTCGTCAAACATGGGGCTTATATTTGACGAATAATCTTCCATATAACTTCGAGGATTCATCTAAAAATTTTTGGAAACAAGCTCTGATACCAATTTGAGAAGGCTTGATTATATAATTCAGGTTCGTATCTGTTAAATTTAACCCAAATTATAAACACTTGAAGCAAGTAAATATTAGTCTTGGCAGGAGGTCTCATTTCTTTCAACTTTTAATCTTGATAACCTAATTACTAAATGAGAATTCAAGATTCAATTATAAAGATAAATAGACAACCCTTGAAACGCCAATGTATGAGGAAAACCCAATTAGGAAACACCTCGAGCCACCAGGCTTAGAAAAAGTCACTATAGATATGGTTTTACGAGAAGACTCGATTGACTTACAAAACTTGATTCCTTAAGCCTATATAGATGCAGTCGTTACAACCTTCATTAGTAGCTCCATGCAATCCAGTACAGTTTCACAACTACTCCTTTGCTCGATATCCACCAATTCCCTTTACTATCTCCAATAGTGTAGAATCCACCACATACCCATGAATTTATGATGAAAAAGGTTTATGTGCGTTTGTATTTTGTAAACTTGTTCATATAGGATCAAGGATATTTGGAGAGAATTTTCCAAAGTGTTTTTGGATTAAAGATTCATGGAAAAGGGACTTTGAAAAAGGCCACAATGCACTTCTATAAAAAAAAAATTCTAAAAATGAGTTAGTGCAAAAAAATTGAAGGAAAACTGATTTTCTTACAAAACCCATCGGGTCGTTCGAAAGACATGGTACGTCGTTCAAATGATGTACCTGATATCATTCGGACATGACTCTAAGGAGGTATTAAATGAGAAAAAATCGATTGTTAGACCTCGTTTGAAGTTCGTTTGGACGAGGGTACCAATCTCGTTGGAATGAGCTTCAAATGAGCATTCTAACGAGATTCCAGTGAAGGCAAAGGTTTCGATTATTAATATCATTTAATCTCTCGTTGAAATGATACTCATTTGATCTCTCATTCAAAAGAAATAAATTACCTTTTTCGAACAACATATCAAATATCGTTACAACGACCTAAAAAATCTAATTTTTAAAAACATCTAAAGCCTCAAAATATTTTTTATCCAAATATCAAAAGGGTCATATACCTTTGGGAATGAGTAAGAGACATGATGTAATATTTGAACGTGACTTGGAAATATAACCACTAACTTATCTTCACTTGCAGACTTAAGTATACACACCTTAACAACCTACATGTTTTGACCAATGAAATAAGCTAATATTGCAAATTGACTCAATGTGGAAATTTGTCCTTATAGAGAGCTTGAGAAGACCTAGAAGTCTCTGCACGATAATGGTGAGATCAGAAGATTTTATTTGAGAAACTTGATCTTATCAGATTTTACTTCCACAAGCAACCTTGTCTAGTGTGGAATGATTGTTATGATAAGACTCTTCTCAATTTTGATGTTGCCTTGATGGATTCTTAGAATGTTACCTATAAAAATAAATAGCTTAATGCCTTACATGTAGTTAAAATTCTAACGGATTTTTAGTTGTGGTATTGGTATAGCCTTGGTTGTCCCTCTTATCATCTCCCTCTTACAGAATAGATTCTTCATGGATCCATTGGATGTCATTTCAATCAGTTTGATAAGGCAATATTTGTGTGACCATGCTATTGATGGAGATGATGAACTCCACCAATCTCCAGACTTACTAAAAAAGGTGACTTCAAGAGGTCCATCAACACTTAGAGACTTGGATGATACCGTCAAGATCCCTAAATGAAATGATCCATCCAAATGGATTGTGTGTTTAGGGTCTTACCTTTTAGATGACTTCGTTACATCAATCCTTAGGCCTACAGCCAAAAAGGCAAGAATGCACTAATTTGTGGGGTCATCACCCAACTAGGACTTTTTCAACTTGGTCAGTACTATGTGCCTAAGGTTTTACCATAGTCATTTTATTTGTCTATAAGAAATCCTATAAGTTTTGGGCTGAAAGACAAAACATGTATGAGTTACTAGTTGGAGACCAGATGGTGGTCATTGGTTAACCAACTAATCAACCTTAAATAGGACATTTAAAGAAGTGTCCCTAGTAGAAGACCAAATAAGGGTCCTTGGTCAACCAATAAGTATTAAAGAAGCCATTTACACAAAATAAACACATGGGTAACAAATAATACGCCAAACACAATCCATTTGACTAACAATCTTATTTATTAGATATGCATTGCCTACCATTTAGAAAAATATAAAGAGATACAAGTGTAAGTTCTAAAACCGAATTCTAAACTAAATCTTAATACGAAAGAAAATGTCTGAAAAGTAACCCAAAATTGAGATGAATTAAAACTAAAATTAAAAGTTCTTGAGGTTGGTTTTGTTCCATGATCGAGGAACTTCCCTAGCCTTTATTGTTTCTAAATGGTAGGCTCCTTCCAGGTCGTCTCCAATAACCTTGAATGGACCTTACTAATTTTATATGAGCTTCCCATATGAAGGCTTATTTTCATTTCCCATAATATTCCTAAGCACGTAGTCCCCGACCTGGAAGCTCCTCTCCTTGACTACCTTGTTGTAATTCTTGGACAACTCTTGTTGATAGGAGGCAAGATTTACGAGGGATAATTATCGTATTTGAACGTTTAGGTTAAATTCAACTCTAATTGTTTAACTCTTAAGACCCTGGTTGACTGGGGAGGACTTCATGGTCGAAAGACACGTTACTAACAGAATGAAAACTTACATCCCTAAGCTAAGGCAAATGGTATTTCCCCTATCGATCTCTTAGGCATAAATCAGTATTCCCAGAGAACATGGAGAAGATGGTTGACCCATGCGCCCTTTAATTTCTCTAACCTCTTCCTTATCCCATCGAGGACTGTCTAGTTGGAAGCTTTCGCTTTCCCATTACTCTAAACGTAAGCCACCGAGCTGTAGTAGTGCCTAATCTTGTAATTATCATAAAAACTTTAAAAAAGGCCTCCACCAAAAAATATTTCATTGGATGTTCGTCAACGGTTTCCCTTCAACCCATTTAAAAAAGCAATTGGTACCAACCAAAAGGAACTTTATATTTCCAGACACAAAGGTAGTGAACCAACAATATCCAGTCTTTATTTCATAAAAGGCCAATGACTATTGATGAGTTTGAGTTCATTGGAGTAATGATGAACTAAAGGCATTAAGAGAAGGAAGTTTTTACATTTTTTGACATATATGACCGCATTTATTGCATATATGGCCACCAATATCCTTCTTTCATTGCTCTGAATGCCAGTGACTTCCCCCTGGTGGTTTCCACATATCATTTTATGTAACTCGTAGAAGGCTTAGTTAATATCATTTGGGTGAACTCATTACATGTATGGTCCTAAAAATAAGCGTTGATAAATCTTTCCATTTGGCAAAAAATGGAAGCCAGATGCTCGTACCTTGATATCATGTGCTTCCTTCTTATTGTCAAGTAAAACATCCTCCTTCAGATAATGAACTATTGTATATATTCATCTTTGGGCTCTAAATATATCCATTACATTCTCGACCATATTCCCTCCATTGATGTAGGTTTGATCAAGATACTTTATTTAAATTGTTCGTTTAAGCCCCCTTTAAGGATGAAGTAAGTTTAACCAAAGCATTTGCATGACTATTATTCCCTCTTGGGAACTATTAAACTTGTAAGTGTTGGAACTAAGAGGTAAGGCCTTGGGCCTCCTTAAGGTATGAAACCATGCATTGATCCTTAATTTTTTAGCCTCCTAATATTTGATTTGATACCGACCATGATCCACAAAAGACGTCAAGATGACGGGCACCTAAGGTGAGCTCATTCTTTAAACCGTCGATCAATGTTTTGTACTCCACTTCATTATTAAAGACTTTAAATTTTACACATATTGTCTTATTGAGGACAATATTCTCCGAGGATACTAATATTATCCTTACTCCTGCCCCTTAGAATTGGAGGTTCCATCCACATAAACGGTCCATATTTCCCTTTCTTCGACCAGTTATTAAATATTTCCCTCACTTCTAGTGCTAATTTTTTTGGATCCTCGTCATTAGAGAATTCAACAATAAAATGATCTAAATATGTCCCCTTGATCGACATCCTTAGTTGATACTAGATAGCAAACCTGTTCATCTTTACTAACCATTTGGACATCCGTCTAGATAGGTCGGCCTTTTGTAGAACTACCATTAGAGGGAAGAATGTGTGGATAATGATTGTGTGTGACTCCAAGTAATGTTTCAATATGTTAGAGGCTATTTCAAGTGAGTATGTAATTTTCTTTAAGGGGAGGTATCTCTTCTCGGTATCAAATAAAGTTTTTCTCTCATAATAGATGGGATTTTGATTCCCTTTCCTCTTGTAGACTAAAACTGAGTTGACTGGATGACTAGATACTTACAGGTACAGGTATAAGGGTCTTTGTTCATAAAGGATTATTAACAATGTGTAATACCCCGTATTCATACGTATTTATGATTTAATTAATTCAAAAATTAATTAGATAAATACATTTTAGTTAAATTACATGTGTGACTAATTTAATGTGATTAAATAATAAAAGTGATTATTAAATATTAATCGAGAGATGGAGACTGATTAATATTATGTTATGAGATTTACTATGTGCATGAATACTAAATAATGGTGGATTTTTTATATACGACATAGCGAGTGATATGTGCGTATTTTATTTTATCTCATCGGGAGTCGCGTGTAGAGCATTTTGAGGTGAGAAATGATAAATATATTTTAAGTGACTCGAAAGATAATTTAGAGGTTTCGAATGGGTCGAAATAGTCAAAATATGGGTGTTTTTAGTTTGGGAGTGCTATTGTCTCTTAGAGGAGCAAGAAGCAAAACTCCATTTCTTTATCCATGACTGAGGCCGAATAAATTTTTATCGGGCAAATGTTAGAGGACTACGACATTTCACAAGGCACAATGACTATTAATTGTGATAATAACAGTGCAATCCACCTCTCTCTTAATCCTGTCCAACATTTTCGCACAAAATATATTAGGATTTATGAGCATTTTATTTGTGATATTGTCAAGAACAAGATAGTTTCCTTTAGGTTTGTTTGGCCTGAACGTCAATTGGCCGATATTTTCACAAAACCTCTTGATGCCTTTAGGTTCGAGGATCTTAGTCAGTCTATCCAGGTTTGTTCTATTGATTGATTTCAGGGTAGATATATGTTTTAGGGTGCGCCTTCATTATCATTCTTTATCCCTATGAACTAGATTGTATAATTGTGTATATTTTTTTATATCCAAAAATATTTTATTTTTATATAGTTTATAAATGTCCAAAATGATTATATATTTTTTGTTACCTTTTGAATGCATAATTAAGATGTTCAAAAAACCATTACATTCCATGCTCACATAACTCTACATGGTGAGATAGACTAGGCTACATGCTACTTGTGCTTAATTATGCATTTTTTAATGATTGATGCCATTTTATGATATTTTCTTCTATGTTGGTATCTTCTCGTCACCTTACATGCACACAACTTACACCGTCTCTTTAGTTATTGTATCACTTTGCATGTGCTAGGTGAGGTAAGGTGTTTTCTTATTAATCTTGTCACTTCATTTCATATGCGACAGGCAAAATTGTGCATGTAAAAACCATTGCTCGGGTTTTAATTATTTTATCAAAATTGAGTGAGCAATGGAAAGTGGCTGCGAAAGGAGAAATCTCCTTTGCATTAGAAGCCACCATTCAAAAGAGCCTAAAAGAATATTCGACAAATAAAAACAAAATTGCCAAGGATAATTTTTTGTTATTGATGCTTCAAAAGATCAATTCAAATTATGATATCTTCAAAATTTTGAATGAGATTGATTTTTTATTTTATTTTAAGGGTGTTATTAGTCGAAGATCAATGGGTTTGCACCATAGGTCCTAATGTTGCATTTATGAGTGACACTATTAGCCGGAGAATCATCGAATCTTTTAAAAACTTTTTGGATAAGTGCATCGACTTCAAGTGATTCCAATTTTTTCCACTAAGTTTGATTTGAATAATTAACTAATAGGAGGGTTGTTTGGATTATGCACTTGTGTGTACACTTATGTTGACGCTCCCTGCTCCCATGCGTTCTGTTCACACTTACATTCCACTACCATGT
Organism: Sambucus nigra; assembly: GCA_949130495.1. Classification (NCBI taxonomy): domain Eukaryota; kingdom Viridiplantae; phylum Streptophyta; class Magnoliopsida; order Dipsacales; family Adoxaceae; genus Sambucus; species Sambucus nigra. Next base: position 140,160,818 of record OX422209.1, on the reverse strand, counting down.
TCCGGGTATATGATTACAAGTTCCTGGTATTTTTAGTTTCTCAAATGTTTATTTTTTAAAAATATTTCTTTTTATTTTGTCTTTTATTTATTTTTTTTTCCTTTTTTAGGGTTTAGAATTAAAATCTCGATGGGTCGTTCGAATGAGATTAAAAATATTTCGCCTATTTCTCACCCCATCGCATCTCTGCATCCTTTTTCATCTCAATCCCTTATTTCTTCTTACATACGCGATTCTCTCTCTCTCTCTACCCAAACCTCCATTAAACCTCCATATATAAGGTTTTAATCCCCCTTTCAACCCTCTATCTTCCTCCACTCATCCAATTCCATCTTTTAACCTTCATTGTTGAAAGTTTGAAGCTTTTGGTATACCCCTTTTAGGCTTGGAAGTGTTTGGATTTTTGATATCTTTTTAGGTAATTTCGTCTCCTTTCTCTATTTTTTTTGTTGGATATTTTCTCTTTCTACACATTTCTTTTCAAACTTTGTTGATTTACCCTTATATTTTTGCAATTTTTCTAGTAAAAGAGTGTTTTTGGTGTAAAAAAGAAAATCAATTTTTTGGCCTTTTCAAATTTTATTGTTTATATATAGCCGGACTCTAATGCGAACGCAACTTGCAGACGAATTTTTCAATATTTTTTAAAAATAGCAAAAAATCAAATTTCGAGTTCATTTTTTTCTGTGGTATTTAAACATTTTAGGGGAGCCCTGTAAACAAAAATCAGCTCAAAATAAATTATTTTACTATTTTTAAAAAACGGTCAAACATATGTTAGTGTAAAGAACTTTAAAAATAGACATATGTTTGACCAATTTTTTAAAAATAGCAAAACGATTCATTTTGAGTTGGTTTTTTATAGGGGTTCCCTAAAATGTTTAAATACCACAAAAAAAATCAATTCGAATTTTGCTTTTACTATTTTTACAAATTGCAAAAAAATTCGTCTGCAAGTTAAATCCGCAAGTTGCGTTCGCATTAGAGCCGATTTGTATATATATATTGCCCCTATAAATGAAATGTTCTTACTTTTCTCAGTACTCATAATTTTTTAATGCTTTTATCTAAAATGCACAATCAATTAATTTTGACTATTCGTTTATGTGTTTTTTCTATATATATTTTTGTCGACCTTGGATTGATTCCATTGATTGGTTGGTTTATAAAGGTTTGGTTGGAATTTTTATGGAGATAATATTATTTGTGTGTGTGTGTTTCATATCCTTTAGGTTTCCTTCTTTTTAGCCAGTTAAACTCCTTTTATCCTTGTTTATCTATTGTAACACCCCGTATTTTTGAGCATTTTTAAATTACACGTGTGCATGTAATTTAATTAAAATGAGAAATAATGAGAATTAAATAAATATTGATTAGCGAGTAAAAGGATTAATATTTACATGAGATTATATTTATAGGTGTGATAAGTAAATAAAAATATGTCAAATGATATTATGTGTCAAGTGAGTAAAATCGACGGGTTTGACGGTATCTCATTCGAGATGCATGTGGCCATCCCCGACGATCTAATGATTTTCCTCTCTCTCCCTTACTCTCCCTGGGGTGGGGGTGGAGGGGATAAAAAAAAGGGTCTCGCGCCCTCTTTTTCTAAGAGTGGTTCGGCCGTTGTCGGTGTGGGGTGAATGTAAAGAGATGGAGTCGCCAACCTATTTTGCACAAAACAGGCAAAAGAACATGTTACCGCCTCGAGAGAGCGACATCAAAGACAAACTTATGCTTAAGAAACTAATAGTTAGAAGGTTCGGGGGCTAAGTTACGGAATGGAAAGATGTTAGGCACCCATTCCACCCTTTCGGTCCCTCATGGGCTTGTGTTACTGTTTTTCTTTATTTTCGTGAAGTGTGTGTGCATGTATATATAAATGGAGATCGAAATCGCCCAACTCACATCATGGAAAAGATGGAGGGAGGTCATCGATACTAATGCCCCCAAAACAATATTTAGAAAATACGATGTATGCGTTTATCGAGATATTGATCGTGATAATGAAGCGATAATATATGTTGGATAAAATGCCAATAAGGATCACAAATATAATTTATATTAAAATAATGTATAGATGAAAAGGCGAAAATGAGTAAATTGGACTCGAGTATCAGGTTTTAGCCCGAAACACCTACGTAGCCTATAAAGGCATCAAAGTCCACGTAGTTCATATGCGGCATAAGAGTGGGGCTTATCCCATAGATTTGAACGGGAATTTATTATGTGTGTGTGTGTAGAAAATGTATTTTAGTTTTGAAAAATTGTGATGGATAATCCCATTGGAATTTATATGTGTAACCCTCTTTTTTTTATAGTAAATAAAGTACGTGCAATATAACTAATAAGAAGGTGAGATATTAATGTGTATGAACTAAAGCAAAAGCTAGGTTAAGAATTTACGTAATTAATGCAAATATAAAGATATTAAAGAGAGAGAGAAGGATTTTGGACCGTCCTTGGAGAGTTGAAGCTTGATCTTGATCCTTGATGAAATCCTTTAAGTGTTGATATTAATGTTGGATGAGAGAGAATAAGATTTTGATAAATAGGGTAGGAAATGGATGGGAATCAAAGATTGAAAGGAATTTCACACAAGGAAACTTCGCTGATTGCAAGAGAATGTTTCTGAAAGCACTGATATTGATGGATCTGAGGTGTGCTTTGGGAGTGAGGTCATTCTCTCTATTTATAGGGTATGGGGGTGCCAAAAGACATAGCCCTCGTCCCGCCAATCGACAAGTAACCCTAGGCACACTACCGATAGGTAGGAAAATGGCCTTGCCAATCGGCAATCTTGTGCAGATTTTTTTGAAAAAATGGTCATAGAATGCGATCCGTTGATCCAAATCATGAATGGGGCACACCGTTTAAAATCTAATTCAGATAAATTCAAGAGTCCTCGGACCTCTCCCGGGTCCAAGAGTTGAATTTGGGTCAATTGGGACTCGAAAGCACTCGTCGCTCTTTTGGACGGGAGATCGTCAGACGAAAATGAATTGTTCGTCCGAACGGTAAGTCAGAATCGTGCATGAGCCTGACCATTGGAAAGGTTATGCGAGGTACTTTTGAAATTTCAAAGAGATTCTCTTGGTTCAAAAAGTTAACTTTGGTCAACTGGGGCCCGAAGGCGCCCAATGACCTTTCGGAGTTAAATGGATCAATTGTCCATACCATAAGGCTGATTCGTGCATTGGGTAGATCATTGGAAAGGTTATTCAGTGACCTTCGAAGATTCATTTAGTATCGTTTGATCTGAAGAGTTAGACTTGGTCAAACGGAGACCGGGAGCGCTCGGTGGCCTCTGAATCAATTTTTGAGGGAAAACGAATCATTCATCCAAATGGTTATGCCATTTTGGACACAAGGTGGACTATTAAAAAGGGGTTTCAGTTCCCTTCAAATATTCAAAGAAATTTTGATTTGACAATGAAGTTGATTGGGGTCAAATCGAGGCCTAGGAGCACCCGGTAGCCTCTAGATGTATTTTCGATGGTAAAATAGTCCGTTCATCCGAATCGTTATGCCAATTAGTGCATGGGGTAGACCATTAGAAAGGGGATTCAGAGACCTTTGAAGATTCGTTAAGCTTTCACTCTGACGATAGAGTTAATCAGAGTCAAACAGGGCCCAAAAGCACCCGATAGCCTCTAGATCGGTACTCAGAGTGTGACCTAGGGTCTGTAGTGAAATGGGGAGATGCTAGGGACCTAAGGAGAGACTTAGGTGTTCCTAGAATGTGGTATCTACAGAGACCCTCGATGAGTGAGCTTGGAATAAGTGAAAGCCGTTGAATAGACACCATATGATGTTTTGGGAAGAAAGTCGATTCTGCGGACCAAAGGAGACAAGGATGACCAATTTAGAGCGATAAGGACGATTCTGATGACGTAAGGAAATGCCGAGGATGACTGATTCCATGGGCCGAGGTCGATTCTGAGGACCTAGGGTAGGAAGCGACCAATTTTGATGGTCGAAGCCAATTCTGAGGGCTTAAGATGGGAGCGACCAATATTGCTTGTCGAGGTCAATTCTGAGGAACTTACTTAAAAATGACCAATTCTGAGTGTCAGAGCCAATTCTGAGGGCTTAAGTAGGGGTGACCAATTCTGAGAGTCGAAGCCAATTTTGAGGGCTTTAGTAGGAAGCGACCAATTTTGAGGGTCGAAGTTAATTCTGAGGTCCTAAGTAGAAGCGACCAATTTTGAGGGTCGAAGCCAATTCTGAGGGCTTAAGTAAGGGTGACCAATTCTGAAGGTCAAAGCCAATTCTGAAGGCTTTAGTAGAGGTGACCAATTCTGACGGTCGAAGCCAATTTTGAGGGCTTTAGTAGAAGTGACCAATTATAAGGTTCAAATCCAATTCTAAGGGCTTAATTAGGGGTGACCAATTATGAGGGTTGAAGCCAACTCTGAGGGCTTAAGTAGGAGCAACCAATTATGCATGTCGAAGCCAATACTGAGGGCTTAAGTAGAGGTGACCAATTTTGAGGGTCGAAGCCAATTCTGAGGGCTTTAGTAGATATGACCAATTCTAAGGGTTGAAGACAATTATGAGGGCTTAAGTAGGGTCGAAGCCAATTCTGAGGGAATAAGTAAAGGTGACCAATTCGGAGGGCTTAAGTAGGAACGATCAATTCTGAGGGTCAAAGCCAATTCTGAGAGCTTAAGTAGGGGTGACCAATTCTGCGAGCCGATGTCAATCATGAGGACCTTAAGTAAGTTGTTTGGAATAGTTTTCTTGGGGAAGTTTGAATACTCCACTAGGGAAAAGGTATTAATCCATGGATTATATGTAGCCTTACTGGGGGATTTTCTTCGATTTCTACAGTGTCCCTTGGAGACGTTGCTAGGGAGCGAGCAATTGATTTTGAAAATTCTTCTTGGGAGATAATTTTGGTAAAAAATATGGTATCAATCCGATTGGGGATTTGAAAGGTTTGAAAAAATGTTTTTCTTGATGAAAAAGGTTCTAAAATTCATTGGGTAGTTTTAGGAATTTTCTGGGGATTTTTCAGGATTTTTGGGTATTTTGTACAAAATTTTAGGGAGGTACCGACCAATAGGGTGTAGGGGGTATCAAACGATAGAGGAATGGTCTTTTGGACTACCTCGAGTAGGTGAAAGGATAATGCCGATTTGTTTATGGTCGAGGAATGCCGATCGACATGTCTCATAGCCTCCTATAAAAAGGGTCAAGATTTTTTCATTTTCACCGCTTCAGATCTTCCATCTCTTGCTTTTCCTTTTTGCGAACTGTTCTAGCTTCTTTTCTCCTTATAAATTAAGAAATGACAGATTTTTGAAGTAGTACGATCGACATGACGTGGTTGAATGTTGACGACTGGGCGTATTTCGAGTGGCGTGCTAGGGTGCCCCTAGTGTTGGGTTGTGAAAATACCTTTGACTCATTAGAGTCGATTGCGGACAAGTGGGATCTTTTGCGTGAGCCGGAGCCCCATTGATCCTTTAGGGTGGTGAACCCTAGTGGTTATGTAAGTGTTAATGACCTTTGGTATTTCTTTCTTCTTTCTTTGTGACATTTCCTTATTTTTTGAATTTTGATAAGGGTTTTTCATTTTGGATTTTGTAGACTGATATATCCACGTCGAACCTGTGATCTCGGGGGACGACGGGGTTCAAGGACATCCGGGAGCACCTTCCTCCAGTGGTGCATTGGGTGGTTTCATCAGTCGGCTTTAGTAGTTTGACATATCCACTGGATGAGACGCCTTGTTTGACAGCCATCCTTTGTGCTTTGGGGGAGAGGTGGTGGGATACCACCCACACCATGTATTTTTACTTTGGGGAAATGACAGTGACTCCCATCGATATACAACAGCAATTGGGGCTACACCGTGAGGGGCCCCAGATAGAGGTGAACCGAACTTTGCGGGTGACGCTGGTAGCGGTAGAGGAAACGTTAGGTGTTATGGGGAGGATAGTATCGAGGAACTCCATCCATTTATATCTTTTGAAGGAAATATTATTGAGTCTTCATATCGATGAGAATGACGGGCTGCAAGTGCGACAGATGGCCCATTTTTTTTTATTGGTGGGATTTTTTGTGGCGACGAGTGGCGACGTCATCCATCTGTGGTTTTTGCCTTATTTGAGGATATTTTCGGATATTCCTCGCTTTGACTGGGGGAGCCTGACTTTGGCAACCCTTTATTCTTCTTTGGATGCATTCAGTCGATGCTGCCGACAGACCTTTACTGACGCCACGTATCTTTTGGAGGTATTCCTTTTTTATGCATTTTATTCTTGATCCCTTAATTTCTTTCTTTTGATTAATGATTCTTGTCCTTTACAGATGTGGTTTTATGAGGTGATTGGGCTTAACGCCATAGGTTGGAAGGATGAGTCAGTTGGGGACTATTACCACATCTATCGAGGGCGGAAGTCCAATCGATAGTCGAGGCAGTCTCTCTCTTCGGCGGCGGTGCATTAAGTCTTTAATGGCCTCAAGAGTAATAGGGTAAATTCTTCTATCCCCTTGAGACCATTTTTACTTGATGATCTTTTCAGATTTGGATTTTTTCACTTAAGATCTTGCCGGTGACCTTCTATCTGGGGGACAACAATCCAGCACACGGGAGTGATCAAGGGGATGCACTACTGTGTCTCTGCTAGCGCATGAGTTCGGCTACTCCTGGTATCTGGGGGAGAGATTAGTCCGATAGGTGGTGGAGGACGAGGTGATGATGCCACCTTCAAGTCCCCCGAGGTATATGGGGTGACAACGATGGTCGGCGACTTTATTCGTCGTATACTGACACGATGATGACCTATGATTATTTGGATTTCATGTCGAGATGGCTGATGCCACCTAGCACATATGACTTTATGCCTCTTCCTTCTGCGGTTTCTAGTAGGGGCACGAGTCGACTAGTGGGGTCTGCCCACCGTGCAGGTGGCGCGTCGACATCGGCAATGATGACGACATCAGAGGTTCTATTTCTACAGTTGGATCCTACTTCCTATAGCATTTAACGGTCTGATGGAGGATCGGTGCGTAAGATGTATCACCCCAATGCGATGGACCTGAAGGTGCTGGGGCTGATAGAGGATGTCCTTCACCCGGAGGTATATCTTTTATTTCTTTAACTTTTGTTTCTTTGATTTCTTCTTTGCCTCAGACTAACTAATTTGTTATTTTATGTTTTTTCTAGTAGTATGTTCAGGTGTCGACTACTTAGTTGAAGGACATTCAGGATTGGGTGTCTTCTGTGACAGCTCATATCTGGAGTGAATCCCGGTTCCTTCTTGCTTGGTGTTGTTTGGCTCGTCTGTGGAGGGGTCTGGTTTAGGGAGCAGAGGCTCGTCATCTCGTCATAGGGGAAAGCGCGTATGCCATAGGGACGAAGGGTCTTAGAGAGAGAAAGAGAAAGATAAGAGAGAGAAAGTAAGAGAAGGTGAGAGCGAGATAATGTAGGGGAGAAAAAGAGGGTGTTAAGGATCAGGATGAGTCCCGTTGTTTTTGTGTTTTCCTCCAAGGCAAAATGTAATAAAGAAATATATATTCAATGAAATGGGTTTTTATTAATTTATCTTTGCTTTAATGACTTAATGTGTATGCACTTTTTTAATTTGCTTATGAGACCATAAAAAGGATTTAAAATAATTCAATGGAAAATTTATTTTAAAACAGGATGAGTAAAAATATAGGGAGAAGGAAATTCTGAATTCCTCAGAATATCAGCACTTTTTCTAACTTAATGTGTATGCACTTTTTCTAAATTAGTTATGAAAAGTTTCTAAATTAGATATGATGGGATATGATGCCATTCATGGCATGAACGTTTTGGTGGGTTATGGGGTGATGGTATACTGTTTTAGTAGGACTGTCATGTTCGCCATTCCAGGCTAGGAGATGTTTTTGGTGGAGATGCCTCTTCCCGAGGGAGGGTCGAGCATGCACCTTTACTATACTATATCGAGGAAGAGACCTCACAGGAGGTTGTTATATCATTAGATTCAAGCCCAATGGTTAAGGAGTTTCGTATGATTTTCAGAATATACCGGGTTTGCCTCCAAGCAGAGAGGTTGAGTTTGTCATTGATTTAGTTTCGAGATCTAGACCGATAGCATGTAATCCCTATCACATGTCTCCATTGGATATGCGAGAGCTAAGAACAGCTTCATCAGCTCTTAGGGTAGGGATTTATTTATTGAAGTACATCACTATGGGGTGCTCCGGTATTGTTTGTGAAGAAACAAGACAAATTACTGAGGCTATGTGTTGACTATAGAGAGTTGAACCAGGTCAAAATTCAGAATAAATACCCAATGCCCCACATCGATGACTTGGTTGACCAATTGAGATGAGCAGCTTACTTCTCGAAGATTGACTTGGAGATGGGGTTATTGGCAGTTGTGTATTAGAGAGAAGGATGTCCCTAAGACCCCATTTCTGACGCTGTATAGGTCATGTGAGTTCAGGGTTATGCCGTTTGGTCTAACCAATCCACTAACTATATTCATGGATCTTATGAACAGGGTGTTCAGAGATTTCTTAGAGCAGTTCGTGACTATTTTCATAGACAACATTATGGTCTATTCTCAGATTGAGGGAGATCATGCAGAGTATTTGCATATGGTTTTGTAGATGTTACCGCACCACCAGTTATACACAAAGTTAGATAAATGTGGGTTCTAGTTGTGAGAGGTGAAGTTCTTGGGCCATATTGTGTCTGATAAAGGCAATTTAATGGATCTGAGTAAGGTAGCAACGGTGAGGGAGTGGGGTCAGCCCATGAAACCGACAAAGCTATGTAGCTTCTTATGATTGGAAGGGTACTATCATAGTTTTATTAAGTGGTTTTTGAAGATTACAGGTCTGTTGATGAATGTGAATCACAAGGGGGTGACATTTGTGTTGGATGACTACTGTCAATTAGCTTTCGATGAGCGAAAGGACAAATAGACTTTGGCACCAGTACTCGCACTGCCTAGGGGAGGAGTGGAGTACTTTGTATTCACAGATGCATACTTACATAGACTTTGACATCCAGTACTACACGATGAAGGCCAATGTGGTGAAAGACACGTTGAGTCTAAGGTCTATAAAGGAGTTAGCAATGACCTGGAAAGCGAAGTGGAATAAACTTCGGTAGGATGATGAAGTGTCCAGGGCTTGTATGGCATTGTTGACTATCACACTTGAGATCATTATGAGGGTTATGAAGGTGTAGGCGATGGATCAACTCTATCAGGACAGGGTATATCAGTTATTAACAGAAGGGGAAGAGTCTTACTTGATAAGTTCAGAGTGAGTCTTATGCTTCAATGGGAGGCTTATAATCCCATAGGATGGGAACCTACGACATGTTGTGATGACAAAGTCTCACGATTCATGGTTTTTGGTACATCCCAGAGGGGATAAGATGTACCAAGATATGATGAGACAATATTGGTGGGATGGGATAAAGAGGGACATTATTGAGTTTATCTCGAAGTGTGCCATTTGTCAGTTAGTGACGGTAGACCATCAGAGGCCAATGGAGATGTTACAGCCATTAGAGATTCTGGTTTAGAAATAGGAGAGTATATCGATGAAATTCAATACGGGGCTATTGACATCACAAAGGGGTCATGGTTCCATATGGTTCATCGTGGATCACCTGACCAAGGTGGCCCACTTTTTGCCTGTTCAAATAGATTATACAACATAACAGTTTGCCCATCTTTTTATATTCGAGATATTGAGGTTATATGGGGTACCGATTAATATTGTGCCCGATCGGGACAAGATCTTCATGTCATATTTTTAGGAGAGTTTATAGGATACTATGGGGACTGAGTTACAGTTGAGTACGACATATTATCCATAGGAATATGGGTAGACTGAGAGGGTTAATCAGATGCTAGAGGATATGTTAAGTATGTTCATATTGGATTTCAGAGGAGGTTGGGAGTAGCACCTCCCACTGGTGGAGATCTCTTATAATAAATCTTATTAGTTCACGACAGGCATGGATCCTTTTGAGGCATTGTATGGACGACCTTTTTGTTTGTCCGCTTGTTGGTTAGAGGTGGGGGACAATAATATTATTGGACTAGAGATGATCCAGGACACTTCTGCCAAGATTGAGCTAATTCGAGGTCGTATACGAATAGCTCAGAATAGGTTAAAGAGTTACGCAGATGCAGATAAGAGGCATGTAGAGCTTGATGTGGGTGGCCAAGTATTGTTGCAGTTGTGTCCTATAAAACGAGTTATGTGGTTGGGAAGAAAAGGAAGCTAGCACCGAGATATATGTGGCCTTTCCTGATCATTGAGAGGTTGGGGATAGTTGAATACTGACTGGCCCTATAAGAGCATCTGTAGAGGATTCACGACGTGTTTCATGTGTCGTCATTGAAGAAGTAATAGAGAAGTGAGATGTATTATTGGCACATTCCATCAGAGGAGGTTGATTTTCATCCGGACATCTTGTATAAGGAGATGCCAATTGCTATCTTAGATCATAGTGAGCATAAGCTGCGTTCAAAGGTGGCGCCCTTGGTTCATGTTCAGTGGGGGCATCATAATGCCAATGATATGTGAGGGAAATATCCGGATATCTTTATGCCAGGTATGCCCAAATTTTGGAGACAAAATTCCGTTGTAATGGGAGAGTATGTAGCACCTCGTATTTTTAATCATTTTTAAATTACACGTGTTTAAGTAATTTAAGTAAAAATGACATATAATGAGAATCAATAAATATTAATTAGTGAGTAAAAGGATTGATATTTATATGAGATTCTATTTACTGGTGTGATAAGTAAATAAAATTATGTCAATTGATATACATTGTAAGTGAGTAAAATCGATGGGCTTGCTGGTATCTCATTCGGGATGCATGTGTGAGGTTGTGTTGGAAATTAAATAGGGAAATTATGTTAAGTGACTCAAATGGTGATTTCGAGTGCGCCAATGATCCGAAATGGGTCAAGATAGTCAGAATTAGGTATCGAGGGTGGTAATTGGGTTTCAGGGACTTTTTTGGCTAAATGGGACCCGTACAAGGGCATTCGGGTCATTTTGAACTTAGCACTTAGCCTAATTTTGGGGTTGGGGTTATATCTAGGGAAGGTAGATGGAGTGGACAGCCATCACACCATCCCAAAAGATAAATTTGAGAGAGAAGCAAAAAGACAAGGGAGAACCAAAGAGAAAGTGAGGAAGATCATTCGAGAAGAGAATTAAGGCAATTCTGGGTCAAGAACCATTTCGTAAAGAGGTTCTAAAGAGGATAAATCAGAATTCCCTACTCTAAACTCAAGTATTTATCTTTCTTTGATGATTTATGTTGTGTCAATAATTTATATCAAAATTTGTTGTAGGAACACGAATTTTGGGGGTGGGATCCACAGGAAAAATGGACTTTTGGGAGTAAAGTTATAAAGAAATAATTTGATTATAATCCCATAGTAAATTTTAGATGATTCATGTTAAAAATATGTGATTTTTAGTGGTTAATATGAGAATTGATGTAATCTTGAATTCGAATTAAGAAGTGAATAATTCTTGATAAACTATGTTGAATCCTATGATATGATATGTTTTCGGATTGAAATCGGTTGTAAAAATGAGTACTATTATGTTTAGGATTGTTAAAAAGATCTTATTTTGGGTTTGAATGAGGCTGGGTATGCATATGGTTGATGGGAGGAAGAAGAAACCCGTTAAACATTAAGCTCGCTACTAAGGGGAACTAAACCGGTTTGCTTGGCGAGGGCAAACTGATTCGCCCATCGAACTGGTTTGGGCAACCCAGGCGAACCGGTTTGCTGGACAGGGTTGTCCCACTTTTTGGTTCATTAGTTTTTCGTATGCCGTTGAGGTTTTGACTTGGTTTATGAAGTTTGATAGGTGATTTAAGATTTGCGGAAATCTGTAGGAGATACTTTAACCTACCTAGGGTTAGACGGGAGTAAAATTCGATTATTGGAATACGGGTGTTTTAGGATGAATGACACTTGGGATATAACTTATGAAATCGCGTTGGGATTTTGGAAAGATTTAGGATAGGTGATGGATTATAATAGCTTAGTGGACAGAATCATGATATTTATGAATTTATAATAAGTAACTGAGTACTTGAATATTCGGGAGTTGGGGGTAGACTCGGGAATTATGGGCTAGTGTTACGAGTGATTTACGTACGTTTACCCTATATATATATATAATGCATTTATTCATGGAGGTACTCCTAACAGGTTGAAGATCATATCAACAGGTCTTCCATCTTGTAAATAAGGCATATCTTGTCTAGGCAATTTTTTTGAGGTGATACCCTTATTTCCATGGCTTCCAGCTACTCTATCGCCTACTTTGATTTCACGTTTTCGTGAAAGATATACAGTAATTTTTTTTGGATGATAACTTGAACTCCCATTTTTCTGGATCCATCTCACATCAATAACCCGACCCCCTAACTTGCTTCTACGGAACAAAGATCGAAAGAATTAAAAAAATATGTCATTCACAACCACTGATAAAGGATTCCTCGAAAAGTTGAGGATTATTAATTTTTTTAGAAATCAAATGGATTTAGTCTTATACATACCACAAAGATCGAAAAGATTGAAAAAATCAGATATTTACAACCACTGATGAAGGATTCCTCGAAAGTTAAGGATTAATAATATTTTTTAGAAATCAAACAGATTCAGTGACATACATACGCGAGGAAGGTCATAAAAAAGAAATAATAATTCATTGTATTTCTTTTATCGCTTCCTGCGAGATGAAAGTCTCAGTTCTAGTAAGATTTGTAAATGAATACCTTTAAGCTTCGCAGAAATATAAGGTCATGGCAAATTCTTCAGAAAAAATTGTGTCTTCAATCTATTAGGAATAGGGTTATGGTTCATTGGTGGACCTTTCTAAAAAATTGTGCTCTAAATAGGGTGAATTAGTGGACCTTTCTAAAAAGGTCCAAAATATAATTTTTTTACGAGGTGTCTTTGATTACCTATTAAAGTCACTTTCTAAAAAATAAAAATGACTATAAGATCATCGATCTAATCTACCAAACCAAAAGGTACCTTTGAGATAACGAAGAATGGGTTTTACACGAATGTCGTTCGATCCAATCCATTCTTGGGGTCAAATAAAGATAAAAAAGGATATGTCAATGACCTAGCATGATAAAGCTCTCTCCAAGGGCATGGAATGTATCATTTTTTGTTAGAACCTCCAAGTAGTCTCTGTTAAATTCTTTGATTGAAATCGGGGAAAGCTCCATAAAGAGAGCTAATATGTGCATTGTGGTGACAATAAATCTCAACACTAATTATAAGCAAGGCAATCACCAGAAAAAGAATAAAGAACGGAAAAATAAGAATGATCACGATCACACACAACACAAGATGTACGTGGTTCAGAAAATTGCCTACGTCCATGGTAGTGATTTTTGTTTCTATTTTTCTTTTTCTCCAGGGGAGTATTTCTAATTACATACCCTTTTCCCCGGGCTAGGGGCACAATATATATATATGTGAACTTCAGAGAGTGGGGGTGTTGGGAACCTCCACGTTGGCCCATAATCCCTAGAATATCTCCTGAGAGATTTTAGGGGTTGAATGGGTCGCTGCTGATTTAGTTATCTGTGAGACTTTGGAGTTTGGGATGGACTCCTCCTATTCTTTATAGGGCTTAGCCAGGCTATTTCTCAGGGCCAAGACAAATGGACGAGGTACCCACAATTTCTCCTAAAATGTTTGGGTCACAATTTGGGCTCAATAATTTTAAATAATAGCTCTGATGGCATTTTTACGAATTACAAGATGTCTTGGGGAGTGAAACGTCTTTCCCTAGTAGATTTAAGCGGCAGATTCACTTAGTTCTTCGTTCGTCATCATTGAGAGGCTTTAAATTTGTTTGAAGAGGCCATTTCTGACGTCGCTTCAAAAATCTTCGCACTCTCAAGATATCTTCAGCTTCTTATTGCGTTTTCTCAGTTCAAGGTGTCTCCTTTCGTCTTCCATCTCTTTGTTGTCTTTCCATCTTCCTTGCTTGTGGCTTTGCGTCGTCTCAAGCTATTTTTTACTTCATAAGTTTTCCAAACTTCTTCTCCTTTCTTTTCTGTTGAAATTTCTTCTTTATTACTTCTAGGATTTTTTCTTCTGATTGTAAGAATAGGTAATAGGTCAATAGCTAAGTTTAGGGAGTTTTACAACATGCCTAACTGGGTGGACACTGAATGTGCCCATGTCCCTTGTAATGTTCAAGACATTGAGGACGGGCATTGGATTCATGTTCTTCTGTTGTCTCAGGGGGGTCTAACATTTCCCCCAAATCGCTTGTTTTTGCACTTATTTAGTTACTTTTACATAGTTCCTGCCCATTGCTCTCCAAATGTTTGGAAAATTGTCATTAGTGTTCATAGGATCAATCAACTTTATGGCACCAATTTAGGTCTGGCTGGAATCTATTATTTTTATACCTTTTGTCGAATAAGTTTTGGTCTCCTCCATCTGAAAGCTAGGAGTCCTGACAGGGTGTTGGTAGTCAATCTACCTGATTCCCACAAGGACTATTGGCAAGAAGGGTTCAATGCCATAAATTGGTCGTTCCCTCCTCAAACTGAGGGAACGAGGTACATGGGACCTATGATTACCTTTTACGAGGAGGAGTACATTGGTGGACAAAACTCTTCTTCTGCTCATTAACATTTTCCTAATGTACTCTATTTCTCATGTTTTCCTTTTTCCCTTTCTCAGCGATGATAAAGAACTTGAAACCTGCACTCCACGAAATTCGAGCTACTGAGCTAATCAAAGCTTGTAAGATCAGGGAATACTTGGATGACGACGAGCATTCGTGATCAGCTATGTTCCTTTTAGAGTACAAGAACATTGAGTATAGATTCATCGTCCGACCTGTTGATAGTATTCCTCAGTTAGATATCAAAGATGAGGTCGCTGCTGAACGTATCCAATTAGACAAGATGGAGAGAAGCACTGGTGAAGACAATGTGGGAGATGATAGAGGTGGAGTTGAGGGTGATTATAGGGAGGAGATTTGGAGTGAAGAGTTATCTTCTAGTTCAAAGGAGGTCTCAGAGAGTTCAGAGGATTCGAATAACTTCCGCGAAGAGGCTATGGTTCCTTCCAGGAAGAACTTAATCTAGGATAATGATGGGGATAATGTATCTCTTGCTCGTTGGCTGAAGAAGCAGAAGTCTAGGAGCGGGGATACTGCTATTGGCTCCCAGGCTGTCGCTCATGAAAGGGAGATAAAGAAGAAGGAGGAGGCATTATAGAGAGAGAGAGAGAGAGAGAGAGAGAGAGAGAGAGGAAGAAGGAAGAAGGAAGAAGAAAGGGTGAGGGTTGAGAGGGAGAAAAAGGAGAGAGAAGAAGAGGGGAGGAGAGATAAAGTGAGGACGAAGGTAGGGAAATATTTGGTTCCCGTGTCTTCCCTAGCCGAGGGGGCTTTCGTTGCTCTTGCCCCTCAGCTAGCTCCGGTGGTGCTCGAGAGAGCAGTTTTGCCAGCTGATCGCCAGAGGTTGTCAAGTTTGGGGACCGACCAATTAACCCTAAAGGCGAGTCAGGGGTTAGTAAGTCTGTTATTACTCATCTACTCTTGAAGTTTTCTATTCAATACCTTATTTGTTAAATGTTTTCTTTCTCTCTACAGTTTGTATCTGATTTCACCGTCCTCTATTGCAGCCGCGATGAGTTGGTGAGGAAAAATGCTGAGTTAGAGGCGAGCTTGAAGGCTGCCAGTGCTACTCAGAAGTCTTCTGACCTTGCCTTAGCAAAATCTAACAAAACAAAAGCGAAAATATCCTAGGAGCTGAGGTAGTCTTACGACTTGGTCTATACGAGCAAATGGCAGTGGTTGAGGAGAAAAAAGAGCTTGCCGAGAAGATGAAGAAGCTGGAATCTGAGGATTCCACCCTTAAGGAGAGCTCATATAATGTAGGGTGGCTCGCAGCATATGAGGATGCTGAGGCTCAGATCGACTACATCAGCCTCCTCAACTTCAAGAAGGGTTGGGATAGGGCTTTTCTTACTATCGAGGTGGATGTTGATTCCCCTCTCTTTGATGAGTACGACCCTGGCCCTAAGCCTATTGTGGATGGGGTGCCTTCTCCTACTGCCAATGAAGGTTTCCCAGCTATCCCGTCTACTGCTTCTATTGTCCCCCTTAATCAAGGAATGGCGGTTGTTCCATTAGAGGGAGATGCACATGATGTTGCTACGGATAAGGGGAAGCAACCAGCATCCTCAGAGCAGACTGAGGTTGCCATCTAGTCTTCTTAGGGCTTTTTAATATTTCTTGTATCTTTGTCATTCACTTTTTCTTACGTTAATGTACTTGAACTATGTTTGATTTATTGAAATGAAGTTTTGTTCCCTTTCGTGTACAAATTTATTTATTCTCAATGCTTGTATGGTTTGTAGCTTATTGATATTCAGGAATATATTCCTGGTACCTCTCACCTAGGAAAAATTCTTGGTTCCAATGTGAACAACCGAGTTCGCCGTGCCTTTGTAAAAATCTGCAAGTCTCTTAGATCGAGGATTCAGGACTATAAAGACCAGCCAGAGCTTGTTACCAAGCTGAAAGATAGGCTTGAACAGATGGAGGAGGTCAACGCTTCTGTTCAAGAAGAAATGGATGCTCTAAAGGCTAATGATTAGGCATAAATTCTTCCAAATTTATCCCTTTAATTTAGTTATTTTAGCACCGTTAACAGCATAATCGATTTGATTTTATCTCATAATATTGCTACTGACTTATTATAACGAGTACCCCGAGTTTCTAGTATTTCTTACTAATTTTACAGGTATTTGATGTTAATAATAAAAGAAAGAAATCGGAAGAATAAAGAAAGAAAATAAGGAAAGTCAAAAGGGCAAAGTTGTAATTTTTACTCAGAATTCGGATGAGACATCTAAACAAAAGTTAAAGATATCAAGTTTACAAGAACCTAAGAAGAAACGGTACCTAAATCAGAGGCCCGGTATGAATGTTATGAGCAGTCAAAGATAAAAGAAAAAGTTAAAGAAAGATAGGACCGATCCGGATAGGACCGATCCGAAATACAAAGTTCCAGTGAACCCCAGATCGTAGACGGATCAAAGTTGATGAAAATTAAAAGAATAGATCTGGATAGGACCGATCTAGGAAGAAAAGAAAAGAACCGATCTGGATCCAAGCTGAACCGAACCGGACATAACCGAAGGAGGATAAGCCCGACCCGACTGTCGCAGTTTTGTTTTCTTACTCTTCCTCCAATGGAGAGTCCTCGTTAAGCTAAAACTCTTGGAGTCTTATAAGGTATTTAAACCCGATTTATTATCATTTTAGGGAGCGCAAAATTCATCTAATTTTTCCCTTTTTTTCCTTTAAAACTTTTATAGGTAGTTAGAGAGAGAAAGCTGCTACAAAACCCTAGTTTGAAGATCTAGCGCAATTTTAATTCCAAGATTGAAGTTTGTTCAGATTTATGTGATAACAAGTAGTTTTAGTTGATACTTTTAGTGCTTTGGTAAGGTAGTTGATTACTTTCTTCCGTCTAATCTTCCTTATACATCATTCTTCAATTCTCCCTTAGTTTAATCACGATTTCCTGCAATTCAACAATCGTTTTCATTAATTTCATCATCGTAGGCCAAATCTTTTAAGGGTCGGGATGCATGAACCCAACCCAATGTGGTAGTTGCATATGTATAAAATTAATCCTCTAAATTTAATGATTTATTATGACCATATTGTGTAGCAACAGAACCATTATAGATCTTTGGATCTCGTTTGCTTCTGGGTAAACGGGATGCTTCAGAATGCAATTCGAGTGTAACTATCGCAATACCGATTTACTCATCCTTTGATTAAGTATGGTGCGGGATTGAACCTCATATACGTAATGCTTGGGAGTACTAAATTTTGGGTATAATTAATTATTTAAATTTACGATTAGTTTTATACCATCAATAAACTAGGGTTGAGGGATTGTGTTCCCGTCCTGTTTTCTTCATGATATAGTTTGAGTTTTAAATCATTCATCGTTAGTATTTTAGGTAATTCAGAATAGTTGCATTTCTTTCATTATTTCAAAATTGCATTTAGTTGTAGTCCATTCCCAAAATCAATCATCTTTTCTTTTTCTTTAGAGTCAGAGTTAGGATTCCTTCCTCTGTCCAACGTCGTCACAACCCTGTTGTCCTATTTCCCTGAGGATCGATACCTGACTTATCGGATTATTACTAATGCGACAGGCTTGCACTTGAGCCTAGAGAGTACGCACTTCAGAGTTACAATCTTAGTCGCGTCAAGTTTTTGGCACCATTGCCGGGGATTTAGGTAGACTTAGGATTACATTAAGTCAATCTAAAACTTCGACCAAAAACTTCCAAAAATCCAAAAACATATAAAAATTTGAAAAAGCACAAAAATATTCATCATCATCTCTCACAATCCTTTTAACGCAAAATTCTGAACTCATTCCAACTCCCCATAATACTCCAACCCACATTTACGAAAATCTAATAGTTAAGTACGACCCTAATAGCCCTCACACTCCTAACGCTCCGCAATTTTGGGTTCCACCTCCCACACCGTCACACTCAATCGCAAATAACACTTCATTTTCCTTCTTAGGACACACTTCAGAGCGTGCTGGAGTATACCAAGTGAGGACACAGAGTCTTTGAGTGAGAGAAATATGTCACAACACGGTAGTGCAACCACCGATGAGGGAGAGGCCCCGTATCGCCCTTTGAGAGACATATTATATCCCGAGCGCACTGCCACTCCAAGATGCATTTTACTCCCGTATAATGCAGGGCAATTTCTCTTTAGGAATGGGATGATCCAGATACTTCCCACTTACCATGGAATGGATTCAGAAAAGCCATATGCCAACATCATGGAATTTGAGGACGCGTGCGAGACTCTTAGCGATCAAACTTTCATAAAAGATGTGCTCCGCCTTAAACTCTTCCCATTCTCGCTAAAGGATAAGGCTAAGACCTGGCTATGGCCTTTACCTCCAAATTCGATTTCATCATGGAACGAGGTACAATCTAAATTTCTCAAGAAATTCTTTCCTCCACATCGAACAAACTCCATTAAGGCTCAAATTCAAACTTTTCGACAATTAGAAAATGAGTCATTCAATCGATGCTACGAGCGTTTCAATGAGTTGATTACTTCGTGTCCCCATTATGGTTTTGAAAAAATGCAAATCATTTCCTTCATCCATAATGGGTTGAACATTAATACCAAGCAACTCGTTGAAACCATGTACGATGGCCCATTTGTTGACTTAGACGCCAACGATGCTGAGCTTCACCTGAGGTATGTCGCCGAGACTACCCAATCCTGGTATACATCTGAACCTAATGCTCAAAATTGAAATCTCCAAGTGACCACCACTCCATTGGCGTACGACCTATTTCATGTAGAGAAGAATTCCATGACAGACTGTCGACTCGATGTAATTGAGAAAGGAATGCGAGACCTACTTGAAGTATATGGAAGAGAATTAACCGGATCCATCCCAAACCCCGTCGAGATGGTGTGTGAAATTTATGAGGCAGGTCATTCAACTGAGGAATGCCCGACTATACCCGCCTACAAAGTGATGCTTCAAGAGAAAGCCAATGGTATAAGAGGATTCAAGGGTAATTTCGGTGCACCGCATGGGAATTCTTACAACGCTTAATGGACAAACCATCCTGGTTTTAGCTATGGGTAATAACATGCTGCAATGAATCCTAATTCACATGCTTACCCTCCTCCACCACAACACTCATAACAAGATCCACACATGCAAGGACATGTGCAAGCACCACCACCTCAAGGAGCATATATCACTCTACCGCGGAGAAATCTGGAGGATACGATTAACATCTTTATCAATACCCAGAATCTAACTAATGTTAGGCATGAGCGCATGATCAATGACATGAATGCGAACATTTCAATGTTACAATCATCGTTGAGTATCCAAGAGAAAGGCAAGTTTCCTGCCCAGGGCCAAAGACCGCCCCAATGTCAAACTAGTGTTAGCTCCAAATCGACAGAACATCAGGAGAAATGTAGCGTAATTACCACTATACATAGTGGGAGAGTAGTTGATTTATCACCTCCCCCAAATGACGCAACTAAAGACAAGGAGATTTCACCCGACACGAAAGAGGCCGAGGATGTACCCTTGAAAGAGAGTGATATAGAAGACACTAATGATCCCGAGGTAGTAGTGAAACCACCCACCGCGGCATCATTTCCTTAAAGGTTGGTTCCTTCCCATAAGGAAACCCCCATGATGAAGTGCTAGACGTGCTTAAGCAAGTAAAGCTCAATTTACCTTTTCTCGATGCCATTAAGAAGATTCCAACTTATGCAAAAGTCATCAAAGACTTGTTAACAGTAAAGACGAAGATGATGGTAAAATGTCTAGCACAGAACGTGAGCTCTATTTACTTAATGATCTCCCGCCAAAATTCAAAGATCCCGGTGCACCCACCATTTCCTGTACCATTGGAGAAAATAAAATTGAAAAAGCCTTACTTGACTTGGGGGCAAGTGTCAATATCCTCCCTTACGCCATCTACAGGCAACTTGATCTGGGCGACCTTAAGCCCACAAAGATCCCTCTCCAGTGAGCGGATCGAATCGTGAAGATCCCAAGAGGTATAGTTGAGGACGTGATCGTTCAAGTTAACACTTTCTACTTTCCGATAGATTTTGTCATTTGCGACACGGAACCCTCCTTCACCTCTACCAATCATATTCCCATCATTCTTGGGAGCCCATTCTTAGCTACGGCTAAAGCAATTATCAATACTCGAAATGGTAAGATGCAACTCACTTTTGGGAATATAACCTTAGAGACTAACATCTTCCATATAGCCCAATATATGGGGGAAGAAGATGATCTTCACGCGGTGTGCCTAATTGATGAGATCGTAGAAGAGAACATTGAGGAAAATTTCTATGGAGACGCCTCAGAAGCTTTCTTAGTGTCTAGTCATGAGAGCGAGGGAACTTATACCGAGTTTGAAAGAGAATTAGGGGACAGGAGCATGGAAAAATTTGAAAAATAATTCGGTCCGGTGGATGAGAGCCTTACTATTGAAGTTCAATCCCTATTAGGCTCTTGTAGTCACTTAGAAGAAAACGAATGGAAAGATAAAATTAATGAATTCCTTCTTTGTGAACATACACCCATACCACTAGAGGTCCTGAAGGCTATTGAGGAGAAAATTTGTGCTTCGTACGACTTAGAACCCAACCCATGCATTCTAGAAATTAAAAGAAACTTAGGTGTTCCCACTGAATCGATGCACACAAGCCATGCTTTGAGTATGCATGACACGGATCCCTTTCCAAGTAGTCACGACGCGTCTCCCGGTATTTCCCTCATCTACGGGCGAGGTACCAAATTGTTCCAATTATTGGTTTACGATATGAAGACGGGAGAGACGAGGAGAGCACCAAACCCCGCGATTGGAGTCAGGTGAGTTTGTGGAGAGATGAGAGGTCGTCGCACCCACGACGCGTATGGGGTGATTTTTATTGTATTATTGAGTAATGTGTTAGGGTCATTTAGTGTCTTTATGCATTTTAAATATTTGTTTATTTTATATTTCGGCACTTTTAATTCGCTTTGAGTTAGATTTTAGTGATTTTGATTGAGGACAATGCAAAAGTCAAAGTTAGGGGGGGTGACAAGTATGTATTTATAAAACTTCATAAATTTTCAAAAATGCCCAGAAATTTCAAAAAAATCATAAAATTTGGAAAAATTCAAAAATATTTAATGTTCAAAATAAATAAAAATTGGAATTCAAAATTTTCAAAAATGTCATTAAAAGTCGTCTTAAAGTCTCAAGTTTTAAAATTCAAAATGCACAAAGCCGAAATTGACCAAAGATGGAAATTGAGCGAACATAGGCGACTTAACGAATAAATGTGGAGATTAATAACCCCGGTGAGATTCGAGCCTTTCATCTTTGTGAAATTTATAAATCAATCGGAGTTACTTGTTAACTCAAAAGTTATTTTCAGCGTCAAATAAAGTCATCGAGGATGTCAATTCTTTCACTTTGATCGATTATGGAAAATGTGTGTGATATTTCCTTGAAAAACATGCCAAATAGATCTCTAAACTTAATTCATCTAGAAACGCATATGATAACGTAATTAGTATTTTGGAAAATGAAGTAAGCCTTCATTTGTCACCCAAAAATATTGGCCAGAAAAAGTAGCAAAAAATTATCCCTTTTGTAACCCAAATTGAGCCAAATAATTTTTTCCCTTTCGTTTGACAACCCGAAAACCCCCAACTAGTCCGGAATTGTGAAAAGGGGACAATCCCATAAATTAGGTCCGAAAACTGCAGAAAAAGGGGCAAGAAAAAAAATAGATATGCTCAACAAAAATAGCAAGAAAAGAAAAGAGTGAAAAATAGAAAAAGACAAAAAAGACAAATGAACAAAAGCCCGGAAACGCACTAACGGACATCATAAGAAAACTTTCCAATTCCAGATTTCCCGTACCATTCTCATTTTACCCAATACACCCTTAGCCCAATAAAGTCCTAACCGAGTCCAAATTTACGAAATTGGTTACCGCGTGAAGAGCAAAAACACAAAAAGATAATAAAAGAGATCAAAGAGACTAATTAGAGGCAATGTTCCTGTGTTTCAAACCGTATTCCGTTGATGAGATCCAATCACTATAAAATTTCCGTTTTTGTACTTGTGTTCGTGAACTTGATTAAAATATATTTACTCTTTATATCACACACACCGATAGAATAGCCACATTCCGAGCGATTCGTTTGTGAGAGCATCCCGTGAGCATTTGAATCAAAATAAATTTTCGAAAAGTAACGTAATGGTTACTCGGTGGAAATTCGTGGTTAAATTTTCCTGCCTCGCACACACGCACTATGATTTGAGACTCTTGAACATGACCAGATGATGATTATTTATTGGGAAAATTATTAATGGTGTTCATAGGATCAATCAACTTTATGGCACCAATTTAGGTCTGACTGAAATCTGTTATTGCTATACCTTTTCTCGAATAAGTTTTGGTCTTCTCTATCTGAAAGCTAGGAGTCCTGACAGGGTGTTGGTAGTCAATCTACCTGATTCCCACAAGAACTATTGGCAAGAAGGGTTCAATGCCAGGAACTGACAGTTCCCTCCTCAAACTGAGGGAACGAGGTATAGGGGACCTATGATTCCATTTTATAGGGAGGAGTACATTGGTAGACATAACTCTTGCTCTCCTCATTGACATTTTCCTAATGTACTCTATTTCTCATGTTTTTCTTTTTTCCTTTCTCAGCGAAGATAAAGGACTAAAAACCTGCACTCCACGAAATTCTAGATGATGAGTTAATCAAAGCTTGTAAGATAAGGGAATACTTGGATGACGACGGGCATTCGCGATCAGCTGCATTCCTTTTAGAGTAGAAGAACATTGGGTCTAGCTTTATCGCCCGACCTGTTAATAGTATTCCTCAGTTAGATATCATAGAAGAGGTCGCTGCTAAACCAATCCAATTAGACGAGGAGGAGACCAGCTCTGGTGAAGAAAGTGCGGGAGCTGACAGAGGTGGAGTTGAGGGTGATGGCATCGAGGAGAGTTGGAGTGAAGAGTTATCTTCAAGTTCAGAATCCATCCGAAACCCCGTCGAGAAGGTGTGTACGATTTGAGAGGCGGGTCATTCAACTGAGGAATGCCCGACTATACCCGCCTACAAAGTGATTCTTCAAGAGCAAGTCAGTGGTATAGGAGGATTCAAGGGTAATTTCGGTGCACCGCATGGGAATTCTTATAACCCTTCATGGACAAACCATCCTTGTTTTAGCTATGGGCAACAACATGCTACGATGAATCCTAATTCACATGTTTCCCCTACTCCACCATAACACTTTCAACAAGCTCCACACATGCAAGGATATGTGCAAGCACCACCACCTCAAGGAGCATATATCACTCCACCGCGAAGAAATCTCGAGGATACGATCAATAACTTTATCAATACCTATAATGCAACTAATGATAGGCATGAGCGCATGATCAACGACATGAATGCGAACATTTCAAAGTTACAATCACCGTTGAGTATCCAAGAGAAAGGCAAGTTTCCTACCCAGGGCCAAAGACCACCCCAAGGTCAAACTAGTGTTAGCTCCACCTCGACAGAACATCAGGAACAATGCAGCATAATTACCACTCTACATAGTGGGAGAGTAGTTGTTTTATCACCTCCCCCACATGAGACAACCAAAGACAAGGAGATTTTGCCCTGCACGAAAGAGGCCGAAGATGTCCCCTTGAAAGTGAGTGATAAAGAAGACACTAGTGAGCCCGAGGTAGTAGTGAAACCACCCACCGCGGCATCATTTCCTCAAAGGTTAGTTCCTTCCCATAAAGGAAACCCCCGTGATGAAGTGCTAGACGTGCTTAAGAAATTAAAGCTCAATTTACCTTTCCTCGATGCCATTAAGCAGATTCCAGCTTATGCAAAAGTCATCAAAGACTTGTTAACAGTGAAGACGAAGATGATGATAAATTGTCTAGCACGGAACGCGATATCTATTCTACTTAATGATCTCCCGCCAAAATTCAAAGATCCCGGTGCACCCACAATTTCCTCCACCATTAGAGAAAATAAAAATTAAAAAGCCTTACTTGACTTGGGAGCAATTGTTAATATCCTCCCTTACGCCATCTATAGGCAACTTGATCTGGGCGACTTTAAGCCCACAAATATCACTCTCCAGTTAGCGGATCGAACCGTGAAGATCCCAAGAGGTATAGTTGAGGACATGATCGTTCAAGTTGACACTTTCTACTTTGCGGTAGATTTTGTCATTTGGGACACGGAACCCTCCTTCACCTCAAACAGTCATATTCCCATCATTCTTGGGCGCCCATTCTTAGCTACGACTAACGCAATTATCAATACTCGAAATGGGCAGATGCAACTCACCTTTGGGAACATGACCTTAGAGACTAACATCTTCCATATAGCCCAACATACGGGGGAAGAAGATGATCTTCACGCAGTGAGCCTAATTGATGAGATCGTAGAAGAGCACATTGGGGAAAATTTCTGTGGAGACACCTCAGAAGCTTGCTTAGTGTCTAGTCATGAGAGCGAGGGAACTTATACCGAGTTTGAGAGAGAGTTTGGGGACATGAGCATGGAAAAATTTGAAAAATAATTCAGTCCGGTGGATGAGAGCCTTACTATTGAAGTCCAATCCCTATTAGGCTCTTGTAGTCACTTAGAAGAAAGCGAATGGAAAGATAAAATCAATTAATTCCTTTTTTGTGACCATACACCCATACCACTAGAGGTCCTGAAGGCTATTGAGGAGAAAATTTGTGTTTCGTCCGACTTAGAACCCGACCCATGCGTTCCAAAAATTAAAAAAAAACTTAGGTGTTTTATTCGAATCGGTGCACGCAGGACATGCTTTGAGTAAGCATCACAGGGATCCCTTTCCAAGTAGTCACGATGCGTCTCCCGGTCTTTACCTTATCTATGGGCGAGGTCCGAACTTGTTCCAAATATTGGTTTACGATATGAAGACGGGAGAGACGAGGAGAGCTCCAAACCCCGCGATTGGGGTCGGTTGAGTTTGTGGAGAGACGAGAGGTCGTCGCACCCCCGACGCATATGAGGTGATTTTTATTGTATTATTGAGTTAGGGTCATTTAGTATCCTTATGCATTTTAAATATTTATTTATTTTATTTTTCTGCACTTTTAATTCGCTTTGAGTTAGATTTTAGTCCTTTTGATTGAGGACAATGCAAAAGTCTAAGTTGGGGGGGGGGGGGGGGTTGACAAATGCGTATTTATTAAACTTCACATATTTTCAAAAATGCCCAGAAATTTCCAAAAAATCATAAAATTTGGAAAAATAAAAAAAATATTTATTGTTCAAAATAAATAAAAATTAGAATTCAAATTTTTTGAAAATGTCAATAAAAGTCGGTTTAAAGTCTCAAGTTGTAAAATTCAAAATGCACAAAGCCGAAATTGACCAAATATGGAAATTGAGCGAACATAGGCGACTTAACGAATAAATGTGGAGATGAACAACCCCGGTGAGATTTGAGCCTTTCATCTTTGTGATATTTATAAATCAATCCGAGTTACTTGTTAACTCAAAAGTTATTTTCAGTGTCAAATAAAGTCGTCGAGGATCTCAATTCTTTCACTTTGATCGGTTATGGAAAATGTGTGTGATATTTCCTTGAAAAACGTGCCAAATAGATCTCTAAACTTAATTTATCTCGAAACGCATATGATAACGCAATTAGTATTTTGGAAAATGAAGTAAGCCTTCGTTTGTCACCCAAAAATATTGGCCTGAAAAAGTAGCGAAAAATTATCCCTTTTGTAACCCAAATTGAGCCAAATAAAATTTTCCCTTTCATTTGACAGCCCAAAAAGTCCCAACTAGTCCGGAATTGTGAAAAGGGGAGAATCCCAGAAATTAAGTCCGAAAAATGCAGAAAAAGGGGAAAGAAAAAAAATAGCTATGCTCAATAAAAATAGCAAGAAAAGAAATGAGTGAAAAATAGAAAAAGAAAAAAAAAACAAATGGGCAAAAGCCTGGAAACGCACTAATGCACATTATAAGAAAACTTTCTAATTCTAGATTTCTTGTACCATTCTCATTTTACCCAATACACCCTTAGCCCGAAAAAGTCCTAACCGACTCCAAAATTACAAAATTGGTTACCGCGTGAAGAGCAAAAACACAAAAAGATAATAAAAGAGATCAAAGATACTAATTAGAGGCAATGTTCCCGTGTTTCAAATCGTATTCCGTTAATGAGATCCAACCACTATAAAATTTCCGTCTTTCTACTTATGTGCATGAATATGGTTCCAATATATTTACTCTTTATATCATGCACACTGAGAGAATAGCCACATTCCGAGCGATTCGTTTGTGAGAGCATCCCGTGAGCATTTGAATGAAAACAAATTTTTGAAAAGTAACGTAATGGTCAATCGGTGGAAATTCGTGGTTAAATTTTCTGGCTTCGTACACACGCACTATGATTTGAGACTCTTGAACATGACTTGATGATGATTATTTTTTGTAAAAATTTTCAATGGTGTTCATAGAATCAATCAACTTTATGGCACCAATTTAGGTCTGGCGGAAATCTGTTATTGCTTTACCTTTTTCTCGAATAAGTTTTGGTACCCTCTATCTGAAAGCTAGGAGTCCTGACAGGGTGTTGATAGTCAATCTACCTGATTCCCATAAGGACTATTGATAAGAAGGTTTCAATTCCAGGAACTGGCAGTTCCCTCCTCAAACTGAGGGAACGAGGTACAGGGGACCTATGATTCCATTTTATGGGGAGGAGTACATTGGTAGACATAACTCTTCTTCTGCTCATTGACGTGTTCCTAATGTACTTTATTTCTCATGTTTTCCTTTTTTCCATTCTCAGCGAAGATAAAGAACTTGAAACCTGCACTCCACGAAATTTGAGTTGCTGAGCTAATCAAAGCTTGGAAGATCAGGAAATACTTGGATGACAAAGAGCATTCGCGATCAGCTGTGTTCCTTTTAGAGTACAAGAATATTGTGTCTAGCTTCATCGCCCGACTTATTGATAGTATTCCTCAGTTAGATATCATAGAAGAGGTCGCTGCTGAACCAATCTAATTAGACGAGGAGGAGAGCAGCACTGGTGAAAAAAGTGTGGGAGCTAACAGAGGTGGAGTTGAGGGTGATTACAATGAGGAGAGTTGGAGTGAAGAGTTATCTTTAAGTTAGAGTGAGGGCTCAGAGAGTTCAAAGGATTCGGATAACTTCAGCGAAGAGGCTATCGCTCCTCCCAAGAAGAAATTAATATAAGATGATGATGAGGATAATGTAGCTCATGCTCATCGGCTGAAGAAATAGAAGTATAGGAGTGGGGATACTGCCATTGTCTCCCAGACTGTGGCTCATGAAGGGAGATGAAGAAGAAGGAGGAGGCATTGGCGCGAGAGAGATAGAGGAAGAAGGAAGAAGAGAGGAGGAGGGTTGAGAGGGAGAAAAAGGAGAGAGAAGAAGAGAGGAGGATAGATTAAGTGAGGATGAAGTTAGGACAATATTTAGTTCCCGTGTCTGCCCTAACTGAGGGGGCTTCCGTTGCTCTTGCCCCTCATCTGGCTCCAGTGGTGCTCGAGAGAGCAGTTTTGCCAGCTGATCGCCAGAGGTCGTCAAGTTTGGGGATCGACCAGTTAGCCCTAAAGGCGAGTTAGGGGCTTGCCTTGGTAAGTCTGTTATTACTTCTTTACTCTTGAAGTTTTCTATTCAATACCTTATTCACTAAATGTTTTCTTTCTCACTAAAGTTTTTATTTGATTTCACCGTCCTCTACTACAACCGCGATGAGTTGGCAAGGAAAAATACGGAGTTAAAGGCTAGCCTGAAGGCTGCCAGTGCTACTGAGAAGTCTTCCGACCTTACTTTGGAAAAAAGCTAACAAAAATAAAGTGGCAACATCCTAGGAGCTACGGCTTGGTCTGTACGAGCAAGCTGGCGGTGGTTAAGGAGAAAAAAGAGCTTGCCTAAAAGATGAATAAGCTAGGACCCGAGGGTTCCACCCACAAGGAGAGCTCATAGAATACTGGGTGGCTCATAGCATACGAGGATGCTGAGGTTCAGATCGGCTACATCAGCCTCCTCAACTTCAAAAAGGGTTGGTACAGGGCTTTGCTTACTGTCGAGGTGGATATTGATTCCCCTCTATTTCATGAGTACGACCCTGGCCCTAAGCCTGCTGTGGATGGGGTGCCTTCTCCTACTTCCAATGAAGGTGTCCCAGTTATCCCGTCTACTGCTTCTGTTGTCCCCCTTGATCAAGGAATGGTGGTTGTTCCATCAAAGGGAGATGCACGTGAGTCTTCTGCGGATAAGGGGAAGTAACCAACATCCTCAGAGTAGATTGAGGTTGCCAACTAGTCTTCTTAGGGATTTTTATATTTCTTGTATCTCTGCCATTCTCTTTTTCTTACATTGATGTACTTGAACTATTTTTGATTTATTGAAATGAAGTTCTATTCCCTTTCGTGTACTAATTTATTTATTCTCAACGCTTGTATGGTTTGTAGCTTATCGATATTAAGGAATATATTCCTGGTACCTCTCACCTAGGAAAAATTCTTGGTTTCGATGTGAGCAATCGAGTTCGTCGTGCCTTTGTAAAAATATGCAAGTCTCTTAGATCGGGGAATCGGGACTATAAAGACCAGTCAGAGCTTGTTGCCAAGCTGAAAGATAGTCTTGAGGAGAAGGAGGAGGTTGAAGCTTCTGTTCAAGAAGAAATGGATGCTCTGAAGGCTAATGATTAGGCATAAATTCTTACAAATTTATCCCTTTAATTTAGTTACTTTTAGCACCTTGAACAACGTATTCTATTTTATTTTATCTCATAATCTTGCTACTAACTTATTCTAACGAGTACCCTGAGTTTCTGGTATTTCGTACTAATTTTACAGGTATTTGATGCCAATAAAGAAAGAAAGAAACCGAAAGAATAAAGAAAGAAAAAAAGGAAAGTTTAAAGGGCAAAGTTGTAATTTTTACCCAAAATTCGGATGAGGCTTCTAGGAAAAGTTGAATATATCAAGTTTACAAGTACACAGGATGAAACGGTACCTCAATCGGAGTCCCGGTGTGAAAGTTATGAGCAGTCAAAGATAGAAGACAAAGTTAAAGAAAGATAGGACCGATCCGAAATACAAAGTTCCAGTGAACCCCAGACCGAAGACCGATCAAAGTTGATGAAAATGAAAAGAACTGATCCGAATAGGACTGATCCTAGAAAAAAAGAAAAGAACCGATCCGAATCCAAGCAGAACCGAACCGAAGGAGGATAGGACCGGTCCGACTTTCGCAGTTTTTTTTTCTTACTCTTCCTCCAATGGAGAGTACTCGTTAAGCTAAAACTCTTGGAGTCTTGTAGGGTATTTAAACCCGATTTATTATCATTTTAGGGAGTGGAAAATTCATCTAATTTTTCCCTTTTTTCAGTTAAAACTTTTGGAGGTAGTTAGAGAGAGAAATCTGCTACAAAACCCTAGTTTGAAGATCTAGTGCAATTTTAATTCCAAGATTGAAGTTTGTTCAGATTTCTGTGATTACAAGTAATTTTAGTTGATGCTTTTAGTGCTTTAGTAAGTTAGTTGATTACTTTCTTCTATCTAATCTTCCTTATACATCATTCTTCAATTCTCCCTTAGTTTAATCATGATTTTCAGCAATTCAATAATCATTTTCATTAATTTCATCATGGTAGGCTAAATCTTTTAAGGGTCGGGATGCATGAACCCAACCCGATGTGGTAGTTGCATGTGTATAAAATTAATCCTCTAAACTTAATGATTTATTATGACCTTTTTGTATAGCAACACAACCATTATAGATCTTTGGATCTCGTTTGCTTCTGGGTAACCGAGATGCTTCAGAATGTAATTCGAGTGTTACTATCGCAATATCGATTTACTCGTCCTCTGATTAAGTATGGTGCGGGCTTGAACCTCATATACGTAATGCTTGGGAGTACTAAATTTTGGGTCTAATTAATCATTTAAATTTATGATTAGTTTTATACCATCAATACACTAGGGTTGAGGGATTGTATTCCCGTCCTATTTTCTTCATCATATAAGTCGAGTTTTAAATCATTCATCGTTAGTATTTTAGGTAATTCAGAATAGTTGCATTTCTTTCATAATTTCAAAATTGCATTTAGTTTTAGTCCATTCCCAAAATAAATCATCTTTTCTTTTTCTTTAGAGTCGGAGTTAGGATTCCTTCATCTGTCCAATGTCGTCACAATCCTGTTGTCCTATTTTCCTGAGGATCGATACCTGACTTATCGGATTATTACTAACGCGACAGGCTTGCACTTGAGCTGAGAGTGTACGCACTTCTGAGATACATTCTTAGTCGCATAAGCTAAGCTTCTGGATGCTTCTGAGTTCAATCAAGTTGGAGAGGTCCTTCAATAGGAGAATGATGCTCTAAGGAAGGAAGTCTCAAGGCTTAGGGAGAATGCGCCGATCATTGCCCCTCGAGTTTTACGCGGTTCTTCTTCATCAACTGGGCGATAAGCTTGTACTGATGATAGTGGTTCAATTAGGGAGATTACTCAACTGCGAGGTGATGTTCGCAGGGTGTATGTGATAGTAGCTGGTTTTTAGAGAGTCGTCACCTTACTGAGGCACCTATTCAAGAAAGGTCCTCGACAGGTGTGGGCTGATGGCTACGACCAGGGTTGGACTGATGCTCCAATGAAGTTGAAGGAGGTTGAGGCTTTAACTTTCATAAGAAGGTGGTTGAGTGCCCTTAGGGAGTTGCATGTCCCTAGGAACTCTGTTCTCTAGTATCGTCATGAGATATCTTCCTAAACTTTGATGCCGAACCCATTCAGAAGGGACGATCGATGGGTTCCCATAGATGCGATCCCAAGACAACTCCTGGAACCAAATTCAGACGAAGTCGAGGAGGAATTCGCTCCTCACCCAAATGATGGCCGGAGAGCCCGAGTGGCTGATTACCTTGCTCAGCGACCTAGTTCTTATTAGGATTTGAATTACTCATAATATATAACTCTTTGTATATGTAATGATATAATAAAATAGTTATGTTTTCGATGATTTGCCGACTAAACATGGGTTGTGTTATTTTTTACTTCATTGATCTCCTGCTCAGTTATCTTGGGCTCTTTGAGCCGACTCGATTTGACTTAGGCAGAGTTAGTTGTTGAGTGGGTATCCCCCCAGTCCAGTATGCTTTTAGTGTACCATTATTCCTTACTTTACCTTTTAAGTTATGTTGTCACACTTCCTTAGGCCTAAGTGAGGCAATGGCGAGGATACACCTAGTATCAGGTATTCTACCCGAGTAGGATTTTCGAGCCAGACAATGTTGGCACCCAACCTGGGTTAGCTATGTTGCCTAAGGGTTCCTTGTATGTCTTCATGTACTGCTAGGGGCAAGCTAGGAGGTCATTCGTGTTAATTGACAAATGCTTGAGGAGGATTACTGATAAGAAGCTTTTTGCGTATGTATCGTTGTAGTGCAAAAGTCACTCTCAAAATTCCCTTGAGTACCTACAAAACTTGTCTAAAAATAACTCATATTGCGGTAAGTACGGGTATCAATCCAACTTCCAAGGTGAAACAATTAATGTGAAAACGCGCAATTCAATTTTTTTATGAAAATCTTTTTTTAAATTTTTTTATTATTTTAAAAAAAATTTCAAGGGAAAAATTAACTAATAAATGCTAAAATTATAAAATGACTAAATAATGAAAAAAATATGCAACCGAGTGTGAAATATGTGAGAAAGTCAAGAAATGGTATTACACTTCATTTTCAATTATTTTAATTTCTCAATTTATTAATTTAAAATATTTCGAGATAATATTAAATTGATAATCTAACTCTCGTTAAAATTATAAATTTAATAAAATCTTTTTCAGAAAATTAATTTAAAAATGTCACACGGTGAAAAATAAGGACTTATACTATTTTCAGAAAATTACCCGCTAGGATCAATTTAACGAAAACAATAGCAATATTCAAATTTCGGAAAAACCTATCTCTAGTTCGATTCCTAAATTCAAACATTAATTTGTTCAATTAATTTACTAACTCTCGTTACATAAATTAATTGGTGACATTTAAAATTAATTTATCTAGAAATATAAAATTAAAGAAACCAATTAATTAAAGTAACATCATACGCAGTGCATCCCACTCCTTGAACGGGGTGTTTAGCCAAACATTCTCATGTGTGCATTAACAACAATAGATAATATGTCAAGAAGGATATAAATTGAAAAGAGAATGTAGAAATACAATACGCAATTTTTTCCCAAATTTGTCTTGAAATGCGTTTGACATGCGTCCAACTTCTTCACAATTTTCAGCACTCAGATTACAAAAAGAACACTAGAAACTAAACCTAAAAATTATCCTAAAGCTAAACTATTTTTTTTTTATTTTCTGAATTTTTTTATGTACCTACTATGTATATATTATACACTGTGGTTTTTTCTCTCTCTACGTATCTCTTCTCTTTTCTTCTGATGAGAGTCTTCCCCTTTTAAAGTGAGTAGCTCCTTCCCTTCAATAACAATACCCACGACTTGTTTGTTTCTTAAGAGATTTTGTGGGATTTGGAGATGCCCAAGTTGGATAATAATGGATGCCTACTTTCTTGAGATTTTATTTTGGATTTGGGTTTGATTTGATTCAGGTTTAGAGCTGGCAACGGTTTTCTAGCCGGAGGTTTCGCGGGTTGGTGGCATGGTCGCGAAATGGGTCGAGCTGTCCAGCGGCGGGTATGGTAGCTCCGAAGGTTTTTTTTAGTTGGAGGTCCAAGTTACATCGTCGGCAGGTCGCCGGATCTAGCAGTGGTATGGTCACTGGAGAGGGGGGTCCGCGGCTTGCAGGTGGGTTGGGCTTTGTGGGTATCCGGGTTAACAGATGAGCGCCGGATGGAGGTCTAGGCGCCACCGGTTCGGAGGGGCGAGGTCGTCCGAATGGGGCTGGAACCGGGCCAGGGTCGCGCCGGCCGGAGGCGCACACGGGTTACTGGGTCCGGCACCGGAGGTCTGGGTTCTGTCCAAGTTCCGCCGGGTTTTGGGATGTTGGGTTAAGGGCTGTGATTTGGGAGGTGTTAATAGTGGTAATGGAGGTGAGGAGAAAGATAGTGGAAGGTGAGGAAGGAAGAAGATGATGTGGGGGTGATTAGAATGTGTGAGGGTGTCGGGTAAGGTGTGGTGTGAGTGAGAGATGTTTAGGGTGTGTGCTAGTGTATGGTGTTATGGTGTGTGTGGGGATTGTTTTAGGTGTAGGTTAGGTGTAGAGTTTTATGATGTGTGTGTGTTTCATTTTGATCCCAAAAAAAATGAAAATTAAAATAACTAATAACCAAAAAATATAAAATCTATAAAAAATAAAATTAAAATAAAATAAAAATTCTAATCTATAAAATAAAACAAAAGAAATAAAATTAAAACTAAAAAAAATTAAAATAAAAACTAAAGACTTAATTTTTTTTATAAAATCTAATAAAATTAAAAACGAACACCTAAACTAATCCTAATAAAATAAAATAAAGACTAAAAATTAAATACTAATAAAAATCAAAATCAAAATAAAGAAATATAAAACTTATAAAATAAATTCTAGAAAATTCTAAATAAATCCTAAAAATAAAATGACTAAAAATAAAAATTTAAGAAATTCTAAAAAGGCACAAACTCAACACACATTGGGCTCGGGGTATGGACTGGGCTCGGTCTAGACTTAGGTTAAGGTTACGGGACTGGTTCGGGGCATCAGAACACATCTCGACATGTTCAAATGGGACTCCAGACTTCGCGGTCGCTTTTGATTTCTTTATTTAACGCTTTTGACCGCTTCTGCGTTGCAATTGTACTGATTCAGCATTTTTTTGTACCGCAACTGTGTATTGACCTGCAAAATGATGAAATACGAACATAAGGCCAATTTTATTAGAAACGAGCGACTAAAATGCTTATATTCAAGGTATAAAATAGACACTTTTGGGTGCTTATCAGTTACTATACACTAACCCTGCTTTAATGAGTTTCTCGTGATCTTAGATTTGCATGTTAGGAGGGGAGCCTGTAACTTGGAAAGGGTGCATTTATTATAACGTAGCTGAGCAAAATCAACACTTCATAAATGGCATTGCCAAACGAATCTTATTAATTACGGATGAATTGAAAATTCAACATTGAGTTCAAAAAAGAAAAAAGAAAACTAGAAGTAAAATTTCTTTAAATTGGCTGCGTTGCAAGCTCTAGGTATCTCCCTGCCCTCCAGCGTTTCTAAGTGATAGGCTCCTTGTAGGTCGTCTTTTATCACCTTGAATGGTTCCTCCCAGTTTGATCCTAACTTTCCATCCGATGGTTTTACAGCACTACCAAGAACTTTCCTTAGGACGTAGTCCCCAAACCAGAATGCTCTTGGATTAACCTTTTTATTGTGGTGCTTTGCTAGCTGTTGCTGGTAGGTTGCTAGTTTCACTAGAGCTAACTCCCTTCATTCCTCAGCTAGGTCAAGTTCTGCGAGCAATGCCGCATCATTCTGGCCTTGGTCGACTAGAGTGGACCTCTTGGTAGGGAGGCTAACTTCCAAGGGGATAATTGACTCTATCCCATACGTTAGTGCAAATGGTGTCTCTCCAGTTGATAGCCGTGGGGTGGTGCGATAAGCCCATAGGATGTGGGGTAGTTCATTTACCCATGCTCCCTTGGCTCACCCTAAATGCTGTTTTAATCCATCAATCACTATTTTGTTGGAAGCCTCAGCCTGTCCGTTGCTCTGAGGGTATGCCACAGAGATGAAGTAGTGCCTGATCCCGTGGTCGCTGCAGAAACCCCGGAAGAGGCCACTCTCAAACTGGGTTTCGTTGTCAGTGATGATAGTCTTGGGGATCCCAAAACGAGTGACGATGTTCCTCCATATGAATCTTATTTTGTCCACGTCTCTAATATTTGCCAGTGGCTCTGCTTCTATCCATTTGGTGAAGTAGTTTATTGGTACCAACAGATATTTACGATTACCGACTATGGTAGGTAGAGGGCCCACGATGTACATACCCCATTGGGTGAAAGGCCATGGTCTAGTAAGTGACTTCAGGTCACTAGCCGGCTAGTGAACCATAGGTGCATGACTTTGGCACTTTTTGCATTTTCGAGCATAGATTCTAGTGTCTTTCTGCATGTACGACCACTAGTAGCCTTCTTTCATTGATCGAAAAGCTAGCGACCTACCCCAATATGACTCCCACAGATTCCCTCATGGAGTTCATGTAGGACTTGCTCGATGTCCTTTGGATGAACGCATTGGAGGTAAGGTCCAGTGAAAGATGTCTTGTATAACTTGCCCTCAGGAGATAAGTGAAAGCGATCAGCTTTGACTCTTATCTGATGAGCGGTCTTCTTATCTGCTGGTAGCGCACCATCCTTTAAATAATCCCTTATGGGGTCCATCCAACTGAGGTATGTCTCAATCTGGAGAACATGCCCCATGCTTGGCAGCTCGTTGATCTAGTTGATACTTGGCTGGGCAAGGAAATCAATCTGAATTGTCCTCTTCAAGTCGGAGTTGATCGCTAAGCTTAAGGCTGCTATGGCATTAATATGGCTATTCTATCCTCTGGGAAATTGCTGGACGCTGACTTGTTCAAAGTTGGCCATTAATTCTTTCACATTGGCGAGGTAGACTACCATCCTCTCATCTCTAGCATTAAAATCGCCACTTATTTGGTTGGAGACCAATTGGGAGTCATCGAATCACGCTTTTTATAGGCCGCGATCAGTGCTTCATATTCTGCTTCGTTGTTGGAGGCTTGAAATCCAAGCCTAATTCCTTGCTCGATTATTACGTCTTCAGGGGTAATCAGTACGATGCCTACTCCTACCCCTTTAGAATTGGAGGCTCCATCAACGAACAGTCTCCAAATGCCTGATGCTGGGGGAACATCATTCTGATGAATAGTTTGGGGTTGGTCGCAATGATGTTCTCCTATAAACTCTAAGATGAAATCAGCGAGGACTTGCTTTTTGATGTCATTCCTTGGCTGGAACTGAATGTCAGATCACCTAAGCTGATCGACCACTTTGATAATCTTTCAAAAAGTTCTACTTTTCTCAGGACTGCTTTAAGAAGGTGGGATATAAGTATGATGATGGAGTGGCTTCGAAGTAGTGTTTTAATTTCCTTAAGGCTACCACTAGCGCAAAGGCTAGTTTTTCTAGTGGTAGGTATCGTTGTTCGGCGTCTAAAAGAGTCTTACTCACATATTAGACTGGGTACTGGATCCTCATTTTCTCGCATACTAGTGCATAACTTACAACATAACTAGATACTGCAAGGTAAATGTATAGCGAATCATTCTCTTGAGGGATTATGAGCAAGGTAGGTTTGCTGAGGTAAGCTTTGATCCCCTCTAATGCCCTCGAGCAATCATCGTTCCACTCCACCTCTTTGCTCTTCTTTAATAACTGGAAGAACATCTGGAACCTTTCGAAAGACTTTGAGATGAATTGATTTAGGGCGGCGATCATCTCCGTGAGCTTCACATCTCTTATCGTACGAGGGGAATGTACCCTGTTAATGGCATCAATTTGGTCTGGGTTGGCCTCAATACCTCTCTTGCTGACCAAGTACCGAAGTTATTTTCCAGACTGGACACCGAAGGAATACTTACTTGCATTGAGCTTCATTCGATACTTTCTAAGGATTTCAAAGGTCCTTGATAGGTCAGAGAGGTGGTCTTCTTTGAGCCTTCTCTTGACGAGCATGTCATCGATGTAGACTTCCATAGTGCTTCCCATTTGGTCTTTGAACATATTGGTGACCAACCATTAGTAAGTTACTCCTGCATTTTTGGGCCCAAAGGGCATAACCTTGTAGCAATATAACCCAACTGTGGTTATAAATGCTATTTTATCTTGAATTGGCTCGTGCAGAGGGATCTGGTGATACTCGGAGTATGCGTCTAGAAAGCTCATCCTTTCATGTGTTGCAGTGGCATCTACCAGCTGATCAATCTTTGGGAAGGGGAAGTTGTCTTTAGGGCATGCCTTGTTGAGATCGGTGAAATTGATGCAGACCCTCCATTTTTTATTGTTTTTAGGGACAACCACTGGGTTGGACAGACATTTAGGGAGCTAGACTTCCCATATGGATCCTGCGTCCAACAGTTTTTTAAATTCCTTCTCCACTGCCTTGGCTTTTTTTGGAGCAATTCGGTGAGCTTTCTGTGCTATTGGTTTGAAAGATGGATCGATGTGCAGTCGATGGAAAGTGAGGTTCAGATCAATCCCGGGCAGCTCGTAAGGCTCCCATGCAAAGACATCTAGATTACTTTGGAGTAGGTTGACCAATTCCCTCTTTTCATGGTCGATGAGTGTGGTTCCAATCAAGAACTTTCTTTCACTTGAACTGCTACTGGCCGTGACTTCCTCCAGGTCCTTGACGACTCTTTCAGAGGGGAGGAGACTGGTTTCCTCCACTCCTGGTCTCCCATATCTTAGATGCTATTTGGAGGTCATTAGCCTCTCCTGCTCTTCGTTCTTTCTTCTAACTTCCTCAAGCATCTTCTCTGGCTTGGGATGGATGGCTACTATAAAGCGCTTTCTCGCCGTCTCCTGATCTCCATAGATCTCCACCACTCCTTGTTCAGTCACACATTTGAGCTTCTAGTGGTAGGTAGAGGGGATAACCTTCATCGCGTGCAGCCATCCTCTGTCGAGGATTGATTGTTAGGGCGAATCAATATCGACCACGAGAAATTTGATCATTTTTGAGATGTTTCCTTCCCTTACTGGCAAGACAATCTTTCCCAAGGGGATGGTTACTTTTCCAGCGAAGCCAACTAGAGGAACGATGTCTTCCCTTAGGTCGGCGATACTTAACTTAAACTTCCTAAACAGGTCGAGGTACATTACTTTGGATGATCTACCTTGGTCGACGAGAAACCTGTCGACGTCATAGTTAGCTATCCTGAGTGTAAAGATCAATTCATCATGATGTGGGGTCCTTAATCCCACCAAGTCCTCATCTATGAACACAATGTGCCTGCTGTAGTCGACATCCTCTGCTTATCGATGCTTCCCTGCTCGCATTTTGTCTGGATCGATTTGAAAAGCTTGCATTACTACTGTAAGATTTTTAACTTCCATTAGAGCCGTGTTTCCTTGAATCTATTTGAGGTTGGAGGCTCCATTAATTAGTGCAAACTCATGGACGAAGTCTTCCGCAATCACATTGTCGGGCCTTTAATCTCCATTAGCAGCTACCTTCTTTTCCTTCTTTTCCACAAATTCGCTCAAGTGTCCAATATGAGCTAACTTTTTAAGGTGAGACTTGAGGGCTTTGCAGTGCTCAGTTTTGTGCCCGCCCTCTTTGTGGAAAGCACATCTCAGTGCGTTGTTCCTCTTTAAAGGGTCTCCACCCATCTTTTTGGGCCTCTTAATGAACGGTTCATCCTTTATCTTCACCATAATCTTATAGATTCATTCTCTGAAAACTGTGTTTACTGCTTGAAATGCCTTCTAGGCATCACTTTTGTTCCCATTCTTAGGGTCAGTTTTGCCCCCATTCTTACTTCCTTTCTTTTGACTCTCAATTTTGTCACTTCCCATCTCGACAAACTTGGCTCGACCATTTTCCCCTGCACTGATATGGGTCACATCTTCAAATTTGGCGTATTTCTGAATACGAGCCATCAAGTCGTTGATGGTTGTGGCCTCCTTCTTAGTGAGGGACTGGTGTAAGAGGCAGGAACTGGATAAGCCAATTTTAAAGGATGCAATGGCGACCTACTCCGAGCAATCCTCGGCCTCTTTGAATAGCTCCCAATACCTCTTCGCGTAGTCTCTGAGGCTCTCTTGGGCCTTTTTCTTGATGGTCAACAAAGCATCCATCCTTTTCAGATGGGAGATGCTGGTAATAAAGCGAGCTGTGAAGAGCTGTGTCAGGGACTCAAAATTCCTACTGGATCTATGGGAGAGTTTCTCTAACCACTTTTATGCCACATCGTGCAAGTTTGATGGGAAAATTCAGCACATCAGTGCGTTCTTGTGGCTCCAAAGGGTCATGGCCTATCTATACTATCTGACATGGTCGATGGGTCTGTCTTACCATCATAGATCTTGAATCTGGGCATGGCGAACTTCTTGGGGGCTTCTTCTTCCTATATTTCCCTTGAAAAAGGGGACTTCATCTGGGTCCTGAGAGCTTTTCTAGCTATCTTTCTTATCGATCTGGCACCCCGATGTACTGGGCGTTGGTCCTTCTCTCTCCGGACCAAATTTCGTATATCGTCGTTCCTTCGTCCTGGGCTCCTGTCATGGCGAGCTGATTGATGTTGCTCGGACCAGTCGTTATATGACCTGTGTCCCTCAATTCTTTGAGATCCATGTCTTGGGCTCCTTCCTCGGCTGTGAGATTTGCTCGCCTGAGGGCTAGGGGTCCGATGATGACGTTGCCTTGTATTATGATGGAGTTCTCTATCCATCTTCTCCAGTCTCCTTTTGAGGTGGGCGTTATTGACTTCCTGCTTGTGAGTGGCTTCCTCCTTCTCTTGGAGCCTAGCCTCATAGGCATCGATCAGCCTTGAGACTTGCATGGACCTAGTAGGTCCCTGACTTTCATCCGAGGCTTGTCGTTCTGGACGAGGCCTTGGGTTTGAGCGTCAAACTTCAAATCTAACCCTACGGGGGATAGGTTGCTCTTGAATATCCCCTGTTTGAGGGGCATTGCTGCTGTGACCAGACATTCTAGGTTCTCATTAGTGAAGGATTTCTTAAAGGATGAACAATCGATTCCCACAGACGGTGCCAATTGTGGTGACAATAAATCTCAACACAAATTATAAGCAAGGCAATGACCAGAAAAAGAATAAATAACAGAAAATAAGAATGATCACGATCACACACAACACAAGATGTACGTGATTCGGCAAATTGCCTACGTCCAAGGTGGTGCTTTTTGTTTCTATTTTTCTTTTTCTCCAGGGGAGTATTTTTTATTACATACCCTTTGCCCTGGGCCAGGGGTACAA
Organism: Sambucus nigra; assembly: GCA_949130495.1. NCBI lineage: Eukaryota > Viridiplantae > Streptophyta > Magnoliopsida > Dipsacales > Adoxaceae > Sambucus > Sambucus nigra. Next base: position 140,120,199 of record OX422209.1, on the reverse strand, counting down.
TATATATATATATATATATATATATGTGTGTGTGTGTGTGTGTGTGTGTGAACTTCAGAGAGTGGGGGTATTGGGCACCTCCGCATTGGCCCATAATCCCTAGAGTTTCTCCTGAGAGATTTTAGGGGTTGAATGGGTCGCTATTGATTTAGTCATCTGTGAGACTTTGGAGTTTGGGCTGGAGTCCCCTTAGTCTTTATCGGGCTTAGCCAGGCTACTTCTCTGGGCCAAGACAAATGGACAAGGTACCCACATGTTATATATATATATATATGTGTGTGTGTGTGTGTGTGTGTGTGTGTGTGTATTTGATTGATATACGTGAAGATACATACTCTATGGATGCTATCATTGGAGGTTGTGTATTATGGGTGGTCGACCCTGGCATTGACCAACAGGTGTTCGGTCTATTTCCATGGTCATACGATTGTTGCATGACCATTGTATAAGAGTTTAGAGTATAGTGGGGTAATGTGATATAGTCATAACCTATGTATGTATGTCTATGACCACCTCCAGTTATGTGTTTACGGTTTGGGTTCGGTGGTGAGATTCCAACCCGGTAGCCTAGGAGTGGTACGTTATGTACATGGAGTATGATAACATGCTAAGAAATGCATCTGCGAGGTGTCAGATCTGGAGATGCAGTTATATAGATATAGAGGGTGATATATATATGTATGTGTACGAGATGTGATATGTATATACTTATATAAGAGGGTTATATGTATTTGTGTGAATTAAACGAATGTATGTGATTATTAAAGTTATAACTAGTGTAAAGTTATGAGAATCGGTTACTAATAAGATTATAATTAAGACTTATAATGATATAGACAGTGTGATAGCTCAGTGAGAATAAAAATAAACTAAATATGTGAAACACAGCTTGGCTACAAGTGTAGCATGTGGGCTAATGTAGGTGATGGTTCTAGTTAGGCAGGATAGCATAAGTAGGGTGTTACAACACATTCGTTAGGTGCGCACTAAAGATGAGGGGTGAGGATTATCTTATCTGAGTGCGACACCAGTTAATGCATTTGTATCATTTCATTTTAAGTACTTACAAAATATTTTCAAATGGTTTTGGTCTCTGACCCGCAACAAAAATCTTTTTAGAAAACTTTTAGGTGCCCATCAACAGGAATGCTAGGCGTAGCTATCTTTTAGATCAGACGATGTTGCAAAAATTGTGGATGACTGTAGGCCTCGACTAGATGCTTTCATCCTTACTCTCTATATAGGATTTCATTTAAGTTATTATTCAGGGCATGTCACCCATTATTGGATAGTCTTTACTTTATGAAGACGTTACTTTCTTTCAATTTTAGTCAGATTATTGAATTAGGATTTACAGAGAGTTTCTCGGTTAATTTACTTATCTTATCTCTCAGCATTTATTTCATTCGTGTGGTGAATGTGTATTTATATTATTTGGAAGGGTTTGTTATAGGATGGAAAGTTTTATTCAGGGAAGTTAATAAGTTATTTAAAATTTGACATCGAGATTCATGTTTTATTTTAGTAGAGGGCTGGCCACTCATATTCAAATAGGCGGGCTATGATAGCTATGTCATGTGGCTATCGAGGGTTCATCCGCTCGAGGTTCAACGGATCTCCCCTATATCCGTATTAGGTGGGAAATTCTCTAAGCGTGGCTACAATATACCTATATTTGTTTTCAAATATGTGTCATCATACTTGAAAAGGTTTTTCATCTGCCATCCCTTCTTGAGATAGCAGTGTATAAACTAGTTATTTAATCGAGGTTGGGAACCCTTGTTCTCCCTTATTAATTTTGTGTACCCCAACCTTGTTCGGAAATTATTTTTTGGTATGACTATACTAGGCGAAACCTTGTCTCTATTGTTCGCGGTACATATATAGTTATTACTGAGTACTTTATCACCTCCTATGTCCATCTTTCCCCATGGCCCTCGATGCCATATTTCTATACGCCAATCACAAGACACCTGACATTGATGAGACGAATCCTGCTATTTTTAAAAAGCGTCATCTGGGCTTATCTACCCATTTTCATTTCGATCTCAAGTATGATTTGAGAATCCTAAGTTTGATTGTTTTCACTTGTATCATTCCTTAAGAAAACCATACGTAAATCACATGGGACCATGTCCGCCTTATGTATGCCATTAGTAAGGTGCCATCAATGACCTCCCTGCCCACATGTAATCTGTCACCCCCACTAGGAAAGAACTTTCTTTTTCAGTGATCATCACTCGCCACTGCCTTTATGCCGAGTGATACCTCCTTCCCTTTGACGTCCCTTTGACCAAATATCGCCATTCCCTGAGTCGATCTAAGAGTGATCTCCTTCCTTCCCAGATCTAGTATCCTGATCCTCCGATATCTCAGTCGTCTTCTTTGTAGTCTGCTTCTTTTTCCACTCCTCCTGGTTCCATTCCATCCACTACCTCCCGTCTACCATCCATCGAGTCAAAGTAGATTAGGGAACCGCATTCATAGGTACACCAGATGGCTACTAATATTTAATAGGACCGGGAGATGTTTTTGGAGCTTATGGATAAGAAAACTCATGATTATGAGAGACAGAACGGCATGGAATCTATAATGACACGTTATTTTGACGATATACGTTGCTAGGAGCTATTTTGTGGATAACAACTTTAGGGGGAATTTTGATATCTTCATTCTGTTTCCACTCCCATGTCTCACAAATATTTTGTTTCGTGTGTGTACACATTCATCTACACGTGGAAGCATCACAATGATTATTTTTTGCTAGGTTATTGGGATGTCTTATGTCTTTTCCTTTTTATGTTTGGGATGGGAAATATATTGGCTTAACGGACTAGATTAGCGATTCAATCCTTTTTTCTTTTTGTGTTTTGTCTTAGTATAGCCAAATGGGAAGATTTTTATGGATACGTTTTCACATTGATTCAATTTATTGTATCGACTCATTTTTTTGGACAAAACACGTAGGTTATTAAAGTTTTGATATTTTCATTCTATTTGTACTCCCATGTCTTACAAGTATTTTGTTTCTTCAGTGTACGCATTCATCTACACATGGAAGCATAACAAAGATTATTTGTAACAAGGTTATTCGGATGTCTTATTTATTTTCCTTTTTAGGTTTAGGATGGGCAATAGATTATCCTAATGGGCTAGTTTAGCGATTCAATCTTTTTTTGTGTGTGTTATGTCTCAGAATGGATAAATGGGAAGATTAGTAAGGATAGATTTCCACATTGAGTCAATTTATAGTATTGGATTATTCCATTGGTCAAAACACGTAGGTCATTAAAGTGTCGTATACTAAATCCTATAAGGTAATATAAGCTAGAAGGTGTATTTACAAGTCACGTTCAAAGATTACATCATGACACTTACTTATTCCCAAAGGTATACCACCCTTTTGATATTTGGAGAAAAACATTTCAAGCCTTTAAATGTTTTTACAAGGTTTTTAAAAAGTGTTTTGATCAATTTGATTTTTCCAGGTTACTTAAATGACATTTGATCTGTCATTCGAATGAGGTACTTTATCTCATTCGAATGAGAGATCAAATGAGTATCATTTGATTGAGAGATCAAACAGAAAGTTAATAATCAAAACCTTTTTCGTCACCGTAATCTCGTTAGAAAGGCTCATTCAAAGCTTGTTCCAACAATATTAGTACCCTCTTTAGAGAAATGAGTAACAATCCATTTTCCCTCTTATTTTATACCTCATTAGTTTCATATTCGAACATGATTAGGTACATCATTCGAATGAGGTACCATATCAATCAAACGACCCGACGTATTTTTTAAGAAAATAAATTTTCGTTCAGTTTTTACCACTAACCCAAATTAAAAAAAACAGTTTTATAAAAGTGCGTTGTGGAAATTTTCATGCATCTTTAAGAGAAAGACACTTTGAAAAATCATCTCCAAATATCCTTGATCCTTTATGATCAAGTTTTCCAAATACAAACCCACATAAACCTTCTCCATCAGTAGTTCGTGGTTGTACGGAGGATTCTGTACTGTTGGGGATGGTAAAGGCAATTAGTGGATACTGTGGCAATGAGTTGCTGTGAAGCCATTTTGGATTGTGTGAAGCTATGGACGGAGGTTTTGAAGAGTGCATCTACGTGGGATTGAGGAGTCAAATTTTGTAAGTCAATCAAGACTTCTTGTAAAACCATATCTGTAGTGAATTTTTTTAGGATCGAACACTAGAGATTTTTCCCATTTAGGTTTTCCTCGTACATCGGTGTGTCATAGATTGTCTTTTTCTTTACAATTGAATCTTACATACTCATATAGTAATTTGGTTAACAAGATTAAAATTTGAAAAAAATAATACCTCCTGGCTAGATTAAAATTTATTTGCTTCGATTATTTTCAATTTGGGGTAAATTTAAAAAAGTTGAACCTAAATCATATAACCGGGTCTTGTCACTCTTTCCTCAGCTGAATTTTCTCCTTTTTAAGAAAGGAAGGTCCCTTTCTAGCTTGCTTATATGGTAGAGATTTTTTGTCTCTCTTATGCTCGACCCTCAAGTCATTATTTTTCCTTTAAAGAAGAACTACAACATATCTCACTCATAGGAGGCTGCCTTGCAGAATATAAGCCTTCTGGGCATGCATAGACTCAACACTAAACAACTTCCGATCAAATCCTCTAGATTTGGATATGTCGGCTGTGTCCATCATCGATCCTTGCGGCAGGAAAGGATCACTTTGGTCCCGCGCGTCCCTCTCGGGAGCGCTTCGGCTAGCGTCATTGATGAGGTCAAAAATGTAGAGAGATGGTGTCGCCAGTCTATTTTACTCAAAATAGACAGAAGAAAAGGGAGCCAAACCGAAGGACAACATCCAAAGACATACTGATACATATGAAACCAAAATGATTCGAAAAAGGGTCTGGAGGCTATGTTACAAAATGGGAAGGTGTTAGGCACCCATTCCGCCCTTACGATCTCTCATGGGTTATTGTTATTTTCCTTTATTTCCCCGTGATCTGTGTGCATGTGTATACGTAGTGGAGATAGGAATCATCGACTTGTATCATGGAGAGATAGGTAAGTCATCCGTAGGAATGTTCCTAAGAATAATATTAGAAAATAGGATTTACGTGATTATCCTTGCGTTGATCGTTATAACGGAATGATAACACACATGGAATAATACGCCACTAAGCACAAATATATGTATATATAGAATTTAAGAGAATTGAGTTTAAAGAATATAGAGAAAATAGAAAATGAGAGAAAAGTAGGAGTAGGACTCGAGTCACGGGTTTTACCCCAAGACGCCTACGTAGCCTATAGAGGCATCAAAGTCCACGTAGTTCGCATGCACAATAAGCGGTGGGATTTATCCGATAAATCCAATTGGGGACTTCTCTTATATGTGTGTGTGTAAAAAAAATGTTTTAGTTGTGAGAAAAGTGTGAGAATTCCCGTTTGGAATTTATGAGCAAACCCACTTTTTCTTCTTTTTGGGTTTTATTTATATGAAGATAAGAGATGTGCAATAATATTATATAAAAAGTATATTAAGATATGTGAGATGAGAGAATAAAAGTGCTAAGTAATAAAACAAGTTAATGAGAATTTAGGGGAATTTAAAGAGAGAGTTGAAAGAGTTGGACCTTCTTGGAGATATTGAGCTTGATCTTAGATGTTGGAGAGAAGCCCTTGCACTTGGATGATGATGGAGGGTACTTAATTCACCAAGTTTGATGAAAAAGGTGATGAAAGGTGAAGGTTGGAAAGGGATTTGGATGTGGAAATCACGCTGACTTCGAGAGGGGTTTTATGAGCTTGCTGAGTGTAATGGATGTCCGATTTTTCTCCTTTTGGAATGAGGTTAGGCCCTCCTTTTTATAGGCCCAGGGCATTGCCGATCATCATAGCCATGGTCCTACCAATCGACAGGTGTGTTTAGGCACACTGCCAATAGGAAGGGTTTGGAACCTACCGTTTAGCAGTCTCTTTTAGGTTCTTTCGGAAAATCGATCGTAGAGCACAAACCGTTGATCCGAATCGCACACGGGGTGAACCATTATAAAGGTATTTTAGAGACCTTCGAAAGTCCTTAGACTTATCCGGGTCTGGGAGTCGACTTTGTCTCAAATATGGCTCGGAAGGATTTGTCAATCCTTTGGACGGGGAATTATCGGACGCAAACAGATCGATCATCCTCATGGTAAGTAAGAATAGCGCACAGGGCGGACCGTTGGAAAGGTGAGGAGATGTACTTTGATATTCTAAAGATTTGACCCAGTTCGGGGAGTTGACTTTGGTCAACCGAGGCCTGGAAGTGTTCGGTGATCTTACGGAGTAAAACGAATCATTCGTCCGCACTGTAAGTCAGAATCGTGCACGGGGCGGACCGTTGGAAAGGGGTTTCAGTGAAATTTGAAAATTCATTTAGTGTCGATCGAGCTGAAGAGTTAACTTTGGTTAAACGGAGCATGGGAGCGTCCGGTGACCTCCTGATCGAGTTTTAGAGGAAAATAGGTCGTTCGTTCGCACTGTAAGTCAGAATTGCACAGGGGACGAACCATTGGAAAGGGGATTCAGTTCCCTTTGAAGATTCATTCAGTCTTGTTCGAGCTGAAGAGTTTGACTTTTGGTCAAACGGAGCCTGGTAGTGCCCGAGGGCCTTTAGGTCAGTACCCTCGGTATGACTTGGGTTTAGAATAATGAAGGGAGGTGCTAAGGACCTAAGGAGAGGTTAGAGGGGTATTAGAATGAGGTGTCTACATCAAGAACATCCTTGTTAAATTAATTATCTATCAAATTAGTTAACACTTATCAATATATATCTTGGTTGACACGAATCATGTCATGATAAATGACATTAGCCACCACAGATTGATGGAAAAGCTGACGTAGGTCTGAGTAGTCTTCTTTTGCTTGTGAAGACGCATTAGAACCCAATATCTAATCAGGTCCCCATCTTCATCGATGTCATCACAACTGGAAGTAAGGAGTCTTGCGCACCTCTCCTTACAGTCATAATGTCTAACAAAGAGTGTTTCACATCTTATCTCAAACTGAAAAAGGCAAGGATAAGTGGTAGGTCATTCAGCTAAGAAAAAGGAAAATTATAGGGAGCAATTAAAGAGAAATGAATATTAGGGTAATATAAACTATAGATTTCATTGAAAAAAGTTAATGGGGAGAACCCCTACATTACAGACTAAAGAAAATAAAAATAGATACAATCTCTCACAAAATGATCTAAACGGAGATCATTTTGTGAGAGATTACTCAAACTTAGAAATAAATATTTGATAACTACCTAAATAATATTCCTCGTAAATAGTACGAAATTCAAGAAAAAAATTCTTTGGGGGAAAATTCACTCCACACTTAGCTATAAATATTATGGGTAACTAGTTGCCCTCATCAATATTACAAAGGTCGCACGGACCATCAACTAAATCCTAGATAACCCAATTGGGAATATAGTCGAGCTTGAACTTTAATATGATGTTTTTCGTCAATTACATAGACTATTTTTTAAAAGTGGGGACAACACAAAGAAAGGAATTTATATATACAGTAGCAGAAAAATGAGAGAGGTGAAGTTATAAGTGCTGAAAAAGAAATAAAGGAAGTAAGAATTCTTCTTCAAATGCTCCGATTTTTAAATGAGGAGGAATACAAGGACATTGTCCATCTCATTTAGTATGTCGTATACCGCTACAAGTTTGTCGAAGAGTTGGGAAGCTTACATCTACAATCGGCAATCCGAATTTCAAAACGATTTCAACATTCATGCCCAACAAGACAAATTTGGTAAAATGTGTTTTTGTTCCATTTACAGTTTACATAAAAAGTGTTGGGATATTTTTGAAAAAATAAAATATTTTTCTATTTATGAAAAATTATTTGGGAAATGATTTTAAATGATTTTTATTATAAAAAGGTTTTGAATAGATGCTCCTGATCCCGTGAACAATTTTAGTTTTTGAGGATTCCAATTTATTAAAATATTTAAAACTTTTAAAAGAGGATTAGTGACGGTCGTTCAAACGACGTCACATCTCGTTCGAACGAGATGGAGTGTCTCTTGAACGACATCGTGTTTCCTTCGAACGACAGGTGTTTTTAGCCGACACATCACCGCCTTGAATTTTAGTATTTAAAGGGTGTTAGGATTCTAAATTTCATGTGGAGAAAATACTGGTTTTAACAGAATACGATATTATTTTTTTTTGTTTTATTCTCCATCTTTTTGAGGGTTCAAAACTTTGTTTTTACACTTAACAAATCCCAGACTTTTGTGTTAGTTGTTTATGGAACCCAAAGCATAGTTTTGCTGGGAAATTTAGACATCCAATTGGTATTTGGTTTGAGCAAATTTAGACATCCAATTAAATAAGCTTAATTTGGAAATTGTGGATCTATTTAAATCAATATTTCACATGGCATTTACACCGAGACCTTGAAAACAAAGAAGTATAATAGAGATTTATTTCGTCAGGTTTTAGATTTGGAGAGAGAGAAGGAAGTTTTAAGGAGGGAAAAGTGTGACTTGACCGACACGGTGTTTAGTCTGACGACAGGTGTATCCTAACTCGAGAATGATCTAGAACGTGCATGGGAGGTCAAAGTCCCTTTAAAGAACACATCTAAGAAAGTTGAAAAGATGGTTCTTAATCCCGTTTTGGGTGGTGATGAGAGTTTTCAAAAAGGTCATGACGGTGCGCTCACTTCTTTTGTTGCACCCGAGCCAGTTCCAACTTTGGTGATTGACTAACGTGATTCTCATCCCAATCCACCTAGGCGTCCCATTCCCATTAGAAGAACACGCCCTAGAATTTTTGAAAAATTAATTCCTAGGCCGATTTATGTTTTCTCCCATTGCAAAAAAGCGAGGACACCTAGGGGAATTTTTCTTTAAGTTGGGTAATGTGTCAAGCTATACTCCTACACAAGATCGCACACATGCACCCACTCATGATTTTTTACTTGTAGATAATGATAGAGAGTTTGCACATATTCGAGAGCAAGTAAAGTTTTTGGTCAAGACTTCACATGAGTTGATGGAGTTGTTTCAAAAGATATCATCGTCTCTGGAAAACTCCACCGCACCTAATGGACGAGGTGTAGACATATTTTCTGGCATAGGATGATTTTCATGATGACTCTTTTTCCTATTTCTAGTGTGTACCTTTTGTATTTTATTTATTTTTACTTGTTTTTGGTACTATTTTAGCACTATTTGGGATCTGTTTGTCTTTTCTAGGAACTGTTTTTATAAAGTTTTCTCACTGAACTAAATTGTATGGCATTCTCTATAATCAAGGAAATTTGTGTTTTTCTCGTTCTAAGGAGATTGCATCTCGTGCGAAGTCTTCTCGTGAGATCACCTGTCATTCGAATGACATGGAATCTTGTTCGAACTAACTTGGATATTTTTGCAGTTCCATGTTCTTCTGGTTATATTTAATTGGTACTGCTGGGTTGTTTCTGAACAGTGTTCAACAATACAAAAAGATTTTCTTTTTTTTAAATTTTTTGAAAAATCCAAAAAGAGTTTTGTATTTTGTTTGCACCTTATATGAATGCACACTTTGTATGACCAAGTCACAACTTCATGCCATATCCATGTGACTGTTTGATAGTGTTTTGAGACAATATGTTGTGTCATTCACGTGCTTTACAAAGTTTGGAGTCTTTGAGATGATATAGTGTTGCTACCTACATGATTGACTCTATTTGTTCTTTATTGCACACATGCACGGAATTGTTTGACTTTTGTGCTTGTCTATCACATGTTGGTTGAGCGTTTCCTCTTCAATTCTGTCTATACAACGAACCAAATGCGATAAAACTTAACAAAAAGTAGTGCATGTTATAAACCGTTTGTGAGATTTGTATTTTTTTTTTGAAAAACGGTGAAGGGCTATGAAAGGTACTCATTTATCCTTTGCGATTAAGCCACCATTTAAAAGGACCTAAAAAAGTGAGGAATTGAAAATTATTCGGGGTCCAATGAGGTTTAAAACAGCCCGAAAAAATTGAAAGGAAATAAAAAGATGTATATGTCAAAAAGGGGCCATTAGACTTATGTAACAACCCGCGTAATTTTGGGCTATTTTAATTAATTTCTGGAAAATGGAGAAAAATGAAGTTTTTGATAAAATTATTTTTATTGCTCAAATATGTTGGTTATTATTTTTAAAGGTGAAAATTTCAAACGGTTTCGAAATCAGAGTTAAAACGGATTTTAAAATGATTTTTAAATGTTTTTAACTCTTGGAGTTGTTTTGACTTCCAACTCTTCATTTCTTTGCCTTATTTAAAGGAGTCTTTTGGATTCCAACTCTTCATTTCTTTGCATTATAAAAGGAAGTCATGGGCAACCCTTTTAACATACTTTTCGCACAACTTTTGGCAGCAAATATATTTTATATTCCTCTTCTTTTAATATATACTTTGGCCCTTGAGATTTGTGAGTTCCAACCTTAGATTAGAGGCGTTCTTGGGGACATTTTGTTGGAGGTACTTGGAGAAGCTTTTGTAGATCTTTTGTATTGATCTTGAGGATGTGATCATTGGTTTCTCATCATGGTTTGAGGTATGGGGTTTTACACAATATTCTCCTTAAATCTCGCGAGTGTCATTCTCTTTAAATTCTTGTTTAATTGAACTCATAGTTGAATTGATAAATTCATTGAAATCTGAAAAATAATTGTTGAAATTATTTTTATTCATGTGGTATCATTATATTGTTGATGAGCACGTTGTCATGAGATTTTAATATGGCACGGATGTTGGGCACCCGCCAAAATTCCTGTTTCCCGGGCTATGGCTTGATAAAGCATATACGGATGTGGTGAGGCCTGGTGACCCATTGATGTGTTGTTGAAAAATTATAATGATGAAATGCTATTGAGATTTGCATTTTGATTTGAATATTCGTACTCGTGTTGTTACGTTTTATTCATCGTTAACATATATTTGTTGAGCATCTTTCTTGTCGTATTGTGTACTTCCCCATATTTTCTTTTAGTGGCAGGTTAGCGCGGATTTTGAGGTGCTATGGAGATTGATGTTAGCGAGGATTGTTTGGAAAAGATTTGTATTATTTTGATGTATAGAGCTTTGGAGATTTTTATTTTATTTTCAAGTTAGTTGTTGTATGTAATTCGAGAGATTTGGTATTTAATTTGAAGAGATTGAGATTAGTGGATTTATATTATTTTGGGTTGATTTAGATGCTCTATACCTTGTCACATGTGGATTTGGATTTATTTTATCGCATTAGCGCTCCGTTCGCTCTCCCCGGGCGGGCGGGGTGTTACAACTTATTCACCAAGTCTCCAATGTTTGAGAATTTAGATAACCTCAAAAAGAAAATATATACGAGGGAGTTTGGTTGGAAAATTTAAAATGGTTTGCACGTCCTTGAAATTCATGAAAAAGCATTACATAGTTTTGGACGTTATTGATGTGGAAATCATTTATACTTTGATTTGTTGATATGATTAAGATGATGTCATCTAAATTCTGCAACTCTACACCTAATGACTATTTTTTATGTTCATTCGTTAGGAGTACACTTATGCATCTTGCACATATGATATGATTGAGTTGATATTCCTATCGAATCTATTCACACCCATTCATTCCGTATCCCCTATTTGGTTATCTTAGTACAAATTCATGGTGGGATTTTTTTTGTAACATCATATTTTTGCATTTTTTGTATAAAAAATTGAAAAACTAAAAAATAGTTTGTCTGCTTTGTTTATCGTGACACCCTGATTTGCTTTATGTGATTTATTCTTTTCCTTGTCTATTTCAGACAAATAAAAAGGGGGAGAACGAATTATGATATTATGGGGGAGTTTTAATATTGAGGAGATTTGATTATGCTTTCATGTTTATGGTTATATCATTTCAAACTCGATACGTCACATGGTTTTTGCTTTGTCTCATGTGTGTAGGTACGATTGAAGATATTTGGATTGCACACCCTGATGAGAAAATCTTGGAGTTTTGAAAATTTTATTGTTGAAGCGAAGTTAGAAAAAGTTTAAATACTTGTTCAGTTTATCTTTCCATGTTTGAGGTTATGGGAGGATAGATTTGTATAGGTCATATTGTGATTAATAATTCAGATATTTTTATATTTGTACCAGCATAGACATAGGGGGAGATTTGTAAGGACAGTGTCCGTCTCATTTAGTATGTCGTATACCGCTACAAGTTTGTCGAAGAATTGGGAAGCTTAGATCTACAATCCGAATTTCAAGACTTCAACATTCATGCCCAACAAAGACAAATTTGGTAAAATTTGTTTTTGTTTAATTTACATTTTACATAAAAAGTGTTGGGATATTTTTGAAAAAATAAAATATTTTTCTATTTATGAAAAATCATTTGTGAAATGATTTTTATCATAAAAAGGTTTTGGATAAATTCTCCTGATCCCGTGAACAGTTTTAGTTTTTGAGGATTCCAAGTTATTAAAATATTTAAAACTTTTTTAAGAGGATCAGTGACGGTCGTTCAAACGACGTCACATCTCGTTTGAACGAGATGGATTGTCGCTCGAACGACGTCGTGTTTCATTCGAACGACAGTTTTTTAGCCGCCACATCACTGCCTTGAATTTTACTATTTAAAGGATGACAGGCTTCTAAATTTCGTGTGGAGAAAACACTAGTTTTAACAGAATACGATTTTAGTGTTTTTTGGTTTATTCTCCATCTTTTTGAGGGTTCAAAAATTTGTTTTTACAATTCATAAATCCCAGACTTTTGTGTGAGTTATTTGTGTAACCCAAAGCATAGTTTTGCTGCTGAAACTAGATGTCTTGAAAAGGTACTGGGCTGACCATAGGTGCCACTTGTGGGAGGTAATGGGTTGATCGACTGCGTGTCATAGGTAGTGATGCGGTGTTCCTGGGCTGACGACTATGAGCCGATACCTGCGGGTATTTCATAAGTCAATTGTATTTTTGCTCTAATCCGATTGTAAATCGTTCATTTACAAATTATAGTGGAAATCAAAGGTTTTTGCCCTGCGGGGATTTTTTCCTGAAATCTGTCTTTGTGAGCTTGTTCATCGCTTGATTTAATATGAGATTTGAATTGACATGTAGATGCATGTTTAGGGGCTGATTTAATTGGTATTTGGTTTGAGAAAATTTAGACATCGAATTAAATAAGTTTATGTTGAAAATTGCAAATCTATTTTAATAAATATTGCACACGACTTTTATAAATTGGTATCAGAGCAGGTTATGCTAATTTATCGCGTATTCCTATTTTTCGCAAACTTGTGTGATATTGATTTTTGTTTGAAAAATCTGATTTTTGAAAGTTTGTCGCAATGTTTTCAAACGAGCACTTATATAATCGAATGCGTATTTTTGACGGGTCCAATTATAACTATTGGAAAGCTCGTATGAAATCCCAGTTAAAAGCCATTGACGAACGAGCCTGGTTGCTTTGTGAAAGAGGGTGGACTCCTCCCACTGTCACTGCTAATAACATCACCTCTTTGAAACCCGTGTCAGATTGGACTGAAGATGATTTTAAAATGTCTAACTTTAATTCCTGTGGTTTGAGTGCTATTTATAGAGCCGTCACCCCCGACGAGTTCCGCTAGATTATGACGTGCACCACGTCTAGAGAGGCATGGGATGTCCTCCAATTGACACAGGAGGGTACGAATGCAGTTAAAGAATCAAAGTTATAAAATTTAGCCACCCAATTTGAGACCATTACCATGTCTGAGTCTGAATGTTTTGATGAGTTTTATGCACGTTTGTCGGACATTGTTAACTCAAGTTTTAATTTAGGTGAGCCTATTGATAACACGCGTGTTGTTAAAAATATTTTGCGATCTCTTCCAAAGCGTTTCATTCCTAAAGTCACTGTTTCGAATTCATTGGAAAAGTTAAATTCACTTAAGTTTGAAGAGCTCATAGAAGACCTACAAACTTATGATATTGACATATTTCCCTAAACTATTAAGGCTAAGGATAGAGGTGTTGCTTTAAAGACTCAAGTTAGGAAGAATAAGAAAGAGAGAGTGTATATGTCTGATTCTGAGGAAGAGTTTAGCATTGACGATGTGGCCTTGTTTGCGAATTTTTTTAAAACGTTTCTCAAATTTAACAAAAATAATGTTTTCAATAAAAAGTCATTTAAGAAAAATAAAAAGAAAGAAAAGGCCACAGGGGGTAATAAAAAAGAGAGTGAGAGAGAAAAAGAAGAAGAGAGGTGAAGATTTAGATGATATAATGTGTTTTAAATGTCAAGGAAAATGGCACAGGGCTTTTGAGTGTGCTACTAGGCTTAAGAGAAAAGGGAAGAAAGTATCCATGCCTGCCACTCTTAGTGATAGTGAGGGAGATGATGAGAAAGATGATTCTTCACAAGGAAAGTGTATTTCCTTTTTAGCAAGTCACGTGAGCACACCTACTTTGTCCCACGTTAATATTGTTCACGAGAGCGACGATGATGACTCGATTGTTTCTGGTGGAGATAAGAGCGAGTTTGAGAGTGGAGAAAACACTGATTTTAACAAAATATGATTTTAGTGTTTTTTGGCTTATTCTCCATCTTTTTTAGGGTCCAAACTTTGTTTTTACAATTCACAAATCCTAGACTTTTGTGTGAGTTGTTTGTGGAACCCAAAGCATAGTTTTGCTTGGAGTTTTACTGCTGAAACTAGGTGTCTTGGAAAGGTACTAGGCTGTCCATAGGTGCCACTTGTGGGAGGTACTGGGTTGATTGACTGCGTGTCATAGGGAGTGTTGCGGTGTTCCCGGGGTGACGACTAGGAACCGACACCTGCGGGTATTTCGTAAGTCAATTGTATTTTTGCTGTAATCCGATTGTAAACCATTCCTTTATAAATTATAGTGGAAATAAAAGGTTTTTGCCCTGCGGGGATTTTTTCCTAAAATCTGTCTTTGTCAGCTTGTTCATCGCTTGATTTAATTTGAGATTTGAATTGACACGCAGATGCATGTTTAGGGGCTGATTTAATTGGTATTTGGTTTGAGAAAATTTAGACATCCAATTAAATAAGTTTAAGTTAGAAATTAAAAATATATTTAAATCAATATTGCACACGACATTTACACCACGACCTTAAAAACAAAGAAGTATAATAGACATTTAGGTCGTTAGGTTTTATATTTGGAGAGAGAGAAGGAAGTTTAAAGGAGGGAAATGTGTGACTTGACCGACACAGTGTGTAGTCTGACGACACATGCATGCCAACTCGAGAGTGATCTCGAATGTGCCCGAGAGGTCAAAGTCCCTTTAGAGAACACATCTAAGAAAGTTGAAAAAATGGTTATCAATCCCGTTTTGGGTGGTGAAGAGAGTTTTGGGAAAGGCCATGACGGTGTGTCCACTTCTTTTATTGCATCCGAGCCGGTTCCCACTTTGGTGATTGACTCACGTGATTCTTATCCCTACCCACCTAGGCGTCCCATTCCCATTAGGAGAACACGCCCTAGAATTTTTGAAAAATTAATTCCTAAGCCGGTTTATGTTTTCTCCCATTGCAAAAAAGAGAGGACACCTAAGAGAATTTTGCTTTAAGTTGGATAATGTGTCAAGCTATACTCCTACACATGATCGCACACATGCACCCACTCATGATTCTTTGCTTGCACTTAATGATAGAGAGTTTGCACATATTCGATTGCAAGTAAAGTTTTTAGTCAAGACTTCACATGAGTTGATGGAGTTGTTTCAAAGATATATCTGTCTTTGGAAAACTCCACCGCACCTAATGGATGAGGTCTAGACATATTTGCTAGCATAGGATGATTTTCATGATGACACTTTTGCCTATTGCTAGTATGTACCTTTTGTATTTTATTTGTTTTTACTTATTTTTGGTACTATTTTAGCACTATTTTGGATCTGTTTGTCTTTTCCAGGAACTGTTTTTATAAAATTTTCTCATTGAACTAAATTGTATGGCATTCACTGTAATTTAGGAAATTTGTGTTTTTCTCGTGCTAACGAGATTGCATCTCGCGCGAAGTCTTCTCGCGAGATCGCCTGTCGCTCGAACGACCCTGGATATTTTTTGCAGTCCCCTGTTCTCCTGGTTATATTTAATTGGTACTGCTAGTTTATTTCTGAACAGTGTTCAATAATACAAAAAGATTTTCTTTTTTTTTTGAAAAATTTTAAAAAATCAAAAAAGAGTTTTGTATTTTGTTTGCACCTTATATGAATGCACACTTGGTATGACCAAGTCACAACTTCATGCCATATCCATGTGACTGTTTTATAGTGTTTTGAGACAATATATTGTGTCATTCACGTGCTTTACAAAGTTTGGAGTCTTTGAGATGATATAGTGTTGCTACCTACATGATTGACTCTATTTGTTCTTTATTGCACACATGCACGGAATTGTTTGACTTTTGTGCTTGTTTATCACATGTTGGTTGAGTGTTTCCGCTTCAATTTTGTCTATACAACGAACCAAATGCGATAAAACTTAACAAAAAGTAGTGCATGTTATAAACCGTTTGTGAGATTTGTATTTTTTTTTGAAAAATGGTGAAGGGCTACGAAAGTTACTCATTTATCCTTTACGATTAAGCCACTATTTAAAAGGACCTAAAAAAGTGAGGAATTGAAATTATTTTGGGTCTAATGAGATTTAAAAGAGCTCGAAAAAATTGAAAGGCGATAAAAAGATATATATGTAAAAAGGGGCTATTAGGTTTATTCACCAATTCTCCAATGTTTGAGAATTTAGATAACCTCAAAAAGAAAATATATATGAGGGAGTTTGGTTGGAGAATTTAAAACGATTTGCACTTCCTTGAAAGTTATGAAAAAGAATTACATAGTTTTGGACGTTATTGGTGTGGAAATCATTTATACTTTGATTTGTTGATATGATTAAGACGATGTCATCTAAATTCAACAATTGTACACCTAAGGACTATTTTTTATGTTCATTTGTTAGGAGTACACTTATGTATCTTGCACATATGATATGATTGGGTTGATATTCCTATCGAATCTGTTCACACCCATTCATTCCGTATTCCCGATTTGGTTATCTTAGTACAAATTCATGGTGCGACTTTTTTTGTAACATCATATTTTTGGAATTTTTTATAAAAAATTGAAACACTCAAAAATAGTTTGTCTTCTTTGTTTACCGTGACACCCCGATTTGCTTTATGTAATTTATTATTTTCCTTGTCTATTTAGAACAAATAAAAAGGGGGAGAACGAATTATTATATTATGGGGGAGTTTTTGTATGGGGGAGATTTGATTATGCTTTCTTGTTTATGCTTATATCATTTCAAACTCGATACGTCACGTGGTTTTCGCTTTGTCTCATGTGTGTAGGTACGATTGAAGATGTTTGGATTGCACACCCTGATGACAAAATCTTGGAGTTTTGAAAAGTTGATTGTTAAAGTGAAGTTTGAAAAAGTTTGAAGACTTGTTCAGTTTATCTTTCCATGTTTAGGTTTATGGGATGGTAGATTTGTATATGTCATATTTTGATTGATAATTTGGATATTTTTATTTTGTACCGGCATAAACATAGGGGGAGATTTGTAAGGACATTGTCTGTCTCATTTAGTATGTTGTATACCGCTACAAGTTTGTCGAAGAATTGGGAAGCTTACATCTACAATCGACAATCCGAATTTCAAGACGACTTCAACATTCATGCTCAGGAAAGACAAATTTCGTAAAATGTATTTTTGTTCCATTCACATTTTACATAAAAAGTGTTGGGATATTTTTGAAAAAATAAAATATTTTTCTATTTATGAAAAATCATTTATGAAATGATTTTTATCATAAAAAGGTTTTGGATAAATGCTCCTAATCCCGTAAACAGTTTTAGTTTTTGAGGACTCCAAGTTATTAAAATATTTAAAACTTTTTTAATAGGATTAGTGATGTTGGTTCAAACGACGTCACATCTCGTTCGAACGATATGGAGTGTTGCTTTGACGACATCATGTTTCGTTCGAACGACAGGTGTTTCTAGCCGAGACGTCACCGCCTTGAATTTTTATATTTAAAGGGTGTTAGGCTTCTAAACTTCGTGTGGAGAAAACACTGGTTTTAATAGAATACAATTTTAGTGTTTTTTGTTCATTCTTCATCTTTTTGAGGGTTCAAAACTTCGTTTTTACAATTCACAAATCCCAAACTTTTGTGTGAGTTGTTTGTGGAACCTAAAGCGTAGTTTTGCTGCTAAAACTAGGTGCCTTGGAAAGGTACTGGGGTGACCATAGGTGCAACTTGCAGGAGGTACTGAGCTGATCGACTACATGTCATAGGGAGTGCTACGGTGTTCCCGGGCTGACGACTACGAAATGACACCTGCGGGTATTTCCTAAGTCAATTGTATTTTCGCTGTAATCCGATTGTAAACCGTTCCTTTACAAATTATAGTGGAAATAAAAGGTTTTTACCCCGCGGGGATTTTTTTCCTGAAATCTATCTTCATCAGCTTGTTCGTCGATTAATTTAATCGGAGATTTGAATTAAAACGTAGATGCATGTTTAGGGGTTGATTTA
The DNA here is from genome assembly GCA_949130495.1 of Sambucus nigra. Classification (NCBI taxonomy): domain Eukaryota; kingdom Viridiplantae; phylum Streptophyta; class Magnoliopsida; order Dipsacales; family Adoxaceae; genus Sambucus; species Sambucus nigra. The sequence continues at coordinate 140,101,650 of OX422209.1, read as the reverse complement.
ATTGGTATTTGGTTTGACCAAATTTAGACATCCAATTAAATAAGTTTAAGTTGGAAATTGTGAATCTATTTAAATCAATATTGCGCACGGAATTTACAAGGAAGGAAAGGGAATGAACTTTTATGATGATGAATTATCTCATGGTTTCCTAAAATGATCATTACATTCAAGAAAGTCAAAAAAACAATTTGTGACTACCAAAATGACAGTTGTATTCCCCTAAGACTAAACTAAAGACAATAGATTACAAGGGGCACTCTGTGAGCATAGATCTTTCAGTTCCTTGGGCATTTATAATTTTTTCCTTCAACTAGTGTACAAAAGTCTCCAACAGTTGTTGACCTCAGAGCAAAAGAGGAACTCTTTCATGCTTTATGAGCAAGAAAACTTATCCAGCATTGTAGCCGACCAGAGGCACAAATCCTAATGCACTTAGTGATCCCCTAGACTTTGGAGGAAATTTGGGGTAAACCATTTTACTGGAACGTTCTCAAATACGTGCATCCATAATTAATGAAGTCCATCGATCTAAGAATAATTCTTTAACTCAATCACATATAATGGTTGATTACAATCAAGTTATAATCCCGAACTCTTAGGGATGATTATTAACAGAACTTAGGAGTCTCTTAAGCTTCCTTATAAATGTAAACTCACCCTAAATGGACGAATTATAAATGTATATAATGCTGAGAAGTACTATGACTATGCCGACTTGTGGTCTCAATCAATGAAGAATAAACCCTAGCATCCCGTGGATGTAGGCAAGTTGTTGAACCACGCACATCTTGTATGATGTGTGTGATATCACTATTTTCAATTATTATTATTTTTGGGCTTGTGCACATTGAATAAAACAACCTGTAGGAATTTATCACCTACAATCAAGATGCTAGAAATTTGAAATTGAGATAGTTGTGATAACTTAGAAATTAAGTTGTGAATTTTATGATTTAGTTTTAGAAAATAGTGCAAGCTTTTTATCTTGATATTATCAAGAGTTGATGAGATCGATGCTAGAGTATAGAATTTGGAATTAACATGTAAGCTAGATGTTGTGTTTAATCTTAGGTTAACATAATTATGATAACCCAGGAATTATTCGTAGAAATTTTGAATGGAATACTATATTCCTCATGCACATAAATGAATAATTACAATTGAATAATAGAATAACAACCAGTACTTGCAATTTTAATGAATAAAGGGTGTGATGATGAGCATAAATAATGAAAAAATAAAAAAGTAGAAGCAAAGCTTTATTAGAAACATTAATTTTAACACTCCCCCTTGATGCCTTTTTGAACACCCGTCATTTCTCTAAGAAATTAAAACTTGTCCTTGAGTAGAGATTTGGTGAAGATATCTGCAGCTTGCTCTTCTGCCTTGATATATTTGGGTTTAATATCTTCATACTCCATGGCGTCTCGAATGAAATGATTTTTGATTGCAATGTGATTGGTACAGCTATATTAGATGGGATTCATTGTCGTGGAAATCAGGGACTTTTTATCATAATGAATTAGAGTACCCTATCCTTGTTTTTCACCAACATCCTCAAATATTCTTCTTAGCCATATCACTTGTGAACTTGTCAATGATGTCAACACATATTCATCCTCAACTAATGATTGCCATACGGTTTTTTTTCTTCTTTGATGCCCATGTCAGAACCAAGAGAAACAAATACCTAGAAGTACTTATCCAGTCATCAATAGAACCAGTGCAATCAATATCACAAAACCCAACTAAATTTGTCTCTACATTCTTATTATAAATTGTGCCAAACTAAGGAGTTCCTTAGATGTAACTCAACACCCGTTTGCAGTCCTAAAATGTATTTGACTCGTTCTGTGCATTTATAAAAATAATAAACTAGTAGCATACATGATATCCGACCTCATAGCCATCAAGTACAATAATCTTCCAAACAAAATGCTATAAAAAATGCATCAAATTATTTTCTTCCATCTTCTTTCAATAATTTTTCGTTCACAACCAAGGATGTTTCCACTGATTTGCAATTCAACATTTTGAATTTAAAAAAGGGTTCTAGGTTACTTCTTTTGGAAAATAAAAACACAATCTTCTTGTTGATAAATTTTAATAACTAAAAAGTAATTTAAAAGACTTAAATCACTCATTTCATATTTTGTGTTCATAATATCACTATTAAAATCTTTAATCATTTTTGCGTCACTATCGGTGAACACCAAATCATCAATGTAAAGAGAGACAATAAGAATGTCTATTGCCCCGCTTCTTTTAATGTATAAAGTTGGCTCACTTTTACTTCTTTGGAATCCTACTTCATTGCATTATGCATCAATCTAACAATATCATACTCTGGGAGCTTTCTTCACTCCATATAAGGCCTTTTCAACTTTTATACATTTTTTTCATCCCATTTCATCACAAATCCTTCAGGTTTGTTCAACATACACCACTTCTTCAATACATCATTCAAGAAGGTAGGCTTTACATCAAGTGGATACATAAATAACATTTTTGGGTGGCCATGGAAAATGTAAGAACAATTTTTGTGACATTGTTCATAGCATAGCATTAGGCTAGTTTGGCGTATCCCGTTACAAATCATCACGCATCGAGCAGACGAACCAAGCTCAACCATCTCCAAGTTCGAGGACTTCCCGACATTTCGAAAGTTATAAAACGATTTAAAGTTTGAATTAATTCATAGAATTATATTTGGGATGTTTAATTTTTATCAAAAAGACGAACATGATTTTTTTATTGAGTCAAAATATTTTTTATAAGTCCTGAAGCGGAGTTTTATAAAATGTTTTTTGATGTTCAGGTCGTTCGAGCGATAAGTCACTGTTGTTTAAGCGACATGGCAATGTCGCACAATGTCCTCGTTCGGGAGATATCCAGTTTTCGTTTGAGCGATGCGCCGACTTAACTTTTGTATAAATACCTGTTTCGTGAACAAGTTTTCAAGACTTTTGCAAAATACATTTCTGCATATCAGTAGCAAAAGTTCTTTATGTTTTGTGTTTTCTAAACATTGCTTTAATTCATAAAAATCATCCTTGAATATTATTCTTGTGAATTAGTTTAGAACCCTAGATAGTTTTTTATCTCTTGCATACACCTTGGTGGAGAGGCACTCCATTGCTGACTTCTGATACCTGAGGGGATTCACTGCTGAAGACGAAGACAAAGGCTAATTCGTAGGACTACGATCATGTGACTCTCGCGAGCGTAATAGTTTTTCCTTAGAGATTTTCGAAGAATAGAGCGTTATTCTTGTGGTGGATCAAGTAGTCTGTAAGTCAACTCCCTTGTAAATTTCCAGGTCAAAGGTTTTTTCCTAATTGTCTGTTTAGGATAAATAAGGTAAAATCTGTTTAAAAGTCGCATATGCATAATTAAAATTGGTATTATAATTTTTGTTGAAATCACCCTTTGCGAGTGTATTCGTGCTTACAAGTGGTATCAGATCGGGTTGCACTAATTAATTGCGTTTGATCTTGTTTACCTGCTTTTTGGGTGATTGTGTTTTCATCACTCATTTGCTTATTTTTACTCTCGATGGATTCTCATAGTTGTGACGATCTAAATCGTTTGAATTTGACGTTTGTAAAGAAATTTAAAGCTTTGAAAAAAGAAAATTTTCGTTTTAAATTCGCTATGGATATTTTGCAAACGATTCAAATTCAAAGGGATATTTATCGTGAGAATTTTTTTGATGTGGACTATGACTTTAATGCTTTAAAATTGTCCAAAAATGATAGTGATGATAAAGTCCTTTTTTACAAAAAGAATTGGAGGACTTTAAAAATTCTAGGGTTTGTGTTTGTGCCAAAGAAGATAAAATTATTTTAATCAATGATTTTAAGGCACTAAGGGAAAAGTTTTCTTTTATTGAGGGTGAGCGTGATAACCTTTTAGGAATGATTGAACATATGGAGAATGAGTCCCTAAAATTGGAAGAGTCTAATTTGTTGCTTAAGCAAAAAAATCTAAAGTTGAAAAATGATTTTAAAGACTCAAGTAGTTTGTGTAGTGATGGTAATTGATCGTCATATTCTAATGCTTCTTTTGTCAAAGCCAAGACCATTTTTTGTTTTATAGGGACAACCAATTTCATGGACGTTAGAAAAGTTCAACTCATAGGTACCATTCCCCATGTTTTCATATGTTCACATTGTGGTAGGAAAGGTCACCTTAAGCCTTTTTGTTTTGATCTTGGAAGAGACTCTAGAAAGTTGAAGTCTAGTGTCCCGTTGGTTCCCCAAACTTCTATTTGATGTTTCACATCTATTTGGGTTAGAAAATCACTTTTAGAGGCGCTAGATGGTAAGCTACCCGATTCTCACAAGCTTACACATGATTCTTCTCATGCCATATCGTATGAATGATTGCTTGCATAGTTTGTTTGTTAAATGCTAGTTGTGCTTCATGATATATTTTTGGCTAGTGTTATGATATGTATACTTTTTGTATCATATTTTTCTTTTATTGAGTCATATTTGAAAAATACAAAAAGAATTTTTGTTTTATATATTTTAAAAAAAAAATGAAAAAGATTTTTTTTGAAAAATATTTTGAAAAATTTAAAACGATTTTCGGTTCTTTGCGAGTCTCAGTTTTACACATTTGGTGTGGCATATTGGTGTATTTGAATCCAATTCACTATGCAATTTTCATGCGGCTAGGAAATTTGGTTATGACTTTAGATACTTGAATTGATCTTAACCATATTTGTAAAGTTGTTTCGAAATTGACTTGCTTTATGGATTCGACTTTGTTCATACCTCCACACACACATGCACAAGATTATTGGATTTTGACTTCATAATGTATATTTGAGCTTGGTGAGATGTTCTACTATCGATCTTGTTATCTACATTTTTATTTGACTATGGATGATTTGTGCATGTAAAAATCGTTTACTAAGAGGATTGATAATGTATAAATTGAAAAAATGATGAGTATTCACGAGAAAGGGATGCGACTGAATAATAATCACGTCGTGAAAGCCACCGTTTGAAAAGAGTCCGAAAAAATTTGAGGAAATAAAAATAATAATATGACAAAAGGGGTCAAATTTGTTTAGTTTGATATATTCATTCAAACTAAACGACAAGAAATATTTTGACGGAAATATCAACGGGTTTTCCCAACGAGAATGTATCCTAGTTGAGCTTATTTTGTCATGACGCTATTTATTTGTAAAATCATTAATATTCTAGGCTTGTGTGCATTGTGTTTTTTTGTTCATTAACTTCAACTTTATTTGTCACTTAAGGCTAAATGTTAGTTTGATAATGTTTTGTCGTCAATTAGAACTTCTTGAACATATTTAAGTGTTTTGGTTATAATTCTTTTGTTTCTAGGTCACACCCATTCATTCCATTCCACACGTTTGGACACATTGATACTATGCTAGTGTGTATGACTTATGTGCTTTGTGTCGTGTTTGGTGGTCATTTATACATATATGTATGCCGGATTTTCGTTGATATATTTTGCATATATTATATAGTGCATTTTGTTGTGGTTGCGAAATTTGTATTTTTTGAAAAAATTGAAAATTTTCAAAAATAGTGGGTTGTGTTTACATTCGATATGATCATTACACATGCTTGATTTACATATTTTTGTGATGATATATTTTCTTCCTCGTGATGCTCCATATTTCGTGTTTATTGTTTCTACTTCTTTGTATATTTGTCTATTTCGATAAAAAAATGGGGAGAGAAAATTAAAATGGAGTTTTGATGAGTTTGAATTATGGGGGAGTATTTATTTATAAATTATATTTTGTTTCAAACTTTATGCTTCATGAAGGTATATGTTTGTTATCTCATGTGTGTAGGAACTCATTTGCGAATTTCAAGACACAAGGATGAAGACAATGTTTGGAAAAAGGAAGAAAAAGTTTGAAGACAAAGAAACTTATGTCGTTCCATTATTCTAGGGTTGGGAAGGGTGTTATTAATTCTTGTAATATGTAATAGGATATTTTAATTTAAATTTGCTATTCAGTCTATTTGTTTGTTCTGTACCGGAATAGCCAAAGGGGGAGATTTGTAAGAATAACTTTTCTGATATTGTTCATAGCATATCGTTAAACTACTTTGGCGTACCCCGTTACAAATTGTCACGCACCGAAAAGACGAATCGAACTCAACCATCTCCAAGTTTGAGGACTTCCCGACCTCTTGAAAGGTATAACACAATTTAGAGTTTAAATTAATTCATATAATTATATTTAGGATGTTTATTTTTTATCAAAAAGAAGAACATGATTTTTTATTGAGTCAAAATATTTTTTCTAAGTCCTGAGGCGGAGTTTTATAAAATATTTTTTGACGTTCAGGTCATTCGAGGGATAAGTTACTATCGTTCAAGCGGCATGGAAATGTCACGCGATGTCCTCGTTCGGGCGACATTAGATCTCTTTCGAGCGACATCCAATTTTCGTTTGAGCGATGGTCCTACTCAACTTTTGTATAAATGCCTATTTCGTGAATCAATTTTTCAAGACTTTTGCAAAAGACGTTTCTGCATATCAGCAACAAAAGTTCTTCATGCTTTGTGTTTTCTAAACACTTTTTTAATTCACAGAAAGTATCCTTGAATATTATTCTTATGACTTAGTTTAGAACCCTAGATAGTTTTGTATCTCTTGCGTACACCTTGGTGGAGAGGCACTCCATTACTGAGTTGTGATACCTACAAAGATTCACTGTTAGAGATGAAGGCTGAGGCTAATTCGTAGAACTACGGTCATGTGACTCTTGCGAGCGTCATAGTTTTTCCTTGGAGATTTTCGAAGAACATAGCGTTATTCTTGTGGGGGATCAAGTAGTCTGTAAGTCGACTCTCTTGTAAATTTCTAAGTGAATAAAGGTTTTGTTTCCTGAAACTTGGCGTGAGTTATTTGCGTGGTTTGATTTATCTGTTTTATCACATATTTGCATGTTTAGGATAAACAAGACAACATCTATTTAAAAGTCGCTTCCGCATAATTAAAATTGGTATTGCAATTTTTGTTGAAATCACCATTCGCGAGTGTATTCACGCATCTAATTGTGCCAAGCCTTTCCTCGAGTAGAAGCAGATCTTAAAAATCAACTTTGGTTTATTTAAAATACCCTTTTGCTATAGGTTTTGCTTTTTTTTTTTATATATTGAGCCCTATGAATTAACTTTTATTTTGTAAATACATTTCACACCAATGACCTCTTTATTTTTAAGCCTATCCACTAACTCCCAAGTCTTATTCTTCTGAATAATCTAAATTTCTTCTTCCATTGTAATCTATCAGACTTCTTCATTTTACCTAATTTAAAGGTCTCGGGATCAGCTAAACAAAAATTACAACTAGCATGCACATCATTTAGGCTTCTCATTCTTCTTGGAGTTAAACCTAGAAATGAGGATTTTGAGATTTATGGAGATATTGAGGATGATTGTGGACTTTCATTTAAAGACATTTGAGGAGATTCTGCATCTTCCTCTTTATCTTCTTTAATACTTTGTGATTCTTCATTATGGGTGATAACTTGATTTTAAGATTTTTCTCTTGCCAATCCTAAATGTCTTTCTCATCAAAGATCACATCTCTATAAATAATCAGTTTATTCATCTTCAAGCTAAAGATTTATAGCCTTTTAATTCTGAGCTATACCCCACAAATATGCATATTTCACTACTTTCATCAAGCTTGTGTCTCACTTGTTTAGGGACATGAGAAAAGCAAATAAACCTCAAACCCTCAAGTGGTTCAAATATGGTTTTCTTCCACTCTATGCCTGAAATGGAGTTTGTTTTTTTTATAGCCTTTATATGACATCTATTCATAAAGTAAACCGTCGTATACACCACTTCGTCCCAAAAAGTATATGGCAGTCCTTTCTCATGTAACATGGATTTTTCCATTTCCTCAATGGTTCTATTGTTCCTTTTCGCCACTGCATTTTTTATAAAGTGTTCCCAATAATTCGTTGTGTTTCTATGACAACATCATCTTAAATTTATAAAACTCCCCAGAGTTATATTCTACACCTCTATCACTTCGCAAAACCTTCAAATAGTGATAATTTTGTCTTCCAACTAGTTTTTAAAAATTTCTAAAAAAGCCATAAAGATCTGATTTTTGTAGAAAAAATACACCCAAGTCATTTTTGTAAAATCATCAATAAATGTAATGAAGTGTTTATTACCTTCATGAGAAATGTTCTTCATTGGTCCACGCACATCGGTATAAATAAGATCCAATGGTGCTGCTCTCCATGCTTTCTCCTTCGAAAAAGGCTCTCCGTGATACTTTATAAGAGAGCATTCTTCACAAAATCCATTTACTTCTTGGATGCTTGCAAGCCTATAAACCATGCACTTTTGTTGCAAATGCTTCGTGCTTTGTAAATTCAAGTGTCCATATCTTTTATGACATGTCCATGGCCCATGTGTCATCAACCACATTTATCTTGAAGCTCACATTTTTTATTATAAAAAAGTGAGTGGAAATCTTCTATTATTTTCCATCTTAATTTTTGTAACAACTTGACTTCTCCTCCCTTTGTCAAAAATTCTTCACGATTCTTCTTCAAAGATAATAATGTACCCATGCTCCATAAGTTACCCAATTCTCTAAAGATTCTAATTAAAATCTGGTACTAGCAACATATCTCTGATATACTTTGTTCCTTTATTTTTCTAAATAACTATAGTACCCTTAGCCTTTGTTTGGACTAAGGCACCGTTACCCATGCTCACTTGAGAATGATAAGAATCATCCATAATGAAAAAAGTATTTTGATCTACAATCATGTCATTGCTACCCCCACTATCAAGAAATCATAAATCATTTATTTATTCCTATGCACCTTGACAAGCAAATAACATATTCCCATTGCATTATTGTTCATCGGTGAAGTTAGCTTGTTATTTTTTCTTGATCCAACAATATTTCTAAACATGCTCAAATTTCTTACAATTGTAACTTTGTGGATTTCCCCATAATCAATAATCTTTATCAATATGGCTACTTTTGTTGAAATATTACACTTTAATGAGTGAAACTTCCATTACTTTCCCATCTTTCAAAAAAATTTGTAGCTCTTTCTCGAGTGTACCTCTAGAAGATTCACCATTGGGTTGATTAATTTATGGTTTGGCCCCAACAGTGAGATTAGATTGAAAACTTAACATATTTTTTAGAGTGAAACTCAACCTTTTCTCACATGTTTTCATGTAACCCATCAATTATTCAATGCTAAAAGAGGAAATTTCTTTAGTTTCTTTAACAATGGCAATAATAGGGTCATATTTTTTTGGCAAACTAATCAAAATATTTTCAACATTTCTTTGATATGAAATTTGTTCCCCATATGTTTTCATTTGAATCACAATCTCCATTAATTTTAGAGAAGTAATATTTTAATAATTCCATATCCTTTATTTTCATATTCTCAATATATCTTCTTAAGGAATAAATTTTAAGCCCTTACCTTCAAGGTACATATGAACTCTTTTCGTAGGTAATCCCAAGCTTCCTTTACATTGTTAAAATTTTTATTCTTGGAAATATTGTTTCACCTACTCCTTGTTGGATTATGCTTAGAACTCTGAATCTATCCTCCTGTGCTCCTTTAACTTTTGCTTTTGGGTAGCCATTAAAACCGTGATATCCTTCAATTCATCAAACCCATCTTCAACATACTCCCATAAATCAAATGAAAGGAAAATGGTTTTCATTTTTACCGACCATAAATAATAGTTCTCTCCATCAAAATCAAAATGAAGGGCTGTTGTGTACCCATTTGGATGCATGAACTTGCCATAATATTTCTGTCACTTATCATCAGATTTGATTCCGACAAATGAATCATGCCCAACCCTAGATCTGAATATGTCTCTAATACCACTCTATTGGGTGTAGATTAGAACAATATTAGAGTAATAGAAGAATAAGTGAAGAAAATAGGAATATTTTTTAGAGACGTGCGGTTCTTGCATAGAAATATAAGTGTTTTTCTTACGCAACTGGGACAAATTTTGTACATAGATGGGAACATACAGAAAATAGGGGAGAGGAATCTAATGAGACCAGCTCAAAATTAAAAAAAAATTACAAAAGTAAAACACATCATTATGGAGACATTAAACCAACGACACATGGAAAAATGTTATGAGATTACTCAATAATAATTAATAATATTAAGAGTGAAGTTGTGATCTTAGTGGAATAATTTATATAATTATATGTCCAAACACCAATTTTATCTTATTATCCTAAGACATCCATCTATGCGATAAGACATATAAATAAATAAGCAATCACACGACAATTTAGGAAAAATCCCTTTTCAGGGAAAAACCTTTATTTCTTCACTTTAGAAACATTATAAGATAGTCGACATACAATGCTACTTGATATGACCCACAAGTACAACGTGTAGTCTTCATAAACTTCTAAAGATTACACCTCAATCCTGAGAAGTCCACAGGTGGCAGTCCACCCTAGGTATCCACCGATCAACCTTTGTCTTCGTTCAGTAGTGATCCCCTCCAATGTTCACAAGATCAGTAGTGAATATTATCTCTCCACACGGTTATATCTAGTAGGAAATCATGTAGGGATTCAAATAGATTCTCAACTATATTGGGAATGATGATTTTGTGAATCAAAAGGTTTTTAGGACCAAAAGTGATGAGGACTTTTGCAACAGGTTTGCAGAAATCATTCAAACAAAAGTCTCTTTTAAAATCGTTACGAAAAATGTATTTATATATGTTGATGTAAAAAATTAGATCACTCTAATAATTCAATCACAGATAAATAAATGAGACAAAAGATTTTTAAAGTGGTTCAGCCTTATATGAATGGCCTACGTCCACTATTGTTTTATTGCTGAGTGTTTGGGAATTCTCGATTACAAGAAATTGCGTTCTGGATCCCAAAGTTTGGATTCAGAATCCGCCCTCTTTACAATGAGGATTGTACAACATATTTATAGCCTTGAGGCTGTCATATGAAATGGTGATACATTAAATGATATACATATGAAAGGGTAATACATTTAATGCCTTTTAAGCGTGTGCGTCTAAATGATAAGCATTTAATGAACCAGTTGAACTGTTGGTTATTCATCAATTAATGCTTTGTTCGAGATGCAGATTGGACCGCCTGAGTAGCTCGGACCGCTTAAGCTTTCTGATATTCAAGAGTTCCTCGGAGAGGTCTGTTCCTCGGAGCGTATGAGTTCCTCGGAGGGTATGAGTTCCTCGGAGAGGTCTGTTCCTCGGAGGGTATGAGTTCCTCTGAGTAACATGGTTCCTCGGAGCGTGTGATTATCTCGGAAGTGCATGTCGTCGCCATGTAGATATCCACGTGTCTTCATATGATTGATCCAAGTCAGTAGATTAAATTTGGTATCAACAGAAGCCCCCAATGTTTCGTAGTTTGAAATTTGAGGAATATGAAACATTCTTTCTCGGAATACGGTAGCTTTAAATAGTTCTTCCTGATTTTTAGGATCATCTCCCTTGTATTTATTTCTCCATCTCAATTCGTAGAATCATGCTTTTTGGACTTTTCTGCTCGCTTCGTTTCCCGCGTCACTTTTTGCCTTTTTAGCCGCTGTTGTTCACTTTGATTCCCGCCCCAATATTTAATGCCTTTTTAGCCGCCCGTAACGTAATCGTCCTTTTTATAATCATTACTTCGCCAGTTCCCAAGGCAAGGTATTTAAACTTCACAGAGACTTCCATCGTCTTCTATCTTTTCAAATTTTCATCTTAGAGTTTTTCATTGTCTTTTACTCTCTTGTGTATTCATCTCTTCCATCGTCTGTCATCATCAGCTCTACTCTTTTCCTGTAAGATATTCTTCCTTCATCTTTATTTCTGTATTCACCATGGTTTATCCTGTTGAGTCTCTTGAAAAATTTCGTTCTGATTTTTCCATTCCCTCTTGGGTCGTCTTGGAAGAGCTTTCTCAGCCTTCCAACTATTTCAATTTGGCTGAGGGACATTGGTTCCCCAGTCTCTTTTTTGCTGAGTGTGGATTTTCTTTTCCACCAAATCCTCTGTGTCTGGAATTTTGTCAGTACTTTGATGTTGTTCCTGCACGAATAGCCCCCAACACATGGAGAATAGTTAATAGGGTGCATAAATTAAATCAAGTGCATAGAACTCGTATAGGAATTCCAGAAATCATGTACTGCTATAGATGGGCAGTTAATGATAATATTTATTATTTGAAAACTAGGTTTATAAATAGGGCCTTAGTAGTCAATCTCCCTGATGCCAACAGGGATTATTTTGAACATGGGGTTGTTGTAAAAAATTGGCAACACCCTCCTTTAACCGGAGATGAGGTTTACCAGGGTCCCAGATGCCCTCCTTATGGCAATGGGATAGGTTATACTTATTTTATTTATCTTGAAATCATGTTTGTTTCATGTTTGATAAAATGTGTTACTGATAACAATATATGTTTATTTGCAGTTGATAGCAAGAGAAAGTACCCAAAAGAAACATATGTCAATCTAAGGCATTTGGGACTTATCTGGGGTCTACATCAAAGGGTTGCTGATGAGAAAATTCGATCAGCCTCCTATCTACTCCAATACAAGAGCTATACAACTTCTTTCACTGCTCGTCCAGTGATCAGTGAAGCAGAGCCAGTACCACCCTTTGCAAGTTCTTCGCTAGAATCTCACGTTCCGTTGAGCGAAAGGATGAAGAAGAGAAGGACTCCTGCTCTGTTTGAGAAAATTGCCTGCGGCTCTAGGGAGGTAAAAAGGATTAAGATTGATGTTCCAAAGGAGGGGACAAAGAAGACCGGTGCAGATCCTCCAGCTGCTCCTGCTAAAGTCTCCGAGAAGGTTGCTGATAAGCCCGTAGTGGCTCCGAGTAGCTCTGCTGCTCCTGGAAAGGTGATTATGATATCACCGACCAAGGATTCTTCCTTGGTTGTACCTGTTCCCCCGAGGAGGCTGAAGAAGAGCTCCTTGGTCAATTTGGCTGACACCACTATTCAGCCCCCTGCTGCTGGGACTAAGGTTCCCACATCTTTTCCCCCGAGCTCTGACATGAGCTCGGTAAAGTCCTTGACCATTCCCGAGGTGCAAGGTAATGAAGATAACCTTACTCGAGATATGGTTACTTCTTTGGTTGGTCGTCATCTTGCTTCAGTAAGTACCTTTACATTGAACTTTTCATATTTTCCTTTGTTATTTCTCATTTTTGTTTCTGACTTTGCTTTCTCTTTCTGTTTACAGTTGACGAGCTGACTCAACATAATCCTTAAGAAGGATGAAGCAATTAAAGCTTCTTGCTCCTCGTGTAGTGTGGAGGGAGCTCTGGAAGAAGCTACCAAGTCCTTGGAGGAATCTCGCCAGAGGTACGATACTGATAAAGTAGTCTGGGAGAAGAAACTTGCTTCCTCCGAGCAGGAGAAAACTCGGGTTGCTGAGGCCTCCAGGGATTTGGAGAGGAAAGTGAATGCCTTGGAGAAGTCTAATAAAGAGCTCGATGTGAAGCTCAAGACTTCTAGAGAATTTGAAAATAAACTCAAGGCTGCTGAGGAGAGGTTGGTCCAACTCCAGGAAATAACTCGGCAGAAGGAAGAAGCTGAACAAAAACTAAAGTCTGCTGATGTTTTGCTGTCCGAGAAGCTTGCCTTGAAGAAGGACAAAAGGAAAGCTGCCGTGAAGAAGTCCTTCAGCTCTGGCTGGGACAAAGGTTGGGATAAGGGATGTGCTGCCATGGTCTCCCAAGTGGATTATGGCAGTGAAAAGTATTTTGCTGCCCTTCAGGAATTGAAGGTCGACGAGTCATCCGAGCTCTTCCAGAGACACATCCCTGGTCCCCCTCCTACTCCAGAAGAATTAGAAGAGGATGAAGCTACCTCTGAGGAGTCTTCAATGGTGGTGGGAGAACATGCCCTAACCAGTCAGCATGCTGCCGAGCAAGGAGTTTCTTCTTTCGAGCAGCAGCTGGTGCTCTTCGAACAAGTCACAGTTCCCTCCGAGCAACCTGCCTCCTCTTCCCAACCTCCCGAGAAGGTTTTGGGAGATAAGGAAAAGGTGCAGTGTTGTTCGGTTTTCTCTTTCTATTTTTCTTTTTGCTTGTCAAATGTAACTCAAAACTTGTAACTTCAAATTTCATGATCTAATAAAACTTGAGTTCTTTTCTTCCATACGATTGTCTTTTTTCTATTTGTACTCTGTCTTGATCTTCTTTTTGATGATTACTTTTTCTTTCTCTGCTAGTTTCTGGCCAGGATGGATCTGCTATCTGCCAATGATACAAAGCTGATGCAGTAATGTAATGAATATTATAAGGCTGGTCACATAGACCTGAGTGCATCAGAAGTTGCCGACATCCTTGGTTATGATGCTTCAGAGCAGGCAGTCAAAGCTTATCAGTACCTGAAGTGCTTACTTGACCAAGCTGTGGCCAATAATGTGGCTTACTACGAAATGATAGAGGATCTTCAATGTACCCTAAAAGACCTTCAGAATCAGTACAAGGAATCAACTGCCCTGTTGCATGAGGGGTATGAGAAGAGGTATCAGCAGCTTTCTGCCGAGAAGGGCTACGAGAAACTCCTTGCTGGGTACGATGTCAGGGAGAGAACCCTAAGGGGTGAAGTTGAAGCATGTAGACAAATTGCCGAGCTGTTGGAGCAAGAGAATAACAATTTGCAGAAAGAACTAGCACAGTTGAAGTCTGCAGCCTCTTCTTCAACAACTATAATCCCAGTGACTGACGAGGGATTTTCATTTTTAGAGGTTGAGAATGCCAAATTGAGGCAAGAGTTGGACACCTTGAAAAGGTCGGGCCCTTCCACATCTCCTCGGGGACGAGAAAGAGCTCCTCAGGGACGAGGAAGAGCAGTTCGGGTGCTGGTCGAGGAACAGAGGACAGCGTCTGCCTTAGAGAACCAAGCATTCCAATTAATGGCTAAGAACCAGGCTTTGTCTGACATGTCAAAGAAAATCAGAGACCTGGAAAAACAAATCTCTACAAAGAAATCAGTGTTGGAGACTAATGATCTTTTCATCAAGAGTCTTCACGAGAAGCTAGAAAGGCTAACATATCAATTCCACAAACAGCCCAGGGAGTTTTGGATGGCTGGATACAACGAAGCATTATTTCACTTGGATGACCGTATCCAGAATGCCAACAATGAGGGCTACAAGCAATGCTGGCTGAATGCCTTAGGTGTGCTGAAGCTCGAACAAGGACACTATCTGTGGGACTACCATGATCCCGGGTTGCTCGGCTTGCCTGTGCCACTGTATAATTTGGACATGGAATGGATCCCAGCTCGTGCCATTCCTCGGAGCTTATTTGCAAAATACCTCGGTGACTATAATTTACATTCTCAATTTGAGGTATCTCGTCCCGAGCATCTTCTAGATCGACCTTCTGTGATGAACGTCAAGATGCTAAAGGATTTGAACTTCATCAATTCTCCTCAGTCTCTAAATGATCCGCCTGCTGGTGAGGAACCTGTATCGAAAGCTGAGGGGAAAAGACCAATAGAATAGGAATTATTAATGTAACAATTAGTATACATATCAATGTAACTTGTAATTTATTTTGAATTTAATGAAAACTTTCATTCTTTCTTGCAAATCTCAATTGCTATTATCTTGTAGTTATCCAATACTTTACATCTGTGTATATGTATAAGTTAAAAAGATAACAATATTGTGTTGTTTGTCGACCAATCTTAGTAATAAAAAAGTTACAAGTATCAGTAATGTTGCTCGATCACTTAATAATAAAGTAATGAGTATAAAAATGTTTAAAATTTTTTCTAACCAACTAAGGTTGTTAAATTGTGCTCGTCGACCAATTATAGTTAGTGAGAGTTGATCCCCGACTAACCATACTTGGTAAATTTTTGAATATTTTCTCCTCGTCGACCAACTATGTTGGTACAGTTTGGAATATTTCGTTTCCTAGCCAAACAGGTTGGCATTTTTAGGAATATTTCTCCTCGTCGACCAACTATGTTGGTACAGTTTGGAATATTTTCTCCTCGTCGACCAACTAAGTTGGTACAGTTTGGAATATTTTCTCCTCGTCGACCAACTATGTTGGTACATTTTGGAATATTTCGTTTCCTAGCCAAACAGGTTGGCATTTTTAGGAATATTTCTCCTCGTCGACCAACTATGTTGGTACAGTTTGGAATATTTTCTCCTCGTCGACCAACTAAGTTGGTACAGTTCAGTTTGGAATATTTTCTCCTCATCGAGTAGTGCATCGCACTAGTATTCCCCGAAATTTTTTCAATAAACAGAGAGACTTGCAGAATATTTTCATTTTATTCATACTGATGGAAACTGTGTTACATATACATCGCTGATAATACTTGCGCAGATGCTCTGCATTCCATGCATTCTTAAACTCTTCGCCTTCTAAAGTGGCTATTCGATAAGTTCCTGGTCGAACAACTTCTGTAACTCGGTATGGTCCATGCCAGTTTGCCTCCAATTTATTATGCTTTTGAATTACTTTCTTCAGCACATAGTCTCCTTCTTTTAGGTCGCACTTCTTTACTCTCTTGTTGTAAAATAAAGTTGTTCGCTGCTGGTAGGCAGCATTTATAATGGCTGCTTCTTCTCTAACTTCCTCGAGCATGTTTAAATCCAGTCTTCTCATTAAGTCGCTGACAGGGGAATTGAAATTCAATACGCTGTGTGTTGGGAGACCCAACTCGGCAGGTATGACAACTTCACTTCCAAACGCCAGCATGTATGGTGATTCTCCAGTTGCTACTCGGGGAGTAGTTCTGTAAGCCCAAAGTACTGATTATAGCTCTTTGATCCAGTTTGCTTTTGCATCGTCCAATTATTTTTTCAAACCGTTTAGCAGCGTTCTGTTTGTCACTTCAGTTTGTCCATTGCTTTGAGGATGGCCTGGTGCTGAATGAACCTTCAAAATGTTTGACTGCTGACAATAGGCGGCAACCTCATCATTATCAAATTGTGTTCCATTGTCTGTGATGAAGGCATGAGGGAGACCATATCGGCAAATGATGTTCTTCCAAACAAATTGGTAAACCTTCTCGTACGTCATATCAATGAGTGGCTCAGCTTCTACCCACTTAGTAAAATAATCCACTGCGATGAAGAGGTACTTGAACCTTCCTCGGGTCGTTGGCAGTGGTCCAACCAAATCAATTCCCCACATGGCAAATGGCCAAGGGGAAGTTATGGGTGTCAACAATGCTTGTGGAGTTCTTCGGATGGAGGAAAAACGCTGGCACTTGTCACATTTCTTGGCATAGGCTATACAATCTGCCCTCATCGTCAACCAGTAGTATCCCTGCGTCATCACCCTTTATAAAAGTGTCCGACCTTCTACATGTGCTCCACAAGAGCCTTCGTGGATCTCTTCAATTAATTATTTCACCTCGGAGGGATGTACACATCTCTACAAACCTGCCATTATTCCTCGTCTATATAAAACACCATTGGTTAGTACATATCGAGCAGCTTTAAACTTCAATTTCTTGGCTGCGAGCTTGTCAATTAGTAATTCTCCCTCCTCAATATACGCCCTGATGGGATCCATCCAAGATGGACCTAAATCAAGGGTGATAAAGTTAATCGTCAGATCTTCATCTATACTCCGACCAGTCAACACTTCAATTGGGATTGTTCGTCGTAGCTCTGTGCGAGTAACCGATGCTAGTCGAGCCAGGGAGTCTGCTCTTGCATTCTCCATTCTTGGTATTCTGACCAGCTGAATAGCGGTAAATTCTGATACCAGCTCCTTTGCCTTTGCATGATATCTGATCATTAATTCTCCTCTAACTGCATATACCCCCATCATTTGGTTTACAATCAGTTGAGAGTCACTGAAGATCATAACTTGCTGCGCCTCCATAACTTTTGCCAAATTAAGTCCTGCAATCATGGCCTCATATTCAGCCTCATTGTTGGAAGCTTTGAATTGGAAACGCAAAGAGTATTCCATGTCGACCTCGTCTGGAGTGCTCAAAACTATCCCCGCGCCACATCCTGCAGTGCAAGATGAGCCATCTACATATAGCCTCCATATAGGTAACTCGTCTTTAAATTTCTGATCAGTCAGAGTTCCTTGGTGAAATATCTTCTGCTTCTTTTCATCCTCCCCTGATTTTTCTCGCTCCTCGTCGATCATTTTTTCTTGCCCTTTTACCAACCGAGGTTGGTCTGAGCTCGAATTTAATGATCCTGTAACATCCACTTGCCCTTTTACCAACCGGAGTCGGTCTGAGCCAGTGTTTGTTGATCCTGTAACATCCACAGGTTGATCAGCGAGCAACTCTTGTTCCTCATCCAGAGTTCTCCCAATTATCTCTGCATCACATCCTGTAACATCCACACGCCCTTTTACCAATCGTAATTGGTATGGGCTTGTGTTTGTTGATCCTTAACATCCACAGGTTAATTAGCGAGCAACTTTTTCTCTTCGGAGGTATCAGGATAGGTGAACTCCGCTATGAAATCTGCTACAGCCTGCCCTTTTAGTGATGACCTGGGTTCATAAATTATATCATATTCTCCGAGCTCTATTGCCCAGTACATCAATCTCCCTGATTTTTCTGGCTTGTGAAGGGCTTGTCTCAATGGCATATCAGTATATACTATTATGGTATGAGCCTAGAAATATGGCCTCATTCTCCTACTCGCCTCAATCAGCGCTAGTGCTAATTTCTCCAGCCTTGGATATCTGATCTTTGCTCCTTGGAAGGCCTTACTTGTGTAGTAAATTGGCTTTTGTACTCCATTCTACACTCTGATCAACGCCGAGCTAACTGCATTCTCGGATACTGCAAGGTATAAATACAATTTTTCTCCCATCACCGGCCTGGACAACAGTGAAGGTGCTCCCAAGTATTTCTTCAAGTCTTGAAAAGCCTTCTCGCATTCATCATTCCACTCAAAAGTCTTTCTGAGTATCTCGAAGAATGGGAGACATCTATCAGTTGCTCGTGACACAAATCTGTTGAGTGCCGCTACTCGTCCTGTGAGACTTTGTACTTCCTTCTTCGTTGTTGGAGATCGTAGCCCTAATAGAGCTTTGATCTTTTCGGGATTCGCTTCAATGCCTCGTTGATTGACAATGTACCCGAGAAACATGCCTTCTCGTACTCCAAAGATGCACTTCGTCGGGTTCAGCTTCATTTGATATTTATCTAGTTGATCAAAAGTTTGACTTAAGTCAACTAGATGATCGACAGCTTTCTTGCTTTTTGTCAGCATGTTGTCAACATAGACTTCCATGTTGTCACTGATTTGTTCATCAAAGACCTTGTTCATCAGCCTCTGATATGTTGCACCTGCATTTTTTAAACCAAAAGGCATAACATTATAACAATAAGTTCCCCTAGGGGTAATAAAAGAAGTACTTTCCCTGTCTTCAAATTTCATTTTAATTTGATTGTAGCCAGAATAAGCATCCATGAAGCTCAGCAACTCGTGTCCCGAGGTAGCGTCCACCAGTTGATCAATTCGGGGCAATGGAAAGTGATCCTTTGGGCATGCTTTGTTGAGGTCGGTGAAGTCCACACACATCCTCCATTTGTTGTTTATCTTCTTTACCATCACCACATTGGCTAACCAATCTGGATATTTAACATCTTCAATAAAGCAAGCTTTCTGGAGCTTCTCGACTTCCTCCTGTATGGCTTGATTCTTCTCGAGACTGAATACTCTTCTTCTCTATTTCACAGGTTTGATCTCCTTATTCACATTGAGCTCGTGACATAAGAAGTTTGGGTCTATCCCAGGCATATCTTCATGACTCCATGCAAAAGTTTGTCTTCTGCTTCTAAGGAAAGTTATCAATTCTTGTTTTAATGAGGCTTCCAACGATGAAACTATTTGAGTAGTTCGCTCAGGGTGCTCGTCGTCTAGAATGATGTTTTCAGTAGCTTCCACCACTTTACCCTTCACGAGTTGCGATTCATCTCGAGGATCCAAAGTTTCAATTTCTGCACCTTCATCCACTTGATAGGTAGTAGTCTTTTTCTTTGATTCTTCCAGTTCTTCTTGCTCGACGGATGAATAATAGCATTCCCGAGCTACCTTATGATCACCTTTCACAACTCCTACTCCAAAGTTTGTTGGAAATTTTAGACACTGATGCACTGTAGATGGTACATCCTCGAACTTCTTCAATCCTACCCTTCCCATGATGATATTGTACGATGACTGTACATTCTTATCCATCACGAAGAATCGTATTCTTTTTTTCCGATAAGCAGGACATGTACCAATGAATATATCCAACTTGATCTTCCCAAGTGGAAATACTTTCTCGCCAGCAAAACCGATGAGGGGTCTGTGGTAAGGCTCCAATTGAGATAGCTTTAAATTTAAACTATCGAAACACGAGTAGAACATGATGTCTGCTGAGCTACCGTTATCGACCAGCACTCTTGAAATCATTACCTCCTTCATTCTCATTTTGATCACTAGTGGGTCGTCATGAGGATACAGAACTCCTGCAAGATCATTCTTTGAAAACACAATGACCAATTTTTCTTTGTTCACCTTTCTCAGGTGATCTTCCTCAGCTAAATGTATTCGCTGAATGTACGAGCAAGCTTGAGCCTCTCCGAGGTAAGCTTTTCTTCCTGCAGTAAGGTCTCCTCCTCCTGCATCTCCTCCTGTAATAACATTACAATCAAATGACCCAAAGCGTATTGAAAATACCTCTCGTTCTGGCTGCCTTGGTTTCTTGGGAAGATCGAGTTCATCATCTGGATCATCTTTATGGTTTCTCTTCTTTTTCTCCTCTGCTCGACGAGGAGATCTAGACCTCTCTCTAGTTCGGTCGTTGTTTATTCTTTCTCCTCCCCGATCAACATACTTTGCTAGCTTTCCTCGTCGGATGAGTGTTTCAATCTCGTTCTGAAGAGCTATGTAATTTTTGGTCATATGGCCATGATCCTTATGGAACTCGCAATATTTCTCCCTATTCCTCGTGTCAGGGTCTGACTTCATTTTCTTTGGCAACTTTAACTCCTCGTTGTTCTTAATTTCTTCCAGGACGTGGTTGATACTTGCCTTCAAAGGCGTGTAATTATCAAATTTCTTCAAGACCTCCCATGACGACCTACTTTTGGAATGTTTGTCACCACCATTGTTCTTATGCTCTTTCTTCTTAGCTTTATCACCTTCCACCTTGGTTTCTTTGGCATCCGTATTCTTCTTCGCAGACATAGACTCCTTGGCATTCATAATCTTGGATGCTTTTCCCATCAGGTTCGACATGGTTCGAGGTGGATCTTTGGCCAAAGTGTAGTACAACTTGTTCGGCAGTAGTCCACTCATCAAAGAAGTAATAGCTGTCTTCTCCTCGTAATCAATGACTTCGAGTTTCTCATTATTAAAACGAGTTATATAATCTCTGATACTCTCACCAGCCTTTTGTCTAACACTTAACAAATGTGCTACTCGTTTAACTGGCTTTGCTCCAAAGCAGAAATTCCCAATGAATAACTCGGCCAATTGAAGAAAAGTTGAAATCTTACCCCGAGGAAGATTATTATACCATATCTGAGCAGATCCGGTAAGAGTTCCCGAGAATGCCCTGCATCTCATCTCGTCTGGGACAGCATAGATGTCGGCAGCAGCTTGATATTGTTCTATATGAAGGACAGGGTCAGTCTTCCCATCGTACTTGGGAGTCAAAACAGGTGCTTTGAACTTTGATGGTGTTGGAAAATCAACAATATCCTGGACAAAAGGTGTTCCTCGAACAAAGGTTCGTTGTAGAGGGTTCTTGGCCTTAGCCTTTTCCCCTAATCTATCCTCCAACCTCTGAATAGATCCTTTCCATGCATCATTTCCTTCCTCGGGCCTATTGGTTCGAGCAACTGATCGCGTTGAAGTGGCTTCCTGGGATTTATCTCGACGAGCAGCTGGTCGATCATAGGATCCATCTTGACGAGAAGTTGGTCGTGACTGAGCAGATCCTTCCCTTAAATATGATGGTCGTCTAAAACTCCTCGACGCTACATTAAGAGGACTTTTGTTCCTCCTAGGGCCTAATCGATCGAAAGGAGTTGACCTACTTAATCTTTCCAAAGCGCTGGTCCTTTCTGGGGAAAGGGTGACATGTTGTTCAGTATCTGTGGCTCGCACAGACGAAGTTCGTCCAGGTTGATAAGAAAAATCTTGAGATTCATCATTATGATATGAATCATTATGCCTAGTATGCAAAGAAGGCGCACGGGTATTTCTTTGAATTCTTCGTGATCCGGAATGGGCTGGCGCACCGCCATGGAGGGTTTGGATGAGTTGTCGCATCGTTTCTTGCATTACGGTCTGGCCCTGAGCCAGATTCGCCATCATTCCAGTCAGATCTGGAATAATTAGTGGAGCAGATGGATTTGGAGGGGTTCCAGTGTTTCGATTACTGGATTCAGGTATATCAACCATTGGTAATGGATTGTTTTTTATGAGAAAATGATTTTACTAATCGATTTCCCACAGACGGCGCCAATCTGTTGATGTAAAAAATTAGATCACTCTAATAATTCAATCACAGATAAATAAATGAGAAAAAAGATTTTTAAAGTGGTTCAGCCTTATATGAATGGCTTACGTCCACTGTTGCTTTATTCCTGTGTGTTTGGGAATTCTTGATTACAAGAAATTGCGTTCTGGATCCCAAAGTTTGGATTCAGAATCCGCCCTCTTTACAATGAGGATTGTACAACATATTTATAGCCTTGTGGCTGTCATATGAAAGGGTGATACATTAAATAATATACATATAAAAGGGTAATACATTTAATGCCATTTAAGCGTGTGCGTCTAAATGATAAGCATTTAATGAACCAGTTGAACTGTTGGTTATTCATCAATTAATGCTTTGTTCGAGATGCAGATCGGACCGCCTGAGTAGCTCGGACCGCCTAAGCTTTCTGATATTCAAGAGTTCCTCGGAGAGGTCTGTTCCTCGGAGCGTATGAGTTCCTCGGAGGGTATGAGTTCCTCGGAGTAACATGGTTCCTCGGAGCGTGTGATTATCTTGGAAGTGCATGTCGTCGCCATGTAGATAGCCACGTGTCTTCATATGATTGATCCAAGTCAGTAGATTAAATTTGGTATCAACAATATGACCAGTTCAAAATTTAGGGAGATGTCATTTGTTCGAACGAAAACAAGGCTCGTTCGAAAGAGAATATCATCTCGTTAGAACGAATCAAGTTCGTTCGAACAACATTGCTATGTAATTTTAAAAAAAAAATTGAGGCATTTTATATTATTGAAAATTTTCAAGGTTTGTGAACCTCGTTCAAACGAGAAGGAATTATCGTTTGAATGAGATGTCAAAGTTGTTCGAAGCATTGTTTGATCTCTACATCTAACATGCATCAAACGAAGGCATATTGTGCTCATTTGAAGCTTGTTCAAATAAATTGGAACTCCTAAATTATTTATACCTTCATAATGTGGAGATCATCTTGAACTTGGAGATGTTGGATATTTGGTTCTTCATGACGGCTCAAGTTGGTTTATAACGGGATACGCAAACATACATGTAAGCCTAAGTTATGAGCAATGATAAAAAAAATTCTCTTACAAATATGGTGAGTTGATTTTAGTATCTAAATTAGGAAAAGGTCCTCATGGTATGAGTAGTTTGAAATATATTGTATTTATTGCGTTCGGAGCGTAAAGCTATGTGGTTATAGTGAGAGATTTGTCACAGTATGTGTGGGGTATAATGTTGTCTAGATATGGTGACATGATTATGTGTATGCGGGTGGTATGTATAGGGTCTCAACTGGCTATAATGATGATCATGTTACATTATGCGTGGGGCTTAGAATGGATAAATATAGTTATAGATATATGTGTTCTTCGTGGTAAACGTGGGTCCCGAGGGGAACCTCATAGTGTTTACTGGATATAATGAAAAGATTATATGTGCCTGCACCATAATATGTGCGTGGCCTTGGGTTACGAACTTCAATATGTTGCCTATCCATAGTGGTAGGGATGAAATGTATATAAGACTCAAATAGTGAAACCTTGTGAATTAGATACGTGATGGTAAAGATGATTGGTTACCGACAACATGATTAACTATAGTATGTATTTATGTTGGAAGTTAAGATTACGATTATGTAATAATATTTCTTATCGTGATACTAGCACACCTTTTTTCTAAATATTTTAGGTTAGCAAGTTGCACTACTATTTACCTTGAAATCATATAGTTACTTGGGATTAACATGAATTGTACGGAGATATCTACATCTTAATTATGTAGGGTTCATACGTATGTTTTAGTTATTATTGTGAGACAAATTGTGTTGGCTTTATAGATATTAAATATGTCAGTATTTCATAAATAGACGTGATGATGTTAATGAGATGGATTGTTATGGTAATGATTTAATGGTGATAGGATTCTATATTATCGATCTAGTACTTATATCTAGTTTTAACAGTCCCATATTTTTGTTACATGTTGAGAATGATATAAAAAAATTTATGATAGCTTCTAACATTGGTATTTAGGTCTTTTTACCCTAAATATGAAAAATACTGCTTCTTACGTGCGTCCTTGCTTGACGAGTACGATCCGTAGGATCTAAGTGCCCTCCCTTTCTATAGGGCTAAGACGTCCGCAATATGAATTGGAGCTTGTTTATGATTGTAGGAGGGTGTTAATGATAAACCTCCCAGAAAATAACTAATAGAAGATAAAGACAAATAAAATCTTAAGTGAATTATAACCAAGCCTTATAATTGGTATGTAATGACTCAACATTAATTCAGGGACTCATTGAGGGAACTGGTTTAAAGGATAGGTAACAAGGCATCGTTAAGACATTTGGATTAACCATTATAAATACACCAAGCAAATCATGAAGATAATCCTAATTAACTTCATTCGAACAACCTCATTACCATACATTCTCAACTACACACATTTTGGTGTCAAACATTTTATCTTTCATAAAATATCCAAGATATATCATATCATGCCTAATATGTCAATCAACAACATAACTTTAACTAGTGGTTAGTAGTTTTAGTGGATGAAAGTGCACCGACAACCCACTGTGCCATCTGACATAAGTCGACAAGTATATTGTGATTTACTTAGTCCTTTTATACTTTTGACATGTTAGGTATAGTAGACTGGAGAAACATTTAATGCCACTCAGAGGTCCTTATAAGCCTTTTATTCCTACATAATAACAAACTTATAATTGACCAGATCATCAAGTTATTAGATTAAAAGCCTTTAGTAAAGAGAAACATTTTGAACTTAGAAAATTACTAGTGCATTTATTTTATCCTCAATAAGAACACTACTATATATTACTCCTAAACACTCGTTCTATTCATCTATTGGTGTTTAACTTCCTACTAGTATATATTTATAGTACTTGTTCTCTCCCCCAGTAAATCAACATCGACCAAATGCCTTATTAACCATCTAACATTATTGTATTCATATCTCATTATTGTGATAATGATTGATCTTAGCTTCCATTACTTTTACTACATTAAATATTATCTTTCCACCGCCAAATAGGTTATGTCTCATTATTTACTCGGAACACCCCAAATTAGACTACTCTCTTACATTTGGAGACTCTATTGGGGAGGCATTAGTCTTGAAATGGTACAGGATAATATTAACTGAACTTTTTATAATAGTCAAAAGGAGGGAGAACATGATATTCCTATGGATAAACTTCCACAAAACATTATTGCCACTAGAGGAGGTCAAACGGGTCAAGCTTCCACAAGCACTATAATGGGCGACTGAACTCAAATGACCAACATCATGGCCAAATTTATGTTGTTTATTAAAATAAATACTAGGGTTATAGGAATCGATCCAACTGCAGATCCAATCTCATTCCCTGCCCAAATGGCATAATTAACATCTCCCAGGATGGGAATATGAATTCAACCTCATAGACTTTCTAGTGGATCAATGATCAATCTGATAAATTTCCTAACACCACTAATCACCCAAGTACTTTCTATGATTACCATTATCCACGACTCAACTCCACTAAAGCTAGGCAGGCTGAAGCCTTGACAAGTCCAAGTTTGACTTTGAAATATGTGAAGAAAGATATAATGAAAATGATGATACCGAGTGCACAAAAATCAAGGGAAGCTATGTCCATCTATGAAAACTTTAGAACACCATAAATAGAGGAATGATGAAGCATAACCTAAGGAATATACTCCACCGGTGTTTGTGAAGTTCAATAGAATAGGTTGACACCCTAAGGAATATATAAAATGCATCGTTGATCACTTGGAGCCCACTGAAACAACAATAAGCTTCATCTGATAGAGTTATCAAAATCTTTAACGAAGAAAGCCTATCATATGTACTCTCATTTGGTTACAAGGATCTCGGCCACATGGGAATATATGCTTGTACAGTTTTTAGAGAAGTTTTTACGTGAATAAGATGAGTTTAACCTCACTCAAGTTGATCATGAGGAAAAACATTTCCAAATAGGAGGTTATGGACTACATAAGAAGGTTTGTAGAGAGGTATTTAGACATGAGAGTAGACACAATTTAGAATAACCTGAGTATATATGTTACTTGATCAATTAAAGGAGAGAAGGTACCATCAAATAATTCACTAGAGCAACAAGAATTATCTCCATAATTGTTTAACCCAGTACAGTAGTGATAAATTTAGAATGTGGCCCAACAACTAGCAAACCAAGTTGAGGAAATTTTGGCAAACCTACTAAGAATGAAGAATAACCATGATTGAACTACACAAAAGGAGGACAGGAAGCTCAACTAGTTGGAAAAGGAAAATGAACAAATAAGAAGAAATTTAGCTTAAAAAACACCATTACAGTCGTGTTATGTCAAAGAATATATTAGTTGTTATAAAGTAATGATAGCTGATTGATTTATTTTTCCACCCAAATTTTTTGCCCAATTTGCATCCTCGACATAAGTTTAGGCCAACCCAAAGTATTTCCAATTGTACTCGTGAGCGGGCCAGCCCACTAAAGAATATTAAACACCAAGGAAAGTCATCAACAAGAAGGTAGTGGTTGGGAATTTGCAAATCCTGTAGAATAATATCAATAGCAACCCTTTGCCAGCGCACGCAAATATGCCGATATCATTTGATTAGGAAGGGTAAGTATTGGTAGGATATGTTAAGTTTATTAGTAGGAATGGTCAATTTGGTCACTTCCTATGACGTACCAAGTATTAAAGTTTCTAAAAAAGAATTTCAAATTGATGCTTCGGAAGTAGATCTAGGCACAAAGTACCAAGCTATGTCGAGATCCCGAAGTTCACTTAGTTTCTCAACCAAATTGGAATTCCTTAAGAAAATAGGTGCAAAATACCCAAACAGTGTTGGAGATAAAAAAAAAAGAGAATTCAGTTCCCTCCCTGAATTGAAAAGGTCCTATGGAAATGTTGATCCATCACTTTACATCTGAAATAAATTTCTCAAATGAAGACCCTCAAGTCTGTTTCCTCACAATAGTCCTTTAAACATGACAAAAATAATCAAGGGCATAAAATTTTAGAGCCTTTATGGATGGTTGAATTCTGATAAACATCATGGACTTAGCTCCTTCTATAAAGCCACATTCTTGAGTTAACATTAATTGCCATGCCTTTATCCATCTCTTGTTATGATAACCAAACCTATTATTAAATTAGATATATCAATGTAGGAATCAAACTCTGTAAACTCACATCACATATTAAGTTTCATGTGATTAAGTCATCCACTTCTTAGCATTTTTTCGTCAAAAGATTTGGATGCACATCACATACCACTGGTGCGCCAAGGACAATGTAAATGGGTAAAAAATAATCACTGGGGAAATAAAACCCCTTTTAAAAGAATAAGCGTACCTTGAAGACATGACATTCTACACATAACTTAATAAAGACATACACATTCTCACAAACATCGTCGAAAGAGTGAAATTGGTAAAGATACGAGACATATTAGGACCAATGAGAATCCAAGAGGAGAAGCACGAAGTAAATGAGCAAGTACATGAGGTTATTCCCTTAACCATTGCCAATTTGAAGCAACTGTGAGATATGATGAAACCTAAAATTAACCCAAGAGAAAAAAAAATAATACGATAAAGCATGCCATGTAGATAAGGTATGACCAATTATGAACCAGCAGGGAACTTATGCCAATGGAAAAAAATTCCACCGCTAGAGAAAAAATGCAAGAAGTTTTGCTTAGTGATGGGTAAAAGGTCTATGAGTTATGAATATGTAGGTACGAAGTGGACTTCGTAGAAGAAGAAGAACCATAACCAGAATATGAGTACTTTTTAGTGGATAACCAAGGCTAATGAATGGTTATAATTAACTATTTTATGCAAGAGTTTATAGTAATGGAGGATTTGCCAAAGTCGTGGGTATAAGAGTTAGAGTCGATCGATCTAGTAAATGATAGTGAAGAACAACAATCCACTTAATTTCGAACGACTTATAGGAAGCCAAAAAACATGACCCGATCCAACTCATGAAGGTGTATATGGACGGTTTTTTTATTCGAAATATACTAAAATATTTGGGCCTGACCAAGAAGTAAGCTTCCACAAGTTAAATGTTATAGCCCCAACTATCCCTATCAAGCATGCAATAAGGACCTATAAACCACAGATGGATCTAAAAATCAGGGGTGAGGTGGAACGGTTTCTCGCAGCTGGGTTTGTCAATAGAATTCAACATTCATTATGGCTATCCATCACTGTTCCAGTGGGAAATAAGGATAAGAAGCAAATATGCATTTACTTGGACTTTTGGGACATCCACAGAGCTTTCCCTAAAGATGAATTTTTAATGCCTTCCATTGATAGTTTGATCAATTCTATAAATGTTCATGAAATGTGCAATTTTATGGATCGCTACATAGGATACAACTAAATTAAGATATATCCAGCTAAGATACAACTTTCAGAACTCCATTAAGTTATTTTAACTACAAAATTATGCCTTTTGCTTTAGAGAATGTAGAAATTACGTATCAGAGAACAATAATGGACATTTTTCATAATCTCTTTCATGAAAATTTGGAGTTTTATGCGGATGATTTGGTCATTAAATCCAAAAAGGAGTATTCACATTTAATAGATTTGGGGAAAGTATTCAACAGATGCTGAAAGTAAAAGCTTAAGATGAACCCAATAAAATGTGTGTTTAGGGTCATAAGTGGGAAATTCTTAAGCTCTGTGGTGGATCAAAAAGGTGTGAAAGTGGACCAAGATAAGCAAAAGGATATTATTTATATGCCATTTCCAAGGAACCAACAGAAACTTAAGATTTTTCTTGGTAAAATTCCAATCTAAGAAGATTTGTCCCAGGTGTTTTGGAAATCACTTATCCACTAATAAAATTTCTTTGATAACGACTAAATTCAAGAAGATGGAACCACACTAAGAAGCCTTTAACAAGTTGAATCAACTGTTGACATCACCCCAAACAATAATTCCACCAAAGCTTGGGATTCCTTTATTTCTCTATCTTATTTCTACTACAAGATCAATTGGTAGACTCTTAGAACAAGAAGTAGATTGGCAAGAGAGCTCTATTTGTAATTTGAGTACAATTATCCTTGGACCAGAATATAGATATACCATTATTCAAAGACATTATTTGTCATTAGTCTTTGTGTCTCAAAAGGTAAGGTATTACATGTTAGATTTTAATATTCATATAGAGTCCAGATGTGATATACTCAAGTTCTTAGTGGCACAAATGATTTTAATAGGAAGGGAAACACGGAGGTTCTTCATACTTTCTTAATATGGTCTCAAGTGAATGGTTCCGTGAGTGATTAATAGTTAAACTTATGCATATTTTTATCCATATTCCCCCTCAAATTTTTGAACCACCACATACAGAAATACTAGGTGAAGACATGAAGTCCAACATTTATGACACGTATTTGGAAGAATGGTTTATGGAATTGATTGTTTATCGACAAGGCAAAGGTAGCGCTAAAGTTACAAGCGAAATGAAACTGATCACTCTATCTTTCAATTTATACTTTCCTTATTCAAATAATGAAGTAGAATATGAGTCATTGATATCAATGGTTTCTTAAAGATTTATGAAACGGCATTCATTCTCTCCGTATTAAAGGAGACTGATGAAGCGTGAACTAAGTGTTCATGTGAGAACACTTTCGTTATTTTAGGTTCACCACCAACAGAAAAAAAAACTACACTAAGACTACACTCTACAAGGGAGTATAACGGCCAGTCCGGGTATCGAGAATCCACAGGGAATGTTGGATAGATTTTAATTGATTTATTACTTCAAGAATAAAAGTGTAAAAGGTGATATGGTGGTTTTAAAGAAAAGGGAAAAAAGGGAAGTTAACACTAAACTACAATTAATAAAATGAGGGTCAGGATCACAACCCTGCCATGGACTAAAAAACTAATAGTTAGAATTTCTGTTCGAAAGCTATTTAATCGAGCATTTCAATTAAGCATAAACATCACACAATAAGGAATTCAATCCAAAGTTGTGAGATTAAACATTTAATAAAAAATGGTCACACGCAGATTAAATTTGGATTGTCGCTATAAATAATAACGTTGCATGACAAAGAAAGTTTAATGCATAATAATTCAACCTTAATACGCGAGGTTTCAATTAAATGTAATATTACACAGAACCTAACTTTTGGAGCTCAATACCCATTAATGGAAAAAATGCAACCCCAACCCGTTATCTACGGACTACACATGAATTAAACTAATCTAAACACCATTAAACTAAATTACACAACACATAACAAGTTATCTAGACAAGGAAATAAAATACATCAATGGAAATAAAGCTAAATAAGACAAATACATTAAGGAATGAAGTGCCCAAAGTGCACCCTCATACTCAGAGTCACTAACCTCGGCCTGTCTCACAGTCGAGTTGGCAAGAAGCTCACAAACTGCCATCAGAAAGGTTGTATTCTTCAAGGTTGTCTCTCTACTACCAACCTTGGCTCTGTAGCAGCCGAGGTCAGTAGCTCATTATGGGGACAGATTATTTTCAACATCCTACTCTTCTTGAGCCGACGTTACATCTCACCTCTGTGCCTAACCTCAGTCAGTCTTTCCGGTAGAGGTCATCATGGCTATTGACAAGACAAAGCAACACTGTCAGACTTCACTAACCTCGTACTCATCCAGGCCGAGGTTACATCAGTCAAGAACACAGTTTCGAGCATATGCAAGGTTTGGAATACGTGAGAAAATCAGTTATAACCAAATCATTCCCCTCACGTGGGGGAATATTGTGGTCATTATTATCTACATGAGATCAGCCAGGTGTCATCATCATACTGGTTCGATCCTTATACACATGCTCATTGCATGCTTGGGGGGTACATACCCCCCCCCCAAGCACTATATACAGAGGTCTTCATCTACCTTGTAAAAGGATGGATAATTGCAACCCAAGCTGAAACTCTGTTGGTTAACACAGTAGAGAGAGAAAGCTTGAGAGATTGTATCTATGGACGTTAGTGCCTTCATCTAGTGAAATTACTTATATACTAGTGTTTCTCCACCTCTCCTCACCTTTCTCTACTAGATATTTACTTCTATGCTGCCATTATTATTACTAGCTTGAGCTTGTCAACACCTTATCTGGTGGTGATGTTTCCACCATCATTATTTTGGCATTGTTTGTGGGAACGAGAAAATTCATCTCTTCCTCTTTTACTGCTTAACCTCACCGGAAACTCTGGTGGTGAACTAGGCCTCACCCTTCTCGTGGAGCCATTTCACCATTGAAAGAGGTCCTTTAAGGTTTCTAAGCTCTATAGTCCTTTCATCAAAAGCTCAAGCATATGGCATCGAAGTTAACACCACCTCCTCCACCATCTGGTGTTGGAGGAACCAGTTCCAGCCAGGCACCCCCAGTTCGAGATGGTTGAGGTGGCAGCAGCCTTGAAGTCCTTGGCTGCAACTCAGCAAGTGATGCGGGAGCAATTTGACCAGCTAAGCCAAAACATAATAATGAGACCACCTAGGGTCTCATCGGAGATGATTACTCCGATGGCTGCTCAGCCACAACAAGAGGCCGGGGGACCACCTCAGGCACCACGAAAGGACCAACCTACTCCTCAGCGGAGGAGGGATGTTGCTGACCCTAGGCGTTTACACCTGGGGAGGCAAGGAAATCCTTGACCTAAGGATAGGTACGATGACATTGAGGCAAAAGATGTCGCGATAGAATCTTGCGAGCCGTATGAGGTCTCAAACAACACTATACATACCATACAGCAGAGCCGAGGTTAGTGTGAAAGACGAGATGGTGATGCACGATAGAGAGGGTCAACTTTTGATCGCTTAAGTAGAGGGTCGGCCTTTAAAAGGCTCAGCCCAGTTAATGATCTGAGGTAGAGGCTATCCAGGTCAAGAAGCATAGCTCGCTCATAAAGGGAAGGTGGTGATCATCGGCCTAATCATGGCCGACTCCCACATGGTCGAGACTGTGGGCAGGGGGAGGTCAACAGTCGACATTGCACAGCATTTGGGGAACCCTCAGTTCACCCTTTAGAAGTGGCTGGGGATAATCTCATCTAAGCCGACATTTCCAAACCATAAAATGAATTTATTCAGAGGTTGGAAGAGAAGATAGGGAACCTCATAAAAATCCAAGACCCATTATAGAGGGGGTATTCAGAGGGCTCACCATTTCTGGCAAGGATTGTTAACTTCCCAACCCCTGCTAAATTTAAACCTCCGGTGGTGTCTCCCAAGTACGATGGTAGTACTAACCCAGTCCATCATATTGAAATGTATCAATCTGCAGCAGATATTTATTCAATCTCTGTTGAGATAAGGTGTCGAGCTTTGTCAAGCACTTTGACAAGGGCTGCACATCTCTGGTACACGTCTCTTCCTAAAAATTCAGTTGAAAATTTTAAAGGTTTGACCGAATGGCTTATTCATAACTTCTGTTTTGGGGTAAGACCTCAAAATAAGAAGACTCACTTTCTTTATGTAAAATAAGGGAAGAATGAAAGCCCTAGAGACTACCTCGCGAGGTTCAACAAGGAAGAACTGGAGGCAAAAGATTATGAAGAGAGCATAGCCATGACAACCCTTATTGGAGGACTTCAGAAGGGAAAGCTACTTTGGAAGTTTGCTGAAGACCCTCCCAAGGCTATGGCCGAGCTGTTAGCAACAGCTGGAAAGGTCATGAACACAGAAGAAGCAATGGTTGCTAAGTATGAGGATAAGAATTGAAGAAGTAGTGGGAAGTTTCAAAGGAAAAAGGATGGAAAGAAGAGCACTGCAGACGACAAGTTTGCACACTACACCCCTTTAACTGTGAGCTGCGAACATATCCTCAACGAAATAAAGAAAGGTAGATCCCTGAGATGGCTGGAGAAGATGAAGGATCCTCCGTAAAAGAGAAATAAGAATCTATAGTGCGAGTTCCATCAAGATCATGATCATCTGACTGACAAGTGTTTTGCCTTAAAGGACGAGATTGAAAAGATGTTGAAGTCTGGAAAGCTCAGACAATATGTGGATGGTAGAGCTTCGAAGGGGGGAAGAGATGACCCTAAAAAGAAAAGAAATGATAAATGTAGGGAGGATACCCCTGCCAGAAGATATGATGATTCAGATGATGACGACGATGACCCTGACCTCCCACTAAAAGATGACAACGCCCCACTGAAGTGGGTCGGTATGATCTCTTTCGGTGTAAACACTATCTGTGGCGGTCTAGTAGAGGGTGGCTCAGAGGTAGATTATCGTAATGATCATGTGGTAGAGGCCAAAGTAGTGGCTAAAGCTGAGGTTGTGAACTTGGCATCTACAAAGGTTAAGCGCGAGAAGAGAAAGAAGGTAAATATGGACACTCTCGTGGTCGACTTCTCACGACTTGAGTTTAAGGGTATCTTTTCTCCCCACGATGACCCTTTAGTCATCACCACAAGGGTGCATGGGTGTGAAGTTCAGAGGATCCTTATTGTTGGAGGTAGTTATACAGATGTTATGTTTTGGACCAATTTTAAGAGCCTGGACCTCAGCAGAGCTAGGCTTGTCCCTTATCATTATCCCTTAACTGGCTTCAGCGGTAAAAAGTTTCATCCATTCGGTATGTATGAAATGGATGTTAGAATGGGAGATTAATGGCCTAAGAGTGTAACACCCCAAGACGTTGGGACCGATAACTTTAAATTTTTGGGAGAAATAAAATTTATTTAAATTGGAGAATTTAAAATCTGGAAATTGAAGTCCAAAAATTGAGGACATTTTAAAGTATTCCAAATGATAATTCTGAGTGCGCCATCGGTCCCGGATGGGTCGAGATAGTCAAAATGACTTTCATTGGGTTTTATTTCGGTTCTGAAATATTTTTGAGTATGTTTAACTCGAATTGGAGTAAACGAGTCATTTAAAGTGTGTATTAACATTTAAAACTGGGACTTACGTTTTAAGGGATTTAAGGGCTTACGATTTGAGCCCTTCTCATTTAGAGAAAGAGAGAAAGAGAGAAAAATAAAGTAAGATAGAAAGAAGAGGAAAGGAAGAGATAAAGGAAGAAAGCTTGGCGATTTTCGGCCCAACTGCGATCACGAGGATGATCCAACCACTACAAATCTGAGGCAAGTGTTTAATCTTGCTAAATATTTCATTTGTGTATTTCATTTCATAATTTGTGGATAAAAGAATTGGATTTTGGGTATTAATAGCAAAACCTAGATTTTGAAGATTAAATCTTGAGATTGGTGTTTAGATATGGGTTTGATGGTGTAGAAATGGTTGGGATCAACTTTGGGTTGATTTATTAGCTTAGAATCATGATATCATGCAGGTTTAGGGGTTAGAAGTGAAATTTTAGGGTTTAGAATTCGTGGGTTTTTGTGAAGAAGAAGAGACCTTTAAGGTTCTGCAGACCCGAATCGATTCGCCCCTTAAGCGAATCGATTCGGCTTAGGAAAAAGTGGTAGGTCTGCATGACCAAATCGATTCAGACCCAAGGAAAATCGATTAGGCTTGAGAGAGAGTCCCAGGTCCTTTGGACCGAATCAATTCACAGTTGGAGCAAATCGATTTTCCCTTGAGACCAAATCGATTCGGGTCAGGCCGAATCGATTCGAAAACAAGGATGTTTTATAAAAAATTTCTAGAATGATTTCTAACCCTTTTTGGTTGGGTTTATTGATTCGGGACCTTGTTTTATGATGTAGTAGATATGTTTTGGAGACTTATAAGGGGTTTCTCACATGTTACGATTATGGGGACTTTTTGAAATAGTTTGGGGAATATATATATATATATATGCTCATAGGAGTTGTGTATAGAGATAGTGAGAAACCTCATTGGGGATGGGAATCCTAATTATAGATCAAAAGTGAGCCTAGTTATAATGTAAGGGTAAGGTCCCTTCGATAGAGTTGTGAGGGTACGACATGAAACCGTAGGCCGAGGTTTGTGCCGAATCCTTATAGTGATAGGATTATATTTAGGATAAGATTGGGGACCGACGCGAGAGAGTGGTTGCGTATCCTTAGTAACGTCTAACTTAAGGAATAGATTGCAAGCGCAATAAGATTTAGGGGTTCATAGGAGTAATTGAACCGTAGTCGGGTTAGTGACTATATATCAATGTGGTATTTCCCTAAGTGATGGGAATCATGAGATGAATTTAAGATTGAGCTTTAGGTTTATAGACTATTAGTTGTGTGCATACCAATAGTCGAAATTTGTATTGGAGATATTGATGTACTTTCGGATACAGATGTGATGTTTAGTGATTGTTACCTACACTAAACTTTGGGTGATAACCTTAATGTTGGAGATATATCTCATCTGGAAGATTATTTATATCATAGGAGAAATGGATGATTATGCTTCAAGTGAGAGACGGTATTCATATAACGACTTAAGCTATTTTGATTGGAGTGATGACTAGTATATTGAGGATTTTGGGATGCTAATAGTCGAGTTTGTAAGCTTTATACATACAAATGAGAGATAGTATGTATATATGTATGTATATATATTTGCATAGATATGAATATATGTGTATACTCATGGAGTGAATATCTAAACCGTATATGAAGGTTTAGTTATATGATGTAATTCTATGTATGTATATATATTGTGCATGTGAATGATATATATACTTGTATGGTTAAGCATACCCCGCTCATGCTATCATTGGGAAGTTGCACGATGAGGGTGAGCACCATCGATCGATGAGTAGAGTGTGGATATTCCCCAGGTCATAGCGTCCGTTGTGTTATTATGTGATTTATATTTTTTTGGGGTGATACGTGGTTGGAATGTTTCGTCTGATTGACCGGTTAGGAACTATGACTGCTTCCCGAATGCATATGTGTGTGTTAACCACGAAGTGGGTGATATTTAGTCCCACCGGTGGTCCCCAGGATGGAATATGAGTGATGCCCTGGAAGATGATAGCATGGTGCAGTATATCGGCAGTATATAACCGGGTATATTATGTGTATGGCCATTGTACATTATATATGATATGTACACTTGGCTATGGGAATAAATGGTTATATATATATATATATATGTGTGTGTGTGTGTGTGTGTGTTTAGAGTAAATATATATATTTATTATATCCCGTAGGTTAAAGGATATGAAATTCCTATGGTGTACATCTTGGGTGATTATGGTGTACTAAAATGTTGGGGGTTGATGTATCGCATTTAAGGGAAAATTTTTGCTTATATCAACCCAAGGATTTAGTGGAGATTTTGAGGTTACTCTTAGGTAGTAATCCAAATTTGAGAAGTTGAAGAAATAGAGATTGCGTAGATGACATGATGGATCCCTACAATCAAGCTTGCTAAGAAGTAGTGTATCGGAGGGGTTCCTTATTTGGATTTCGCTTTGCGAGATGCCCCATGCACGAAACACAGTGCAATGTTGAGAGTAGAGAGAAGTTTTTTCTTTAGTACTGTACGTAGTTGTGGTAGTGGATTGTGTGATGACAACATGGATCCCTACAATCAACATGGTCAAGAAGTAGTGCATCGGGGGGGGGGGGGGGGGTTCCTTGTTTGGATTTCGCTTTGCGAGACGCCCCACGCACGAAACGCAGTGCCATGTTGAGAGTACAGAGAAGTTTTATCCTTGGTACTTGTATGTATTAGTAGTATGATTATGTTGATGACATGATGTATCCCTACAATCGACATTGTCAAGGAATAGTGTATCGGTAGGTTCCTTGTTTGGAATTTGCTTTGCGAGATGCCCCACGCACGAAACGCAGTGCAATATTGAGAGTAGTGAGAAGTCCTGTCCTTTGTACTTATATGTAATTGTAGTAGTAGAATTGTGTGTATGACATAATGGATCTCTAGGATCGACATTGTCAAGGAGTAGTGTATCGGGGGGTTCCTTGTTTGGATTTTGCTTGCGAGACGCCCCACGCACGAAACGCAGTGCAATGTTGAGATTAGAGAGAAGTTTTGTCCTTATGCATTTTATTTAGAGAATTAACTCTTAATTTTAAATCTAAATATTAAGATGTGAAGTAATAAAATGGATAACTGATTTCGTTATTAATTGGAATCAATAAAGCCTAGTATGTCATATATGTGTAAAAATAATTAAGTGTGATTAGAATGGGTTGGATTCTGGGGTTATGTTAGGATGGCATGTCTTGCGGGTATAGGCCGTGCCTATTGTAAGGTAGGTTGTCCTTATGGGTGGGGTAACTTAATTAAGATTTCAGGACGCGAATAGGTGCGCGCCGTTAGATGAGAGATGAGTTGGGGTTTCACGAGAGTGCGATTCCATTTTAATTATAAAATAAGTGCATTTATATTTATTATGCACGGTTAACACACTTGCTAAACATTTTTACACCTTGGGCTCTGACTCGTTTATATTTCTCTCATTCTATATATATATTGATACAGGTGTCCTACCGCAAGGATGCCGGATGCCCTTCTATCCAGAGTTGTGGAAGCCGTAACATGTGCGGACTGTTGCGGAACTTAGATTGTAGTTGCTCCCTATTTCTTTGTAAATCTAGATAGGATTCATTGTGTACTCCGAGATTACACTTTAGAGTTATTTATAATTGTTTATATTTCTCTCCATGGATGTTGTACTGTCTGTGACCCGACAGCTTAATCGGGTATATTTCCTTTTGTTTACTCATTTCACTTTAATGTTAGAACTTTCTTTCATCGTAGAATTTGTGTATTATATTTCTTATAGTAGCTGTTAGTGTTGGTTTGTTGTTTGTTGTATATATTATTTAAATTTTGGCATCTGGCTTATATAGTTTTGGGTAGTTAGCCTTATATTATTTAGTATTATCAGTTGATGTTGAGACTGAGCCATCTGAGATACCTGATTTAATGTAGTATAGGGATCGCCACCCGTTATTATTTTAAGTTGGTTATCACATATTGTATCAGAGCATCAGGTTCTAGAGTCTTTTGGATCTGTGCGGGTTTTCTGCGTTCTTCCGTTGACGTTCTTGATACAGGGCCCTACTAGTAGGCTTGTTGTATTCACTACCTTTATCTTCTTTCGCGAGATGTACTCGCTTGAATGATGTTCTGCACAGTTATTTCGTCTCAGACGTCACCAAGAATAAGTTAGTTAGGAAGGGGAAAGATGAGAGATGTAATACCCATAACGGATTTTGGGTATGTTTTGATTTAAGGTATTTCTTTTCGTGATTCAGGCAGAGATAAGAAGGAGAATTTCGTGATCTATAAGGTAAGTACTGATGAGGAGAGAATAGGGAACCCTTGGGAGGTTAGATTGAAAAAAAATTATTCAACATTTGTTAGGAAACCTGGTGTCGGTGACTTTTACCGATGTGAGGCGTGTGGAGTGGCCCCAATATCAAGAGTATTGCCTTCTCCGTAGAGGGAGTGAGAAAGTGTGGTCTTTGTACGACATCTTTTGGGATAGTAAATCGTCTTGTGATGAACTAGTAGTGAGTTATGCTATTGATTTTCGGAAGTGCGGATTGTTCAGGTTGTTGGGTAGTGGTTATTATGTTATTATTTTATTGATATGCTAGGGCATATACTTGTGGTATTCCAATGAGAGGAGGATTTACTTTGTGGCAAATGCTTTGATGTAATATATAGGAATTGTATGACTGAGGAGGTTCAGAATTTGGTAGATTTATTTTGAGCGAAAAAATTTAGCTCATGGTTGTGTTAGTTTTGAGAGCTAGGTATTGGTTAGAGTATTGTGCTTGTAGAAGCCTTGTGTCTTGGACATAAGGTATTTGTTTGACGTGTCGAAAGACATGGAATTATTTTATATGATATTGTTATATAGGCCTTAGGGCAATATCTAAAATGTGAAAATCTTTTATAAAACCTTAACCCTAGTTCAACTGATCTCAATCCCTGATATAGCTACACAGTAGTGTATTGGGAGGGTTTCTTGTTTGGATTTCGCTTGCGAGACCTCCCCCGCATGAAGGTAGCTAGTGTCAGGAATTGAGAAGAGTTCAACCATTGGGGATTTAAAACTTTTATATATTTAATATGTTGCTATAGATTATATTGTGATAGTAAATTACGATTTGAGGCTAGTGGATCCGGGTTATTATTTTACGAGTTGAGCTCGGATACGGGGTGTATGGGCGCCCTGGGTAGTTAGTTTGATTTTTTTAAAATATATGTGGTTCGATGTGAGAACTGGGAAGGATCGGTATAGTGATCTAGAGGTTAGATGTAGGACTAGATGAGATTGAAGTCCGAGGCATATCTTAAATTTCGCGGTAAAAATTTTTGTAAGGGGGGAAGAGTGTAACACCCCAAGACTTTGCGACTGAGAAATTTAAATTTTTGGGATAAATAAAATTTATTTAAATTGGAGAATTTAAAATCTGGAAATTGAAGTCCAAAAATTAAGGACATTTTAAAGTATTCCGAATATTAATTCTGAGTGCGCCATTGGTCCCGGATGGGTCAAGATAGTCAAAATGAGTGTTATTGGGTTTTATTTCGGTTCCGAAATATTTTTGAGTATGTTTGACTTGAATTGGAGTAAACGAGTCATTTAAAGTGTGTATTAACATTTAAAACTGGGACTTACGTTTTAAGGGATTTAAGGGCTTACGATTTCAACCCTTCTCATTTAGAGAAAGAAAGAAAGGGAGAAAAAGAAAGGAAGAAATAAAGAAGAGGAAAGGAAGAGAGAGAGGAAGAAAGCTTGGAGATTTTCGGCCCAACCGCGATCACGAGGACGATCCAACCCCTACAAATCCGAGGCAAGTGTTTAATCTTTCTAAATATTTCATTTGTGTATTTCATTTCATAATTTGTGGATAAAAGAATTGGATTTTGGGCATTAATAGCAAAACCTAGATTTTGAAGATTAAATCTTGATATTGATGTTTAGATACGGGTTGGATGGTGTAGAAATGGTTGGGATCAACTTTGGATTGATTTATTAGCTTAGAATCATGATATGATGAAGGATTAGGGTTTAGAAGTGAAATTTTAGGGTTTAGAATTCGTGGGTTTTTATGACTAAGTAGAGACCTTTAAGGTTCTGCAGACTCGAATCGATTCGCCCCTTAAGTGAATCGATTCGGCTTAAGCAATAGCGGTAGGTCTGCATGACCGATTCGATTCGGACCCAAGGCAAATTGATTCGTCTTGATATAGAGTCCCAGGTCCTTTGGACCGAATCGATTCGCAATTGGAGCGAATCGATTCGCCCTTGAGACCAAATCAATTGGGGCGCAGAATCGATTCAGAATCAGGGATGTTTTATGAAATTTTTCTAGAATGATTTCTAACCCTTGTTGGTTGGGTTTATTGATTCGGGACCTTCTTTTATGATGTAAGAGATATGTTTTGGAGAATTATAAGGGGTTTCTAACATGTTACGATTATGGAAAATTTTTGAAATAGTTTGGGGAATATATATATATATATATATATATATATATATATATATATATATGAATGCATTGGAGTTGTGTATAGAGATAGTGAGAAACCTCATTGGGGATGGGAATCCTAATTATAGATCAAAAGTGAGCCTAGTTATGATGTAATGGTAAGGTCCCTTCGAGAGAGTTGTTAGGGTATGACATGAAATCGTAGGCCGAGGTTTGTGCCGAATCCTTATAGTGAGAGGATTTTATTTAGGATAAGATTGGAGACCGACGCGAGAGATTGGTTGCGTATCCTCAGTTATGTTTAACTTAAGGAATAGATTGCAAGCGCAATAAGGTTCATAGGAGTAATTGAACTGTTGTCGGGTTAGTGACTACATATCAATGTGGTATTTCCCTAAGTGATGGGAATCATGAGATGAATTTAAGATTGAGCTTGAGGTTTATAGACTATTAGTTGTGTGCATACCAATAGTCAAAATTTGTATTGGAGATATTGATGTACTTTCGGATACAGATGTGATGTGTAGTGATTGTTACCTACACTAAACTTTGGGGGATAACCTTAATGTTGGAGATATATCTATGTTGGAAGATTATTTATATCATAGGAGAAATGGATGAATATACTTCAAGTGAGAGATGGTATTCATATAACAACTTAAGCTATTTTGATTGGAGTGATGGCTAGTATATTGAGGATTTTGGGATGCTAATAGTCGAGTTTGTAAGCTTTATTAATACAAATGAGAGATAGTATGTATATATATTTGCATAGATATGAATATATGTGTATACTCATGGCGTGAATATGTAAACCGTATATGAAGGTTTAGTTATATGATGTAATTGTATGGATGTATATATATTGTGCATGTGAATGATATATATACTTGTATGGTTAAGCATACCCCGCTCATGCTATCATAGGGAAGTTGCACGATGAGGGTGAGCACCCTGGCTCGATGAGTAGAGTGTGGATATTCCCCAGGTCATAGCGTCCGTTGTGTTATTATGTGATTTACTTTTTTTTGGGGGGGGGGGGGGTTAGACGTGGTGGGTATGTTTTGTCTCATTGACCGGTTAGGAACTATGACCGCTTCCCGAACGTGTGTGTGTGTGTTGACCACGAAGTGGGTGATATTTAGGCCCACCGGTGGTCCCCAGGATGGAATATGAGTGATGCCCTGGAAGATTATAACATGGTGCAGTATATCGGCAGTATATAGCCGGGTATATTATGTGTATGGCCATTCTACATTATATATGATATGTACACTTGTCTATGGGAATGAATGGTTATATATATATATATATATGTTTAGAGTAAATATATATATTTATTATATCCCGTAGGTCAAAGGATATGAAATTCCTATGGTGTACATCTTGGTTGATTATGGTGTACTAAAATGTTGGGGGTTGATGTATTGCATTTAAGGGAAAAATTTCGGTTATATCAACCCAAGGATTTAGTGGAGATTTTGAGGTTACTCTTAGGTAGTAATCCAAATTTGAGAAGTTGAATAAATATAGATTGTGTAGATGACATGATGGATCCCTACAATCAACCTTGCCAAGAAGTAGTGTATCAGAGGGTTCCTTGTTTGGATTTCGCTTTCCGAGACGCCCGACGCACGAAACACAGTGCAATATTGAGAGTAGAGAGAAGTTTTGTCTTTAGTACTGTACATAGTTGTGGTAGTGGATTGTGTGATGAAACATGGATCCCTACAATCAACATGGTCAAGAAGTAGTGTATCGGGGGGTTCCTTCTTTGGATTTCGCTTTGCGAGATGCCCCACGCACAAAACGCAGTGCCATGTTGAGAGTACAAAGAAGTTTTATCCTTGGTACTTGTATGTATCAGTAGTATGATTATGTAGATGACATGATGTATCCCTACAATCGACATTGTCAAGGAGTAGTGTATCGGGGGGGTTCCTTATTTGGATTTCGCTTTGCGAGATGCCCCATGCACGAAATGCAGTGCAATGTTGAGAGTAGTGAGAAGTCCTGTCCTTTGTACTTAAATCTAATTGTTGTAGTAGAATTGTGTGTATGACATAATGGATATCTAGGATCGACAATGTCAAGGAGTAGTGTATCTGGGGGGTTCCTTATTTGGATTTTGCTTGCGAGATTCCCCACGCACGAAATGCAGTGCAATGTTGAGATTAGAGAGAAGTTTTGTCCTTATTAAATTGTGCATCTAATTTAGAGAATAAAATCTTAATTTGAAATCTAAATATTAATATGTGAAGTAATAATATGGATAACTGATTTAGTTATAAATTGGAATCAATAAAGCCTAGTATGGCATATATGTGTAAAAATAATTAAGTGTGATTAGAATGGGTTGGAATATGGGGTTATGTTAGGATGGCAGGTCTTGCGGGTATAGGCCATGCCTATTGTAAGGTAGGTCGTCCTTATGGGTGGGGTAACTTAATTAAGATTTCTGGAAGCGAATAGGTGCGCGCCGTTAGATGAGAGGTGAGTT
The DNA here is from genome assembly GCA_949130495.1 of Sambucus nigra. NCBI lineage: Eukaryota > Viridiplantae > Streptophyta > Magnoliopsida > Dipsacales > Adoxaceae > Sambucus > Sambucus nigra. The sequence goes on along the minus strand of OX422209.1, from coordinate 140,058,242 downwards.
GGGGTTTCACGAGAGTGCGATTCCACTTTAATTATGAAATAAGTGCATTTATATTTATTATGCACGGTTAACACACTTGCTAAACATTTTTACACCTCGGGCTCTGACCTGTTTATATTTCTCTCATGCTATATATATATATTACTACAGGTGTCCTACCGCAGGGATGCCGGATACCCTTCTATCCAGAGTTGTGGGAGACGTAATAGGTGCGGACTGTTGCGGGATTTAGATTGTAGTCGCTCCCTATTTCTTTGTAAATCTAGATAGGATTCATTGTGTACTCCGGGATTACACTTTAGAGTTATTTGTAATTGTTTATATTTCTCCCCATGGATGTTGTACTGTCTGTGATCCGACAACTTATTCGGGTATATTTCCTTTTGTTTACTCATTTAATTTTAATGTTAGAACTTTTTTTCATCGTAGCATTTATGTATTCTATTTCTTATAGTAGCTGTTAATGTTGGTTTGTTGTCTGTTGTATATTTTATTTAAATTTTGGCATCTCGCTTATATAGTTTTGGGTAGTTAGACTTATATAATTTAGTATTGTCAGTTGAGACTGAGCCATCTGAGATACCTGATTTAATGTAGTATAGGGATGGCCACCCGTTATTATTTTAAATGGGTTGTCACAAAGAGGTTGACCAGAAAAATCAACTTCTTTGTAATGGATGAAAACGTCTTCTCAGCGTATAGCCTCATCGTATGACTAGTAGCCCTCAAGGAATTTGAGGCTGTGCCTTCAACGGTCCACCAAATGTTAAAATTCCTGACTCCCTATGGAGTAGGGGAAGTGCAAGGTGACCAGACGTCGGCAAGAGAATTCTACTTTAACTCTACAGAAGAGAGAGAGAGGCTCATAAGAAGTCAATAACCACATACAACATCGACTTACTTGATCCTAGAGATTAAACAAAGCTCAGAAAGGGAGAATCCGCGGAGGAGGTAGAATCCATCGTCCTTAATGAGAACGAGCCGAAAAAAACCATCCAAGTCGGCAAAGCCCTAAGACATAATATCAAATAGGAACTAGTAAAGCTGTTAAGGAAGAGACGAAGTATCTTTTCCTAGAGCCGTACAGACATGCCAGGTATTGATCCTGAGATTATGTGCCATAAACTCAATGTTGTAGAAGATGCTAAGACCATCAAGAAGAGAAGAAGAGTATACATAAGAGAAAAGTATGATGCCATCAGAGATGAGGTTAGAAAGCTGGAAGAGGCCAAGTTCATCAGAGAAGTCATATACCCTGAGTGGTTATCTAACACTATCATTGTGCCCAAAGCTAATGGGAAATAAAGGATGTGTGTAGATTTCACTGATTTAAACAAGTCTTTCCCAAAAGATAGTTTCCCCCTTCCTTGTATACATCAGATGGTGGATGCCACAACAGGGCATGAGCTCATGATATTCATGGATGCATATTCGGGATATAATCAGATCTTCATGGACTCAGTAGGCTCTGAGAAGACAACCTTCATTACAAATAAGGGTACCTATTGCTACAAGGTCATGCCCTTTGGCCTGAAGAACACATGGGCCACTTACTAATGTCTTGTAAATAAGATGTTCAAAGATCAGATAGTCAAATCCATGGAAGTTTACATGGATGACATGTTGACAAAGAGTATGAAGGCCGACACTCATGTGGTCGACCTTGAAAGAAATTTTGACACCATGGACAAATACAAAATGATGCTCAACCCTGCCAAATGTGTCTTCATGGTAGGAGCAGGAAAGTTTCTGGGATTCATTGTCAACCAAAGGGGAATAGAGTCTAGCCCTGAGAAGATCAAGGCTTTGATGGAAATAAAGACACCCAGAATTATCAAAGACGTTCGGAGGCTAATCGGAAGAGTTGTTGCACTTAACAAGTTCGTCTGAAGAGCCACAGATAAGTGTCTTACTTTTTTCAAAGTTCTTCGAGAAGGCCTTTGAATGGAATGAGGAATGTGACATTGCTTGAAAAGATCTCAAGTCCTACCTCGGTTCTCCCTTATTACTATCCCGACCAATTCAGGGTGAGAAGCTATATGTATACTTAGGAGTCTCAGAGTCAGCCATTAGTGTTGCGATAGTAAGAGAAGAGGATGGAGTGCAGAGACCAGTCTACTTAAATAACAAGGCACTTCAAGGATCTGAGAAGAAGTACCCTCGGATTGAAAAGTTAGCATACACTTTAATACATGCTTCTAGGAAAATGAACCCATACTTTTAAGCCCATGCTATGGTCATCCTCACTGATTCCCCACTCAGATATGTCCTCCATAAGCCTAAGAAGTCAGGAAGGCTAATGACCTGGGCAATCAAGTTGGGGGAATACGATATTGTTTATCAACCTAGGGTTTCCATCAAGGGATAAGAAATCGCAGACTTTGTGGCCGAGTTTACTTGGGATGAGGTCGAGGTTGAGACTAATCAAGAGGCTGAAGAGAAAAACATCGGTTGAATATCAGACAAGGTCGAGATAGGTATAGCTAAGCAGAGAATAGTTGAGAATGAGGAAGAGAGACACCTCTTCAAGTAGGGGGCCCCATCAGAGGGAAACTTATCTTCAAATGCAACCATTTGGAACCTCTTCGTTGATGGATCGTCTTGTGAAAGCGGAAGTGGAGTAGGGCTGATAATGTTAGCACCGGGTGGTACCGATATTGAATATGTGTTGAGGTTCAACTTAAAAGATTTCAACAATGAGTCAAAGTATGAGGCATTGATAGTAGGTCCCTCTTTAGCAAAAACCCTCAATGTCGGCCAGCTCCTAGTCCATAGTGACTCAAGGCTAGTTGTGAACCAAATCCCGAGGGTATATAAAGCCAAAGACGAAAGGATGGCCAGATACCTGAAGAGGGTGAGAAAGATGCTAAAGAGCTTCAAGGAAGTTAAGATGAAGAGGATACCTCGACTAAACAATAGCCGAGCTGATGCACTCGCAAGATTGGCCTCAGCAATAAGGATAAACACAAGAAGAATAGTACCAGTTGAAATTCTGCTCAAGTCGACCATCAAAGAGGAAGAGGTTGCTAGACCTTACCTAAATTTGAGTATGGGAGACTCATGGATGGATCCTTTTATCAGATATATCAGAGAGGGAGAGATGCTAGAGTCGAAGTTAGAAAGGATAAAGCTAAGGTTCAGAGCTGTTAAATTCTATATCGTAGGAGATGTCCTGTACAAGAAGGGATTCCTCCTCCCTCTCATCAGATGTGTCCACCCTTCAGAGGTTCCACACATCTTGTACAATGTGTATGAGGGCTATTATTCAAGTCACATAGGAGGGAGGCCATTGGCTAAGAGGATAATCACTCAGGGGTACTGGTAGCCAACCTTATCCAAAGATGTAGCTGCGTATATAAAGAGGTGTGATAAATGCCAAAGGTTCTCCACCATCCCTTATAAGCCTCACCAACCTTTAACTTCAATCGGCTCCCCCTGGCCATTTACAGTATGGGGCATTGATTTGGTAGGACCCCTGCCAAGAGCTAAAAACAATTATCAATTCTTAATAGTGACAATTGATTATTTCTCCAAATGGGTAGAAGCTGAGCCAATGATAAAATCACTGAATGTAAGACCTTCCATTTCATCTGGAAGAACATCATATGCATATATGGTCTTCCAAACACCCTCATCTCAAATAATGGAACCCAATTCAAGAACATATCCTTAGAAAAATACTGTGAGAGAGTAAGGATCAAGCATTTCCTCTCTTCTCTTGGCCGACCCCAGGAAAACGGACATACTGAGGTCACAAATAGAACAATCCTTGATGGGATAAGAAAGAGGTTGGAATAGGCCAAGGTAACATGGATAGATGAAGTATATGCTGTGATTTGGTCTTACAGGACGACGGCGAGGACACCTATAGGAGAAACTCCATTTATGTTAGCCTATGGCTCAAAGGCTGTCATTCCAACAGAAGTATGACTTCCCACTCATAGAGTTTAGACCTATGACCCTCAGAGGAATGTGGAAGAGAGAAGACTTGATCTTGATTTGATCGAGGAAATAAGAGAGGATGCAGAGATAAGACAGGCAGCCTATTAGCAAAGAACTGCGAGATTCTACAATCATAGGGTAAAGTCAAGGCCGATAGCTGTGGGGGACCTAGTCGTGAAGAAGATGTGAAAAAAATAAATAAACTCCATCCTAATGGCATGACCCTTATAGGGTAATTGATGAGGTTGTACGTGGTATCTACCGGCTAAATAATCTTGAAGGAGAACCCTTATCCAACCTTGGAATGCTGATCACTTAAAGAAATATTACATATGATGTTGCAGTTGTTCTTATATTTTTATAATACATGTACTAGTTTATACAAAGGATGTTAATGAAAAGATAGCAATGTTGTGCTAAGAGTTTTATTATGTTTTTAACATCATTAATTTGGTAACCTCAGACCCTTAACACCACTAATTTGGTGAACTATGAGGTAAAACATCATTAATTTGGTGACCTCAGACATTTAACATCATTAAGTTGATGAAAGTATGAGGTTAAACACCATGATTTGGTGACCTCAGACCTTAAAACATCATTAAGTTGGTGAAAATATAAGGTGAAACATCATAATTTGGTGACCTCAGACTTTAAAACATCATTAAGTTTGTAAAAATAAGAGGTGAAACATCATAAGTTGGTGACCTCAGACCTTAAACATCATTGAGTTGGTGAAAATATGAGGTTAAACATCATAATTTGGTGACCTCAGACCTTAAACATAATTAAGTTGGTGAAAATATGATGTTAAACGTCATAATTTAGTGACCTCAGACCTTAAAACATCATTAAGTTGGTGAAAATATGAGGTGAAACATCATAATTTGGTGACCTCAGACCTTAAAACATCATTAAGTTAGTGAAAATTAGAGGTGAAACACCATAGTTTGGTGACCTCGGACCTTAAACATCATTAAGTTGGTGAAAATTTGAGGTGAAACATCATAAGTTGGTGACCTCAGACCTTAAACATCATTAAGTTGGTGAAAATATGATGTTAAACATCATTATTTGGTGACCTTAGACCTTAAAACATCATTAATTTGGTGAAAATTGGATGTTAAACATCATAGTTTGGTGACCTCACACCTTAAACATCATTAAGTTGGTGAAAATTGGAGGTGAAACATAATAAGTTGGTGACCTCAGACCTTAAACATACTTAAGTTGGTGAAAATATGAGGTTAAACATCATTATTTGGTGACCTCAGACCTTAAAACGTCATTAATTTGGTGAAAACTGGATGTTAAACATCATAATGACCTCAAACCTTAAACATCATTAAGTTGGTGAAAATATGAGGTTAAATGTCATTATTTGGTGACCTCAGACCTTAAAACATCATTAAATTGGGGTAAATTAGAGGTAAAACACCATGATTTGGTGACCTCAGACCTTAAAACATTATTAATTTGGTGAACATTTGAGGTTAAACATCATAATATGGTGACCTCAGACCTTTAACATCATTATTTGGTGAAAATATGAGGTGAAACACCATGATATGCTGACCTCAGACCTTTAAAATGATTATTTGGTGAAAATATGAGGGTAAAACACCATAGCTTGGTGACCTCAAACCTCAAGCAACATTAGATTGGTGAAAATAAGATGTAACACCAACAAATAAATTTTAAACAAAACATCGTATGAAGCAATAGAATCTGAAGAGGTTGAACTAATTACGATTATCATCAAAAGGATTCAGAGTTATAAGTCAGAGTATTAAGAGGCCATCAGAGTTCGTAAAAATAAGAATTACAGACAAAGTTCATCAAAGTTATAAATATTGAAAAGTTTCACTAGTAAAAAAGCCTATGTCTCAACGGGAGCCGACCCACCAATAACATCAGTCTTCTAGTCAAGGTCGATATTGTGACTTAAGCTCCATCGTTATGATGAGTAGCGTCCCTAGTCTTTGTAACCTCTAGAGGAGCAGTCTCGACTGGAGAAGCATCAGACTCTTTAAATTCCTTCAAGTCCTGAGTGAACTGAGGGTCTCCAAAGCTGATACCAAAAAAGTATGATACAATCAAGACACTAGACTCGCTCTCCTTCATGACTGTCCATTTTCCAGTTTCTTTGATACCTCTTTCAAGGTATTCAAAACCAAAGATGACAAATTCATCAGAGACCTTGTAGTCATCGATTGTCTTCTCAGCAACATCTTCTAAAGTATCCTTGACTGAAGCATCAACCTTAGATTGCAGAACATCGTCCTTAGCCTTCAGAGCCTTGATTTGATCCTTCTTGAGTCGAGATAACTGGCTGTCCCTCTCCTAGATTACTCCGTTCAGCCTTGCAACCTTTGCATTCAGAGAGGCCTCAACCTTCTCAGCCTCCTGACCCTTTTCTATAAGGGGCATCTTCTTCAAAGTCCAATCAACAAGACGATGAAAAGACAAGACACCCTGTAAAAGAAGATCAGATGTATGAATAAGTAAGTTATAATTTCTAAAAAGATGATGTTACACTTGTGAAAGTGAGAAAAAAACTAATACCTGGATTGACTTGTGGAGGGCAAACTCATCCAATAAAGGGACATCCAATGCGCGTAGGAAATGCTTATTTTCCTCAGTGATTATTGTGCCAATAACACCGGCAGCTTTCAGACTGTGTTCGATTAAGCTATCTGAGATTTTTAACTGAGATAGACGAGAAGCCATGACATCGTCTGTAGTGATAGGTATGGAACGATCCTAGGCCTCGGTCTTGCTCGACCTCATATGCACCGGTTCATCTTTGGACTTTCTCTTTTTGTTAGCATTGACCTGGAAATGCCGACATTTTTTTATGTCGGTGGTGGTGCACTCTTACCACCCCTCTTTTCTATGAGATTCACCAAACTAGGAGCAGACATCTCCCAAAACTCGTCCGATATACCTGTTGGGCGCTCTGTAAAAGACAAGCCTCTCAGTTAGTCATTCAGAGATATAAAATCATATAAAGGTATAACTTGAGTAAGAAAAATGAAGAATTATGAAGCTCTTCCAAGGGACCACCCCTCAAACCTGTTTGAGACAGGTAGTAGGGGGTCATCAGATGCTCATATTTAATGAGATGACCATTCTCGCCTTTATTACGAAGGTCCTCAAAGTTCTTGTAATTGTCCTGGCTAAGTCCAGGGTCGACTTTAGCAGCAAGAGAGACCTTCCCCCATCTCATATGGGTCATTGGAACTGACGTTCCAGAAGTCTCATCTGAATCGAATTCCCATGCAACGAAAATAAAGAAGTACTGAGGTTTCCAATTATGATTGGAAGTTTGGGTAACTAAGAGCATTTTCTTCACTGATTTCCTAGCTAAGAAGTGGTAATAGCTGGGGTGGGTTTTAGCAGAAGAGGGAACATAACAACCTGTAAACTCTAACTGGAAGGTCTGAATGGTGAACAACCCTCCAAAGGACGATGGCCCCAATCATAATTCTCCAGGAATTTGGGGATAGTTGCGAAGGGGCAAGATTTATATGGGAAAGTATAGCTCTAATGGTTGGGTGAATAGGAAGATGAAATCCTAACTTAAACATTTTCTCATAAACGCAAATTTCTCCATCTCATCCATCGAAGGCCCTCTCATCCTTAAGAGGTTTCCTAAGGATGATTGAAGAATTTATGGAATAGAGGTGCCTGAAAGTAAGAAGGTCGTACTCGTTAACGGTACTCTCATACTCAGCCGCCTAAGAGGTATCGAGTTCGCTATCCTCACCATTTCAGCAATGTCGGCCTGGGCAGGTGTAGGAGCACCACTAGGAAACCTCTAAGTAAATTCAACCCTGGTGGCAGCCAATAAGGGAATAACATCAATAGGAGGGCGAATTACCAAACTTGGCCCTAAGATTTCAACATCGAAAAACCTACGCAAAGTTCTAGCACCTTGGTGAGACGAGGCATGACTTGAAGCCTCGACCTCCTCAGGAACCTCACCTTGCCTAGGAGAATAATCCATAGCCTCTTGAAAAGAGTCTACAGATTCATCTGCTTCAGATGTTGACATAGGGTATGAGGAAGAGGACTCAGACATTGGGATAGGATTTGCAGGAACCTATGAAGGCTTAGGGTCTATGACTTTTAGTGTAGGAGGAAAAATTGGTATGAGGGGATAGGCCTCTGCCCTATAATCTTCCTCTTGGGCTAGTTCAATCTGCCTAATCTTCTTAAAGGTATTCTCACGAAGAGAGGGGAACTCTTTTATATGTTGGTACAAGGCTCTGAGCATAAGGAGGATGACACTACACTTAAGAGAAGGACTCAAACTACAAATAGGTACACAACTTAAAAAACCAAAATTAAAGATCAAAGGGTGGAAGTTGAAAGGTCTCAAATGAAGAACACCATAAGATAGTTACTAGAGAAGATGGCCGGGAGGTCACCGATAAACCTAAAAAAGGGTTGTTTGTGGCTGAAACAACCTCAGAGCAGCCTAGAACAGTCCCCAAACTAGCTAACCGCTACAAGAATATCCCTACAACCACCTAACAGTAGTGAAAACCCTTACCGAAAAAAGAAGAACTCGCCGAAAAATTGAAACTATAAAAATAATGACCAGAAATGGAAAAGGAAAGGTGGAGAAGTAATACCTTATTGATTACAGTTGAAGAAGGAAGAGTTTAGAAGCGGAAAACCTCGAATTACAACAAGCAATGGATGGATTGAAGGAAATCACGACGGCATTTGCAGGAAAGCTTAGGTGGGAGAAAAGGAGAAAGAGAAAAGAGGAAGTTATCAATGATGGGGCACGATTTCCAATGCTCCCATAATTACCCTTGGAAACCTAAAAGACACAGCCAAAAATATCAACACCTTGGGGAATACGTTAATCACTTTAGTGAGTGACATGTGTCAAGGAATCACTTTACACCCCAAGGTACTAAAAGAAACTCAGCCTCGACCTAGCATACACCTCATTCACCTATTCACATACGCAACTAAGGTCTAGGGGGTGCTTGATATGCCCAAAATGCACCCTCATACTCAGAGTCACTAACATCGGCCTGCCTCACAACTGAGTTGATAAGAAGCTCACAAACTGCCATCAGAAAGGTCGTATTCTGCAAGGTCGACTCTCTACTACCAACCTCGGCTCTGCACCAACCGAGGTCAGCACCGCCTTATGAGGACAGGCTATTTTCAACATCCTACTCTTCTTGAGCCTACATTACATCTCACCTATGTGCCTAACCTCAGCCAGTCTTCCCAACCGAGGTCATCATGGCTATTGACAAGACAAAGCAACACTATTGAACTTCACAACCTCGTACTCTTCCAGGCTGAGGTTACATCAGTCAAGAACACAGGTTTGAGCTTATGTAAGGTTTGGAACACGTGAGCAAATCAATTATAACCGAATCATTCCCCTCACATGGGGGAGTATTGTGGTCATTATTATCTACATGAGATCAGCCAGGTGTCATCATCTTACTAGTTTGATCCTTATGCACATGCTCATTGCATGCTTGGGGGGTACATGACACCCCCCAAGAACTATATATAGAGGTCTTCCTCTACCTTGTAAAAGGATGGATAATTGCAACCCAAGCTGAAACTCTGTTGGTTTACACATTAGAGAGAGAAAGCTTGAGAGATTGTATCTATGGCCGTTATTGCCTTCATCTAGTAAAATTACTCACACACTCACAGTGGACGTATGCCTGATTGGATGAACCCCTTATATACTAGTGTTTCTCCTCCTCTTCTCACCTCCCTCTACTAGATATTTACTCATATGCTGCCATTGTTATTACTAGCTTGAGCCTATCAACACCGTATCTGGTGGTGCTATTTCCACCATCATTAAGGAAGACAAATGAGTAGTAAACACTTACATATAAAATGGGCAAAAAACAAAAGGAAATGGAGGATAGGATAAGAAGCTCCTAATATAACACCCTAAATCTAAAACAAAATGAAGGATATTTAATCAAAATGAAGAGAAAATGTATTTATACATAAACCCTAGGTGACAAACTTGTAAATAAGAAAGCTGAAAATAGGGGACCGAATCGATTCGGTAGAAACCAAATCGATTCGAAAGAATGGGAAGCAAAAAAAAGTTAATTATGTGGAAAATCTAATCGATTCAGTTTTCACTGAATCGATTCGCCCCTACAGGTAGGCATTCTGCAGCTTTGCCAAACTTTACAAAAAATGGGGTAACTTCTTCGTTATAACTCAGAACTAGGCGCGATTGGAGGTTACGTGAAGATAACTCAGAGGGATACAACTTCCAAGAAGACATTGGGCCAAAAAACCAAATAATTAGATGACTAAAATTCCCTTGAATGTGCCTTTGAGTCTGATTTTGAAGACAAAACCATCCTAAAATGCCATAACTTCTACATTATACATCGAAATCATGCACCGTCGACGGCCACGCGAAGAGAAATTGAAAGGCTTAAACTTACATGAAGAGATCAGAATTAAAATCCGAATGATGAAATTACTAAAATGCCCTCAAAACTGTAATATTCAACGCAACTTTTTCGAAAAGCGACCGAACTTCACACTAAGCACCAAAATACCTACAAAAGCTCAATTATACCTCATATAGCATGTTAACATATAAAACGGAGGTTGTTTGGATAACGAGCATAAATATAGGGATTAAGGTACCTGAGGGTGCTAAAATGCATAAGTATAAGGGTGAATAAATGTAATATTCGTGCCGAATCACATCCTCTAACTTACAAATTGCTAGTCCCTAGCAATGAAGTACAAAGAAAGAAGAACAACTGTTAAACCGCAAAAAATGAGATATGCAAAAAGGGTATAAATTCCACTTTCGCGGGCGAGCGATTGCATTTAGGATATGCAATTACCCGTTAAAGACCTAGGTTACCTTAGTGGAAGAGTGTCGTCTCATGAGGGTTTTCAGGGATGAAACCCACAAACATAAAAGTTTCCTCCAAAATATTCCCAAACCAACAATATAGACATGCTCAACAATAACGAACAAGATTTCAACATGTTATTAGCAGTGTGAATGAATTCACACAAGTTCGTAGTTATTAACATTAGAGAATGAACTTCGTCGAATTGAAACCTTAAAAGTGGGAGGGGAGCGAGCACATGAAAAATATGATTTGGTAAAAACTTATATAAACTGGATAAACATAAAAGCATCCATATATCAATCCTCACCGGGCATTACACTCAACAAATGAAATCACTATGAAAATGGAGGTAATGCACATGCAGGCATAAAGAGTAAATGTAAATGGAAACTAGGCCGCACACATGTCACTAATGAATAACTCTATATATAAAATGAAAAACATGTAATCTCAATGAAATATACTGCTCATTAAAGGAGGCGAAATGTATTTTAACAGATTATCAAAACTATTTAAACTTTTAAATTGAACTCAGCCTAGGATCGCATAGGACTTTATAGGTTGTAATGAAGGCTAGGCTCGGGTTATGAAATGAAGGAAATATGTACGGATTCAAAGTGTTCGGGGATGAAAAACTTGGGATAATGGAAACTTGAGGGAAATTTCAAAATTTGAAAATGATTTTCATAACAAGAATTAAATATGAAATTGGAGAGCGATGAGGATTATTGAACACTATATACAACATATACAAACTTTTTCTTTCTTTTTCTTTTCTTCTTTTTATAACTTTTTCTTTTCTTGTTTTTCTAACTTTTTCTTTTCTTCTTTTTCTAACTTTTTCTTTTGTTTTTCAGTTCTTTCTTTTCTTCACTTTGCTCACTCTTTTCTTGCTTAATTGCAACCGCAAGACAATAAGATCATTTTATCGTGAGTAACATTCCAAACAAAGTTATGGAAAGTAATATGGTTTATAACTCCAATGTGGAATTGGTTATAGGATTTTGGGGTTATAAAACGAAAGGATAATATTAAGACTTAAAGGGGTTGACTAGGGAAATATTTAAGGTTTGGTCAAGGTCAATATGGATGATATATCAAAGATGGCCTATGATTATTTTCTAAAGTTTATGCAATTCTCGATTCAATTTTTTTTTGAAAATCATGCTCAAGTAACACATTTCATAAATGAACCCAATTAATGAACGATCAAATGAAAGAATAGTATTTAATGTTTTCAAGGAGGAAAGGGAAGTGTATAACACTCATAAATGAAGGTATGTCTCGAATCTCACTTATGTAAGTATATACAATGCAACAAAAGATTACCGATTTATAAAAATATTAAACCAAATCAATATAACAAGAAAAACGCATTGCTCATGGTATAAAGTTTAATTCATGAAGTTATTCATAATATCAATAATTTAAGGACTAAAGTCTAATAACTTCTAAAATAGAGAACATGCATCATTGAGTTGTATATTGGATCGGGCAATTATTGAAATTTATCATCGAAAACAAGGCAAAATTCCCAACAAAGGAAAAAAAGGAAAGAAAATATTTTTGAAATTTTTTAATTTTCAACAAAAAGCATGCTTTGTAAATAACATGTGATCAAATCCATGGAATAAACATGAAATTGATAGAATATCCTACACCCTCTAGCTTAGATGTTGCATTTTTCTCAATGCGCATTAAGAACACAACACAAGGATAGGAAAAGAATGATATTACCCAAAATTGAAGAGATCCCCGGATAAGTACGAGTCCAAAGAATCTGCAAAATAAGTTAGTGCTGAGCATAATAGAAATAAATAACAAAAAGTTTAACTAATTACACTAGAGAACTAAAAGGAAAGAAAAACTAAAGAGAGAACGAATAAAAAGATAACTATTTACAACCTACTATTTGGACTTCACACTAACTATACACTAGAAGTCTAAATTTTTGAGGTTCGACCCAAAATAAAATTTGGCTTTAAGGGATAAGCAGTAAACCCTCCCTAGCATGCATGCCTCCCAAAAAATATGAATTCGGTTTTTACAATGGAAGGCGTAAGAAATGAACTATCACCAATTAAAAATTCAGGAGGTGTGATGGGGGATTTCGATAAAATCGGGGATAAGACAAATTGATCTCGGGAAAATTAAAATCACCTCCCCAATGTTTTTTAATTGGAAGGGGAGGCGGGGCTAGTGCAAGTGAATAGCCCATGATATGAAGATTCTCAAAATAACACTCTCGTTCAATAATCGGGTCAAAGTCCTCAAGACTTTCAACCGATTCTTGCGATAAATTTAACGGTTCCAGAATAGTAGGTAATAAAGGAATGGAAGGACCATCAACCTCAATAACATTGGAACAATTAATAAGTGGTTGATATTCAAAAGTGCTTGGATCACTCTTGATTATTTCTTCCTCAAAAAGGGGTGGAGGTGAAACGCAAGTTTCAACCTCAACCTCGCTTTGTGAAGAAATAATCTCATCGAGCATGACGTTATTTTCTAAAAATCAATCCTTAGAACTATCGGATCGGTCATTTATTTCCTTAATCATTAATAACTCATGATCAAACCAATAAGAAGACATAACAACTTCTTGTGAGGTTTTCTCATAGCTAACGGATTCCCCGCTTACCATAGTTTTGTCACAAGGTCATAAAGGATTACTTACATATTCTTGAATTTCACACTCAATGCGCTCATTATCAAGAATTTATAGGCATTCTCTCATTGTCTTGGGAGTATAACTTGGAAAACTATTCACATAAGAATTAAGGTTATCTAAAGAGTTATACCGATACATTTCAAAATATGCAATTCAATAAAGCGAGAAGCACCAAAATTTCAATTTCTCAAAATAATCTAGCGCAAGTAAAAAAGAAAGGATAAAACGAAGAATACAAATATGAATAAAAGAAATATTATTAAATAATAAATCAACTACAATCTATAACTAAACACTCCCCGGCAACGACACCATTTTGATGAAGCATGAACTAAGTGTTTGTGTGAGGACACTATCATTGTTTTAGGTTCTCCACCAACATACAAAAACCTAAACTATGACTACACTCGACAAGGGAGTATAACGACCAGTTTGGGTATCGAGAATCCACAGGGAATGTTGGATAGATTTTAATTGATTTATTACTTTAAGAATAAAAGTGTAAAAGGTGATATGAAGGTTTTAAAGAAAAGGGAAAAAAATAAGTTAACACTAAACTACAATTAATAAAATGAGAGTCAGGATCACATCCCCGCCATGGACTAAAAAACTAATCGTTAGAATTTCGGTTCAAATGCAATTTTACCGAGCATTTAAATTAGGCATAAATATCACACAATAAGGAATCCTATCTAAAGTTGTGAGATTAAAAATTTAATAAAAAAAGGTCACACGCAGATTAAATTTGGATTATCGCTATAAACACTAATGTTGCATGACAAAGAAAGTTAAAAGCATTATCCAACTTTAATATGCGAGGTTTCGGAGCTCAATATCCATTAATGGAGGAAACGCAACCCCAACCCGTTATCTACGGACTACACATGAATTAAACTACTTTAAACACAACTAAACTAAATTACACAACAAATTAACTAATGTAAACACGTTATCTAGGTAAGTAAATAACATACATCAATGAAAATAAAACTAAACAAGACAAATATAATAAGGAAGACAAAAGAATAGTAAACACTTACATATATAATGGGCAAAAATCAAAAGAAAATGGAGGAGTGGGTGAAAAGCTCCCAATGCAACACCCTAAATCTAAGACAAAATGAAAGATCTCTCATTAAAATGAAGAGAAAATGTATTTATACATAAACCCTAATGTTGAAATTACTAAAATACCCCCGAAGTTGCAATATTCAACGGAACTTTTTCTGAAAGCGACCAAACTTCACACTAAGCACCTAAATACCTACAAAAGCTCAATTATACCTCATATAGCATGTTAACATATAAAACATAGGTTGTCTTGTTAACCAGCATAAATATAGGGATTAAGGTACCCGAGGGGGCTAAAATGTATAAGTATAAGGGTGAATAAATACAATATTCGTGACGAATCGGAGACTCCAACCATGTGGTAAGCAGGTGAATGAGGAATTTGTTCTGAAGCACCTTAGCTTAGCACCATACAATACCACCATACAGAGGTTATTAGAGAAATTTCATAAAGAAAAAGTTGAGAGACACCTAACAACAATGAACCAAAGTCCATACGCTTATGCCACAATTTCAGAAAAGGTTATAATAGATGATGAGTTGATAGCAATCGTGATAGAAACAATAATGTCTTTATTATCTGTGCTTCATCTCTTTTTAAGTAATGATGGTTCGGATTGGAGATCTGTGATAAGGAAATAATTAGAAGCCATGGATGGCATAATGAAGATCAGTAAGATAGGCATTACTTAATTATTCAAATAACCTTATACTATAGTTTCTTAGGGGCATGCTATCTAGATGTAAAAGACTAGAGGAATCACAATAGAAACTCAAGAAGACTTAAATAGTTATTATGAAACTATTGATAGTCCTATTTACCGATGAATCCATAGAGAAGGGTACTACTGGCTAACAATGAACTAAGACATGATGATAATACCAAAAGAACGTGTTAAGTGTTAAGAAATCTTTCAACCACCAAAAATCAACTTAATTGAAGCTATGTCAAATTGGTAAAAACCCTATATTGATTTCCTTAACAACAAAGTTATACCAAGAGACAAGGCAGACATAGTGGAGGTTTGGAGAAGAGCCCCTAAATTCTTCTTTTTACATGGAAAGATTTTTGGTAAAGAATACTTTAAGAGGACACTGCAATGAATCATGATAGAATAAATAGAAGAAGTCCTCAATAAAGCTCACGATCCAACTCACATTCGGGAATCACTTCCACTAAAGAGAGAAACGATATGATATGTGTCACAGTTCATTAAAGAACAAATCATTTGTCAATTTGACATCCCCAAGGTAATTCTATCAGACAATGTAAATCCATTCAATAACAAAGAAGTGGAAATGCTGACAGATTAATATTCCATCATTCATTACACTTCTTTAGTTGCTTACCCCAAAGGTAAGGGCCAAGTTAAAGCCACAAACAAGGCACCGATTAAATTTCTAGTAAAGATAATGGAATATTTTCAAGAGGCATGGTAAGATAAATTTATAATGCTTATTTGGGCCTATTAAACAACCATGAGAAAAAAAATAAGATATACACCATTTTCCTAGGTATATTTTGCTGAGGCAATGCTCCTTGTGGAACTTGAAGTACCTTCAACAAGATTTGCTTTGTGAAGAAACATTCACTCATAATCAAGACACATTCAACAAGAATCACTAGAAGAGCATCAAGATAATGATAAAAGGCACTACCAAATCTATATGATATAACTCTCGCGAGCATATGAAAATTTAGTCACACCAAGAAAATTTGTAGAAGGTGACCTGGTTCTAAAAATAGGTGTCAACCACATTAGAGGTATACCTTTGCCTAAGTTTAGGACAAATTGGGTGGGACCTTATGTTGTTAAGGAATCTCACGATTCGGGTTACTATTTTATTTCAAAAATTGAGGAAGATAAGCCATTCAAAGTTAATAACAAATGGCTCAAGGCACACCATGTGTGAGAAATAAGTTTTTAATGTCTATAATATTTTACAAAAGCTTTGATTATAAACATGTAGTATTTATTATAATTATTTATGAATATAAAAGACAAGTATTAACGGAAGAAAAATATAGAATAAGCATCATAGTACAAAAAACATAATCGTTTTTGTATTTCATTAATAAAGAATATTACAAAAGTAATACGGACTTTGCCCAAATTACATGATAAAAAGAAACATATGTTGGAGTGACTTCCCTAGGGTTTGTTAATCATGCATATAAATTGAACTACATATAAAAATATTACCCAAATGTAACCATATAAGGCGGAATTAGGGCTTACCTTCTACATCTCTTTAGTCTGATCTCATTTCAACACAAATAGTATTTGATAAAGATTAATCGAGAACAAGGGATCCATTTACCTCAATATCTTCTATATTATTTCAAATATAAACTATCACAGATTAATTTTGGGATATTCCTTCATGATCAACCTCTGCTCACTTTTGCTCTATCATTTGCCTTTCTTTCTCTCAAATCCGAATTAGGGTTTTTAGAGTTTCAAGAGTGACGAACTTGTGAGAATAAGAGAGCCTTAGGTGCATATGTATAGGTAATGGACGGGATCCTAAGGAAAAATAAGAACATGGATCGTAATGGGTCTAAGAAAACCTAATCCAACCTGAATTCAAATCCCAGTCCATTAATTATTATTAATATCACTAGATAATTATAAATGCAACTCTACTCGTTAATCCAAAATTATATTTTGAGCTCCTTATTATTAATTTCTTAATTCTCCCAGCGTGAAGGTTACAGATACTTGTTAATAAAATAAATCACTGAGAGTTTATTTGATTAACTTCTTTAACTCCTTGAGTGGTCCAACTTAACTTATTTACAGTGCCAAATTAACATAATCGAGATACAAGGTCTGACACATATAAAAATTATAATCATCTCAAGGGGCAACCCCAATCTCTTCATTGAGACATTAATTCCATCCATAAAATAATTTCACTATAGATTAATCACCATTACCCAATATATAAAGAATATTAATCCAATATTCAATATCACCAGATAAGTCAAAATAATAAATAACTAGTGCATGTGTCCACTAGTTATATCAGGTTTAAGAGCCTTAAGAAACCCTAATAAACATGAGATGAACGTTGTCTTATAAAATCAATATAAAATAATGACTTCAAGGTGGTTCCGTTTAATACACACAAAATGTACTAGCAGAGTAAGTTAAAACTATATTATTTCCTGTAACCAAGACAAACCTACTAAAATATTGTGTTACATCGCTAGCGATGGTGTGTCCGACTCCATCTAAGATTAAAAACTATAAAAATTATATTCCACAAGAACTGTTGATCTGATCCTCTGCATGCAAGTCATACTATACACACCAAATCACTTACTAAGTAGAATAAAAAAAAAACCAACAATATAATGCGCACATTATGCCCATACATTATCATTAAAACATGGAAGACTGGTTTTATTAAATAATAAATCCTTAACTAAAACTATTAGATAATATGAATTTAGTATAATACTTTGCCAAAATTTATCCTACGAGCAACCACAAGTTGGGAATATCCAAAAAGCTCTCGCTAATCGATGAAGCTATGTCCGCAGAAACTTCCCATTGATAGTCAGACATGGAAGATATGTAAGATGAACTCATTCCTTCCACTTCAATTTAGCATCATAGAATTCTTATGCTTTTACTAAATTTTCTCTTGAATCTTTCATAGAATGAGAAGCCTCATTAATGTGGAAGACAAGATCCTTTAACTTTCATTGTTAAACTTTTAGGTCTTCAACATTCTTAAAAAAATGAGACCGATAGGTCATCATTTTTGCGTACCTCAAATGTTTTAGGATGATGATAAACCAATGGTAGTTGAAACCATCTTATTGCATGTCACCCAAATAACCCATTAACGATGAAGAAGAGGAGTTGGAAATTTATTCCACAACCGCTGCAACAGATTAAAATTAGTTCATCATCCTTAGGTAATTAGTGGTGAAAGTATCTCGATGAGATAAAAATAGTCGATCAAGCATGCGACATACATGGCTTGGAAAATAAACACAAATTTCTACAAGTTGACATCAATACTCAATTGGTTCCTTGCAACGAGTTAGGGCACCATAAATATATTCACTCTCTTGATAATTTTGACTGGTCATAGATCCTTGATCACTGTGATCCATCAATCCATCCCTTTCTAACTTAGAATAATGTGCTTTGCTATCCATCGTTTAGGTAGAAGGGTCACGAACATACTGTGTTGACTGTGGTACATTAGGGAATACTTTTCCTTCCAGTGGCTGTCATAAGGTAACAAAAGACTTAACATAAAATTTCTAAACAAACAGGCATAATGAGTGATATTAACTACTGAGAAAGTAATTCTACATAAGATCTTAATAAATACTAAGTCAAGTAGCCAATAAGGTTCTTCACTCAAAAAGAAGAAACACACCTAAGCAAAGTGCAAGACTATGTAGGCGATAATATTAAAATATATATACCACCCAAGCAGGGAGAGTCACCAAGAAAGTGAAGTTCTTTTTCGTTAGTTATGCCTAAGTAAGGTAAGACACCAAGAGGAACATTCATGTTACATATAAGGCATAAAGCCTTTTAAAGAAACCTAAATATTCAAAAGGTAAGTCAAAAGATTTACCTCATTTATACGGTTCATTATTGCTAGAGGAACAAGAGTAGTAATTTCCTTAGAATCAACTTGGGCCTCCATAATAGGTGTATCAATAATAGTTAGCACACCTTGTCCATCTTAGATGGGACCAACCTCAATATAGGAAAAAGGTAGCTTCCTTTTGGAAAATTTAGAAGGCTGATATGTCATAAATGATTGTTTAGAATGAAGAACAAAATAATTGGATAACATATACCAAAAAATAGAGAAATACCTGATCACCAATAGTCCTCAAGTGTAAAAAATGTCCATGAGGACCATAAAACAAGGAATTACCATTGGCAATTGAAGGTGAATAATATTATTTATCAATACGAGTAGAATACTTCCATCTTAAAATGATTTCACAAATGAAATCAACCCAATGGGTAAAGCCCCACTTGCAACATCGACTACCTCCTAAGTGTACTCTGATATAAGACAAGAAGATAACAATATATAAAAACAAAAAATGTTATACGTAATTGTAAGGAACAAGTGTTTATACTTATAAACTACATGTTCAGAAGGAGGACCACTCAAAATAGCTAATTGTGACTCTAATAAAACTAAGGGTGCAAATAAAATTGAAGGTACAATAGTTTTACTTGATCCACCTTCAGACTTTAACCCCATTATGAGTTTCCTTGTAACGGTTGGTGGCAATGTATATTTATCACAATCTTGTACTACTTCATAAACAAGTTATGACATTGATAATTAGGGAAACGAGGAAGATTGGGCATTTTGACTATAGAGTTTGAGGGGCCATCCTTAGGAAGAGTGTCGTCGATAATTTAAACAACCTCAGTGCTAGATGAAGCTTCTACACACTTAACATATTGAGGCGTGGTGTCCTAAAAAGAATAAATGAAGATAAAAGTGAGTACAAAACATCTCAACACTTAAAAATAAAGCATGACAAGCGTACAAAGAATTATTTATCTTCAATTGTTGAATACTGGTCGATGGAGGACGACCAGGAGTAGGCACATCCACCAAATATTTGGATTAATTTCTATATTATGTTTAGACGCAGATAAAAAAGTAGGAGTGGGGTTCACATGTTTCCCAATGTGCTTCTACACTAGTGTCTTATAATGGCTTTGAAACAATGATTGGGGAAATATCATCCTCATTATTCTCCTGCACAAAAGTTTATTGAACAACCTACGGAAAATAAATTAGATGGTCAATATTTTTTTTAGTCAAAATATACTAAAAAAATCGGTAGCACATTAAAGCTAAACATCCGCATTCACAATAGAAACATCCGACATATCAAGCGGGAAAATTAGCTCTACAGTACACTAAATCTACTACATGATTGAAATCAAATAAAAGTGAAAACCCAAAGTATTTAATGTCCACCACGATCTTTCCAGCAACCTGGTCAAGATTTCGCTGTCCACTGGATGTGATTTTCCTCTAACCCTTGGAGTCAAAGTCGACGATGTTTATGTTTTGTAATTTCTGAAGTATGTGATGAACAATACCACCACTGATCTTGTAGAAATGGGGTGGGCGACTGCCGTTCCTCTTGTTCTCACCATATATCCTCTGGAAAACACCAACACTAATAACTCCTCTCAAATAAATTTTCCTTGCCATGGATGCAACTATGATGTAGTACTAGTCAAGTTCATATAGAGCAAGCACTTTGAATGTACCTCTTCACAATGCCAGTCCAGTGTGGAAGCTCCATCTTGATAAAATTCTTGAGATGAGAGGCGTAAGCCTTGATGAACTCATGAGGGGAAACAACTTTGATAATTTTAACCGTCTTCATTCTTGTTGTTGCTGAGGATCTCCGACTCTTACAGCCGATGCTTTTCTATATTTATGAGTGTTTTGTGTGAGAGTTAGATGGTTAATTAGTGGTTCCCTTTCTAGACTTCAACAATATCTGGTACATTCAGTAAATAATCTCGGATGTAAGTTTATTACCTTTTTGGCCAATGATAGGTTTACATGTTTGACTCTGGTTTGAGGAATGCCACTAAGGATCGACACACCTTTGCTAGTCTTGGATATTTTTTAGGGTCTAAATCCACCCCCAATAGAAACCAACAATAATAGCTTACTTATTCTTGAACCATCACCACCAACAATCTTCTTATTATCTTTGATAGGCTCTAAAGTTGTGTCAGTAGAGGAAACTGGAGGAAGAAATTTTGTAGGAAGATTCTTCTCAGTCAGACTAAGTGGAAAGTCCTCACCAATTATTGAGTTATTTTCAAAACTTATCTCATTAGATACAAAACTATCAAGAGGTGGATAAATAGGATCAATCCAAACAAACTTCTTTAACACGTATATCTGAGTGGATCAATGGTAGAGCCATCACAAAAATATTTGATCTTCTCCCTTATCATCAGGAACGACTTGCTTTCCATTATCATCTACAGTCAAAACCACAACAACACGGTGATTAAAGTATTGAGAAGTGGTGATAAATGCCTTATTATCCCTATTTCTACCATAAACTTCCTATGTCATGCCTTGCTCATAACCAAAATTTTTGGCACAACAATGAGGATAGTCTTCACTTTGAAAATCCCATTCAGTATAAGAGGGACGACGACTAGGCTACAATACTAGAACCCCGATGATAGACATATCATAAAAAACAACTTCCTTAGACCCAATACCCTATATAGTCAAAAGTTCAGACACAAATACGGAATAGGTATGGCAGTTCGGACACTAGTGTGGATAGTTGTCGATGTAATTATAATGATTAATTAAAGGAAGGTAGGCCTTCTTGCCCTATTTCTTTTATTATTGCATTATCCTTGGACTTCTTGGAGGAAACACACCAATAACTTGGGCTTTTGAAGAAATCTTGGAGAATAGAGCATAGAGCAAGCCCATTAGCAAGATATAATTAGAAAATTTGGATACATCATAGCAAGTGATTGACCTCTCTATGTTAAAATGTGTTATTTATAGATAAGTATATAAGGAACCAGGGTTATCATGAAAATGTGACACTGATTCCACGAGATAACTTCATAAATAGGCTGACCAACCCATAAAAAGGTTCATTATTAAGCTTCCCTAATAGAAAAATACGTGATAATAAGCTAAGGGAGTAGGAAACTAGCTCCAAAGAATAACCATAAGCAGGACCAAATGGTATAGGGACTTCAACATTTTCCTCCTATAGTAAGCTTAATCAAATCCTTGAAGAAGAGTTTGATGAATTTACCAAAGGTGGCCTTTGTCAAATCACCAACAGACTCACGGACTTGATGACCCATTCCTCACGATAAGCCTTTTTAACTTTATCAATAGGTGCCTCATAAAAGGGAAGCATACCCTAGGGATCTAAACTAAATACCTCATAAATATTCTTAAGGGTGATGGTAAATTATCCCCATATAGAAATAAACGTGTGGGTTTTCACGATCCATCAGGAGGCAAGGAGTTAAAGGGAAGGGTTGTTCTTAGAGTAAATCACTAAACCAGGTAGCTGCTCACACTAGACCATCCTTCAAGTAATTATCCATGTATTTACCATTTATGTATGTCGACTAAGAATTAAAACCATTAGGTGAACCACTTGATCACTCAAATTCAAAATTAGAGTAAGGCAAGTACCTATGTAGAGTTTAAACACCATAATATTAGAGGAATGGATCTATGAACAATTGGTATGATCCAAAAGCTCTGGGGTCATCAACAACGGCTGGTCTACAAAGTTAACTTTGTCTTCGAAGCTTTTATAATATTTAAAAAAGTTATCATCCTTGCCAAAGAAGCAAGACCAATAGTGGAAGGCAAATAGTGGCTGCCTTTGCATATCCTCAATCGTTGGAGTCTTGTCGAAATGAGTATCATCCTTAGAAGAGGAAGAGACCATGAGGAAATAAATGATATTTGAAGGGTAAAAGTCTAAAAAAATAGGTGAACGAAGAAGAAGATGGAGAATGACCAATAAATCCCAAGGAAAAAAAGTTAGTTACTTACAGAAAACTCAAGAATAAAGAATTTTATCTCTCTAAAACAAAGAGCTTCAATTTCACTGAAATGGTAGAAAGTTTGGAAAAATTTGAAAATTTATATGCTGAAGTATTTATAGGGAAATAATCAAAAAATTGTTGAACTCCTCATTTGTTGGTAAACTCAAGAAAAATGTTGGATATGGATACAAAAAAGATGGTTGTGTGAACCCAAAATAATCAGAATTTATATTGACATGCCTTGTATCACTCGAAAATAAGAATGAAAGATGATGGGATGTTAACATTAAATATCAAAGATATATTAAAGATTTATCAATCAAGTTTAGAAACAAGACGCTCATTACATGGTGTTCCAGCTAAAAGTCTTTAGTATAAAAACTTGTTGTTGACAATATAACTTTATCTATAAGGGGAAAATGTAGGAGGGGATTGGTAATAACCCCCAATCAAATCACTAATAAATGGTCAAGACAAAGCATAGAATAAGTGAACCACACTCAAGCCTTAAAGAAGAAATACAGTGACTTAATATCAATTCAAATCCTTCTTTATGATTATAGTTCATCTTATAATAAGTAAGATCACTCGGTATCATTGATGGACCAAGTCTGGAAGGACCTGGGAGAGACTACATGCTCTATTAAGGAATTATAAGGGAACTGGATTGGAGACTAAGCAGAAAGGCATCGTTAAGTCAGTTGACTTAACCATTCTAAATACACCAAGTACAATACTGAGGCAGTCCAAATTAGCATAATTCAAATAACCTAATTAGCAAATATTCTCAGCCACACACATTGCGGCGCAAAACCTCGTATCTTTCATAAAAGATCTAAGCTATGTCCTATCATGCCTAATATGTCAAATAAACAACATACATTAAACTAAGGGTTGGTAGGTTTAGTGGATGAAAGTGCATGTCATCTGACACAAGCATGATAGTCGATTATGATTTCCCTCATCACTTAATGCTCTTGACATTCTAGGTGTGATAGAAAAGAGCAGCATTTAATGGTACTCATTAGTCCCTCTAAGAATTTTTTTCCTATAAATAACAAACTTTTCATGGATCAGATCATTAAGTTATCATATTGAAATACCTTAGTAAAGATAAACATTTTGAACTTAGAAAACAACTGGTGCATTTATTTAGTTCTCAATAATAATGTTGCCATTTATTACTCCCAAACACTCACTACGTTCACCCAATGGCTCTTAACTTTGTGATTATGTGTATTTAGATTTATTGTTTTCTCTTTCTCTAAATTAGCGCAAACCAAAAGGCCCCTTATTTACTATCCAATATTCATGTATTTCTTACTCATTATTGTGATAATAATTGAACTTTGCTTCCATTACTTTTTGAGAGTGCGTATTGTGTACCTATATCAACCAAACAAAATTTTTAATCTTGTTTAATCGTTTGGATAATAAAAGATGCGAAAAAGGTAAGTTAGAGCACGACACCAGATGTAAGAGGCCAAAAACCCACTAACGGAAAAAATCTCAAGCCAATGCAATAATATTACTAAAACTTTGTAAAGACTTACAAAGGGGATGAATGACTAAAAGTCATTCCATGTTAACTCACACTTCACACTTTTTCCACAAATTCGTAGCAAGACAGATTCATATACACTGATAGATGTTTTCAACATCTCTTATGTTTTGACAAATGTAAATAATGTCGCATGAGACTTTTTATTCAAACTTGGGAGATCACAAATGATTATCATAATACTATTGTTGAGGGAAGACCCAAATTTATAGAAAACATGATTTTTGAAAATGAGTTCTAGGTAAAATCTTTAATTTATTTGATAGTAATGAACCTAGAGAAAGAGAGGTGATTAAATTTAAAGAAGAGAAGAAAGAAAAATATGGACAAGATTTATAAAATGGGTTCCCTCTTTTTCATAAGTGTGTTCTTATATTCTTCGAAACGATTTAGAAAAAAATAAACTCAAAGCTCTCTAGGTATTTTGTTCTTAAAATGATTGAGAGATATTTTTAAATGAAGACCATTGATGAATTAAGTAGAGAAAACCATCCAAGTGGGTTACTCCAATATCTATACAAGATAAAGTGTCATATATCTTACACAAAGCATGTGAGAGAGAGTTTGGGGTGCCTACCATGTCCAATCAACACCCAAAAAGTGACTTTTCACACATAAATCTAGAAAATCCTTAAAAAGATCTTTAAAGTAGATTCACGTACCTATACATGTCACTAGAGAAAACCTGCGGTGGTAATGGAAGCCGCGAGAATGCCAAGATATTTCTAACCAACCTTTAAAGGACTTCGCGACTAGCTAAGAAAGGATCCCTGAAGCGAGAGTCTTCGTTACGACGATGATTCAATGACAATGTTGCGCACACTAAATTATAGAGATTTTGCAAAAAGAACACTTTCATTTTCACTTCAAAAAAAGCAGATCATCATTGTATCTAATCTTCTGGTATTCACTCAATTTCACCTATCTGTTATTTTCCAAAGATGTTCGACAAGTTTTTCTCATATAAAAAGGTTTTACCAAGATGTTTAGAAAAAAAAAGTTGTAAAAACATGTGCT
Organism: Sambucus nigra; assembly: GCA_949130495.1. Lineage (NCBI taxonomy): Eukaryota > Viridiplantae > Streptophyta > Magnoliopsida > Dipsacales > Adoxaceae > Sambucus > Sambucus nigra. The sequence goes on along the minus strand of OX422209.1, from coordinate 140,032,502 downwards.
GTGAGTGTAGGGAATATCTAATACACCGTCCATCCAAAATATTACCTATGACTTAAGATGATAATCAAACCGAATTCAAGATCTTACATGTTGATGGAACTTTCTAAAGATGTAAATTAAGAACCTAGAGTTTTTTGGAAAATAAAAATAAGACAACTACATATGAGGGCACAAATGAGTTTGTGAATACTCTTACAATCTCCCACTTGTCTATTCCATTAACAAAACAAAATAGCCAAAGATTAAAAGCAACAAAATTGTAAGGACATTTTTGTCCATTGTCAATATGTATGTCATACGCCGTTACACCGTTGAAGAAATTCAAGATCTCATCTACATCAACGGATTCGAATATCAAAATCATCTTCAACTAGGAATTAGTTTTCTACATAACCGAATCGGTCCGCCTATTTTAAAAAACGAACCAATCCGCCTCCGGACTGATCCGTCTTCGTACCGGACCGATCTGCTTTTCTTCAGAAATAGAGAACCCAAGATCGAAGTCAAATGGAAGAAGCCCTTTGAAAAAATGAACCGATCCGACCAGGGACCGATCCGCCTCCAAAAAGGACCGATCCGCTTCTAATAAAATCGAACAGATGTTATGAGATTTTTTTTGGCTCAGGTTTCCCTATATAAACCATCTTCGGGGGAGTTTTTTTAAGACTTTTGGAGATGAATTTAAGAGTCCTAATTACTCTAGCCTTCACCTTTTTGAGCCCGAAGACTCATGTTTTGATTCACACAAATTTTCATACCTTTGTGAATCCTTTGTAACCCAAGAACACAACCTTGTGTTTGTTCAACCCTTGTGGAGAAGACGTCTTCCTTCTTCGTTGCTGCTCACCTAGAGTTCCTGAGGGAGGTTCTAGCCGACGACACCGGAACTGACGCCTGTGGGTAATTCTGTGTCACTCATGTTTTTCATTGTAATCCGTGTAATTGTATTTTACAAATTATAGTGAAAAATAAAAGGTTTTGCCCCTTTGGGGGATTTTTCCTCACATGTGTGTGTTTGAATGTTCTTACATGTTTTACATCTTCTTCAATCACACCTAGTTGTGTGTTTAGGATTTAATTGGATAAAAATGAGTTTAATTATATAATTTCTTAATTTGAACGCAAGCGCAACTCTTCAAATCGGTATCAGAGCAGGTTACGCTAATCTATCGCGTATTCCTAATTTTCCGCAAAATTTTTCTAAGATATCAATTTTCTAAAAAAAATTTGATTTTTGAAAAAGAGCATGTTCAATGGAGAAATCATATAATAAAATGCCAGTTTTTGACGGGACAAACTATGCATACTGGAAAGCCCGCATGAGGTCTGCTTTAAAGGCCATAGATGAACATGTCTGGATTTTAGTTGAAAAAAGGTGGACACCTCCCTTCGTCATTGTTGAAAACGTGACCAATTAAAAACCTATCACTGCATGGACTGAAGAAGAATTTAAATGGTCATCCTTTAATTCTAAGGGTTCAAGGGCTATTTTCGGATCCGTCACTCCTGACGAGTTTCGATGTATCATGACGTGCTCCACGTCAAAAGAAGCATGGGATGTTTTGCAACTTACCCATGAAGGAACTAATGCTGTGAAAGAGTCTAAACTGCAAAATTTAACAACTCAATTTGAGACCATCACCATGCTTGAAACTGAATGTTTTGATGATTTTTATGCTAGGTTATCTAATATTGATAACACTAGCTTTAATTTTGGTGAACACATTCCTAATGCTAGAGTTTTTAAAAAGATTCTTAGATCACTGCCTAAGCATTTTATCCCTAAAGTCACTATGTTCAATTCTATGGGTAATTTAAATTAATTGGAGGAACTTGTAGGAGACTTGCAAATGTATGAAATTGATATGTTTCCTAAATCTGTCAAGTCTAAAGATAAGGGAATTGCACTTAATGCCCAAGAGAGAGAAAGTGAGGGGTCGACAAGAAAGAGAGTTGAGTCATCTAGAAAGAGAGATATTGAAACGTTTGATTCTGATTGTGATTTTGACTTAGATGATTTGGCTCTATTTGCTAAAAATTTCAAGAAAATTCTCAAATTTAAGAAAAATGGAAATTTCAAAGATAAAAAGAATTTTCAGAAAAACAAGTTTGAAAAGAAAAATGAGAAAGATTTTAAAGACCCTCCTAAGAAAGACAGTGAGAGATGCTATGAGCGCGACGGTATGGGTCATAGAGCCTTTGAGTGTTCCACACGTCTGAATAGAGAAAAGGGCAAAGTTGTCCTAAATGATACCCTTAGCGACGATAGTGAGGTCGAGTCGGTGAACTCAGGAGATGAGCCACCGCATGAGTGTAACTTTACCGCATTCATGGCTAGTCATGTGAGTACCTCTTGTGAACCTCACGATGATGAGGATGCTGCTTCACAGGGACACCTCGATATTGAGAACGATGTGAGTGAGGGGGAGGATGACACAAGTGATAGCGAGAGTAATCTTCAACATGCCTACGCTGAGTTATATAATGAGTCATTTAAAACTAAAAAGTGTAACAAAGCGTTAGTTCTCAGGATCTCCGCGCTAGAAGAAGACTTAAAAGAAGCAAGAGAAAGAGAGTCCTCCACCTGCAACGCCATGAGAGAGAGAGAGAGAGAGAGAGTTTGCCTGTGTTAAGAAAGAGAGTTGTTTTGAGAAAAAGAAAGGGGACTTGACTAAATAAGTGTCTAGTCTTTCGAGTGAGATCCATTCCTCCCTGGAGGCTCAAAAGAAACTTGAAGCCATTGTTGCCCAGCTTACTCAAGACCTTGAGAGAGCACGAGAAGTCACGGCACAAATTGAGGAAAAATTTGGGAAGATGGGAAAGATGCTCCTCGGTCCCACTTTAGGATTTGGTGATAGGCAAGGAATAGGTTTTGATGGTGCCTCCACATCCCAAATTACACCTGGACCAATTCCTGAGTTTACTACGACTCCATATGGCCATCGTAAAAAACCAAGAAGGAGAGTTTGACCAAGAAAAGAAAACCATCTAAGACTTTGTTCTTTTGTACTCATTGCAAAATAAATGGCCACCTCAGGGTGTTTTGCTATAGTTTGGGTCGGACATGACGTACTACTGCTCCACCACATCATTCTGATGATTTTGTTACTCTGAGAGAGCGTATTGAGTTTTTAGCTGTCACATCACAGAGTTTGATGGAAGAATTCCGACGGATGTCTTTGCCGTCAATGAATGCTTCTCGCATCCCGACTAAAACCAACATCAACAAGGGTAAACAAAAGGTTACCTATTCTTGGGTACCTAAGAAAGATAAAAAGGCCCTTGTTGTTCATGTCTCTCTCAAAGTACATAATACCTCACAGTGGTATTTTGATTGTGGGTTCTCAAGACATATGACATGTGATGCCTCATTTTTTACTTCTCTTGAGGATTATAAGGATGGTAGAGTCACCTTTGGAGATGGGAGCAATTCTAGCATTGTAGGACGTGGTACTTTTGAGTTACCAGGATTTCTTATGCTAGAGAATGTTTTGTATGTCAAAGGTTTGAAAGAAAACCTTCTCAGCATTAGCCAGCTGTGCGACACTGAATTTTCCGTAAAGTTTAACCGAGACGCATGTAATGTCTATAATCAAGCCGGTAAAATTTTAATGAGAGGGATGATGACAAAGGATAATTGCTATGGGACTGAGCCCACATCCTCACTTGTCTGCAACAGCGCCATGATCACTCCTATGGATCTGTGGAACCAACGTCTAGGTCACGTGAACGTTAGAGATCTAACTCATTTGATTAAAAAGGACCTAGTATATGGCTTACCATCTCTTGGAAAGCCAACTTCGACGGTTTGTGGACCTTGTCAGTTGGGAAAAAAAATTCGTAGCCCCCATAGGAAGTTGCATGGATCTTATGGGTCCTACTCGTACTGAGAGTTTGAGTGGTAAGAGGTATATCCTCGTGACGGTGGATGATTTCTCCAGATACTCGATTGTAGGTTTTCTGAGGGAGAAATCCGATGTTGTGGAGTTTTTAATGACCAAGTGTCGTATCCTGCAAAATCAACACAGAGTCACTATTAATAGGATACGTAGTGATAACGACAATGAATTCACAAAAGCAAAGGTAGATCTTTACTATGATAGCCTTGGGATCAAACATGAGTTTTCTTCTGTGAGGACGCCTCAGCAAAATGGGATTTTTGAGAGAAAGAATAGAATGATCCAATAAATGGCTAGATCTATGCTTCTAGGTCGTAAGGTTTCTAAGAGATTTTGGGCAGAGGAAGTGTCTACTGCATGCCACATGGTGAATAGGATTTACCTATATCCACACACACTTAAGACGCCTTATGAATTGTGAACTGGCAAGAAACCTAACCTTGCATATTTCCGTGTCTTTAGGAGTAAATGCTACATCGTACGGGATAGAGAGCAATTAGGAAAGTTTGACTCCCGGAGCGACGAGAGAATATTTTTAGGATATTCATCGAATAATAGAGCGTATTGGGTGTTTAACCTGAAGAGCTCTAGGGTTATGGAATCAATAAATGTCACCGTGCAAGATGACGAACCTCCGACGGCTATTGATCCTAACCTTCAGTGTGAGGATGAGGAATTCTCTGGGAGTGACTTACTAGTTCCTCACCCACACTCTGTGGACCCCTCTCCTGTGTTAGGGGACACACCTGCTTGGGTTCTCAAGAGTCATGATCCTTCTGCCATTATTGGCGATCCGAATCTAGGGGTCAAGACTCGTGCTCAGCTAGCGAACGTTGTTAGTCATCTTTGCTACACATCCAAAGTCGAGCCCAAGAATCACAAAGAAGCACTCAAGGATGAACATTGGATATCTGCCATGCATGATGAGTTGCTTCAGTTTAAAAAGAACTATGTATGGGAACTTGTCCCCCGACCTAGTGAGACTAATGTGATAGGTACCAGGTGCATTTTTAAGAATAAAATGGATGAACATGGTACCATAATCAGAAAAAAGTCTAGGTTGGTCGCTTAAGGCTACACACAAATGTAGGGTGTAGACTTTGGGGAGACATTTACTCCTGTTGCGAGTCTTGAGTTCGTCCACTTACTACTCGCCATCGCATGTCATCTGCGCTTCAAGTTATATCAGATGGATGTCAAGAGTGCCTTTCTGAATGGAATTCTACAGGAGGAGGTTTACGTGGAACAACCAAAAGGATTTGAAGACCCTAAGCACCTGGAACACGTCTACTATCCGACGAAAGCCTTGTATGGTTTGAAGCAAGCACCCCATGCTTGGTACGAGAGGCTTACTTCTCATCTCTTAGCTCGTGGCTTCAAAAGAGGGGGAGTAGATATGACGTTGTTCGTCCGGAGAGATGACTGTGCTATTTTGGTTGCCCAGGTCTATGTGGACGACATAGTCTTTGGATCCACATGCTCCCAGCATGCTCACCACTTTGAGGAGGAGATGAAAAGTGAGTTTGAGATGAGCATGGTTGGTGATCTTACATTCTTCCTTGGTCTCTAGGTTCGTCAGCTAGAGGGATGGGATGTTCATCTCCCAATCCAAGTATGCTAGAGACCTAGTGAAGAAATTTGGTTTAAACTCCGCTAAGAATGCACGGACACCTATGAGTACTTATATCAAGATTAGTAAGGACACTTCAGGTAAGGACATAGATCAAACCTTGTATCGGAGTATGATAGGTAGTCTTCTCTACTTGACTGCCAGTCGTCCCGACATAGCCTTTAGTGTTGGACTCTGTGCGCGATATCGGGCATCCTTGAAAGTGTCACACTTACTTACTCTATAACATATTATCAAATACGTGAGTGGGACTCTTACATACGGTATTTGGTATTCCTTTGATACCGATGACCGTTTATTCGCCTATTCGAATGCCGATTTGGCCGGGTTTGTATGTGGGTGTAGGAGCACTTCTGGTGGGTGTTTTTATTTTGGTTCTACTCTTGTCTCCTGGTTGAGCAAGAAGAAAAAATCCATCTCTTTATCCACTGCAGAGGCTGAGTACATCGCCGCCGGGAGTTATTGCACGCAACTCTTGTGGATGAAGTAAATGTTGGAGGATTATGGGATTTCATAAGACACAGTGATCATTTCCTGTGATAACACGAGACCGATACACATATCCCGCAATCCTGTCCAATATTCGCTAATAAAGCACATCAGGTTACGCGAGCACTTCATACGTCAGTTAGTTGAGGAGAAGGTCGTATCCCCGAGTTTCGTTCCCACCGACCGTTAGATAGCCGATATTTTCACGAAACCTTTAGATGCCCATAGATTTGAGAGTCTTAGGAAGTCTTTGGGGATTTTCACAGTTGACTGAGGGGTTGATCTGTATCTAGGATAAAATTCTTTTTCATGTTCATATCATATGCTTCCTATTGGTAGTTTGTTTTATATGTATTATTGCTTTGTTGTATAGATATTTATTTATTTTTTTAACAAAATCCAAAAAGATTTTCTTTTATACAAATTTTACAAAAGCACAAAAATATTTTATTTTCACCTTTTATGGATGAGCATTTAAGATAGCCAAGTCACAATTTCATTTCATTTATCCATGTGACTGTTTGATAGAGATTTGAGATGTTACATCATTTCATCCATGTGCTTTACATTATTTGGAGTCTTTGAGATGTGATTAGTGATATCGTTCTATATGTTTGACTCCTATATCCTTTATTGCACACATGCACGACTTTATTTGACTATTGTACTTGCCTATCACATATTAGCTTGAGTGCTTCCATCTCAATTCTGTCTATACAACTAACCATATGAGATAAAACTTGACAAGATTGGAGTTCATGTAAAAACCGTTTTGGTGAGACTGTGTGTTTATTTGAAAATGGGAAAGGGCTGCGAAAGGTGCATTTAGCCTTTGCGATTTCTAAGCCACCGTTAAAAAGGACAAAAAAATGAGGTATTTTATTATCCGAGGTCTAAAGAGGTTAAAAGAGCCCGACAAAATTTATAGGCAATAAAAAGAAACTCATGCCAAATATGGGCCATTAGGTTTCACCATCAATTATCCAAAGTTTGAGAATTTAGATTACCTGTAAAAGAAAATATATGAGGGAGTTTGGTTGGAAAATTTAAACGGGTTTATACTTCCTTAAAAGTCCTGAAAAAGCATGAAACCGTTTTGGACGTTATTGGTGTGAAAATCACTTTGAGCTTTGATTTGTTGATTTGATTGAGTCAATTTCCTATATTTCCACTTTCTTTACACCAAAGGAAGATTTTGAGTTCATTCGCTAGGAGTATCCGATATTCATCGTGCACATATGTCATGTTTGTATGCATTGATTTTCCTATCGAATTTGTTCACACACTTACATTTTCGCTATCATTGACTTGGTTGTTTTGTGTTGGTTCATGGTGTGTTTCTTTGTTTATTTATTTTGTGGAAAGATTTTGAAAAATTCAAAAATTGAAGTTTATTTCCTTGTGACACCCCGGCTTTGCTTATTTGAGTTTTTCTTCTCATTTGTCTATTTGGGGACATCATAAAAGGGGGAGAAAGAATTATCATATTATGGGGGAGAAAGAGAGTTTTGAGTTTTGAGTTCTTATCATAAATTGGTATATATATTTATCTCATTTCAAATTCGATATGTCACTTGGTATTTTTCTTTATCTCATGTGTGTAGGTACGAAGATTGAAGATCAATCTGTTGCACACCCTGATGAGAAAAGTTTTGATGATTTTTGAAGATCTGAAGAGCAAACGATATAGACTTATTCATTTTGTACCTTTTCAGTTTTGGGTTCATGAAAGGGTAGATTTGTATAGGCAATTTTGTTATTTGATAATTCGAATTTTTATGTATGTACCGGGATAGACATAGGGGGAGATTTGTAAGGACATTTTTGTCCATTGTCAATATGTATGTCATACGCCGTTACACCGTTGAAGAAATTCAAGATCTCATCTACATCAACGGATTCGAATATCAAAATCATCTTCAACATGGAATTAGTTTTCTGCATAATCGGACCGGTCCACTTATTTTAAAAAACGAACAAATCAAACTCTGGATCGATCCGTCTCCATACTGGACCGATCTGCTTTGCTCCAGAAATAGAGAACCCCGGATTGAAGCCAAACCGAAGAAGCCCTTTGAAGAAATGAATCGATCCGACCACAGACCGATCCGCCTCCAAAAAGGACAGATTTTCTTCTGATAAAATCAAACGGATCTTATGAGATTTTTTTGGCTCAGGTTTCCCTATATAAACCATCTTCGGGGGCAATTTTTTAAGACTTTTGGAGACGAATTTAAGAGTCCTAATTACTCTAGTCTTCACCTTTTTGAGTCTCAAGACTCATGTTTTGATTCACAAAACTTTTCATACCTTTGTGAATCCTTTGTAACCAAAGAACACAACCTTATGTTTGTTCAAACCTTGTGGAGAAGCCTTCTTCCTTCTTCATTACTGCTCACCTAGAGTTCCCAAGGGAGATTCTAGCCGACGACACCGGAACCGACGCCTGCGGGTATTTCCGTGTCACTCGTGTTTTTCATTATAATCTGTGTAATTTTATTTTACAAATTAGAGTGAAAAATAAACGGTTTTGCCCCTTTGGGGGATTTTTCCTCTCATGGGTGTGTTTGAATGTTCTTACATGTTTTACGTCTTCTTCAATCACACCTACTTCCATGTTTAGGATTTAATTGGATAAAACTGAGTTTAATTATATAATTTCTTAATTTGAATGCAAGCGCAACTCTTCAAAAATGAATGAATTATGACACCAGGCCTGACCAAAGGCACAATAAGCTAGAAATTACAAACGTATAAAGCCAATAAAAACTACGAGATAGATCGTAGAAGTACTCGGAGAACATCCTAAAACACACTAGCAAACTTCATTAAGATATCAATGTGTGATGAAATTCATAATATGAAAAAGTTATACATAATATATATATATATATATATATATACACACACACACTAGCTTGCATATAAATCGACATTCAAGTCTCCGCCTAAATATAAAACTCCCCTATTCTGCAAGAACATCTCCCCATAACTTCTCCCTCCTTTTTGTCAAGGAAGTAGACAATAAAAAGCAACAAGAAAAGAGAATTATGAATGCATAAGGAGCACATGAAGTCAATAAAATAGAGTTAAGGTAGCATATTGTATAAGAAGATTTTTTCATTCATAATTAGACATGCAAAAGATAGAGAATAAAACTCCAAAACTTTTATTTGGATAAGGAAAAATATAAATCAAAGTTCCCTACATACCAAACGTTGTGATATGTATGACAAGTGTTCATAACCAAGAAAATATTATCCTAAAGGCTAATAGCACGATGAGTTTAATCAAGAAGGAAAATAAGATCAATCTTATATGTGAAAAACAAAAATAGAGAACACCATTGAATGAATAAAACCAAGATCGAGTTCTGTTAAGAATAACAATTCAAGAACAAATGACTAAAATATTCAATAAAAGTGAAAATTATAAAAATATTTTAAGATATTTTTCACTAACACTTTCGTGTTCTCAATGATTGATTTCCTTTAAACCATTAGTTTTACATCCTATAAGGACAAAATTTCGAATCGAGTCAATTTTTATATTTTGTCTTATTCTATATTTAGACAAAACCTTTGAGTAATAAGTTAGGTCTTGAGTGTGTTTACCCTTTCAAGCCTATGGCATGTTTGTTTGAAGACATAGAGGCCAAGTTAGAACTTATACATTCATCATGCCATGTTTAGTGCCAGGTTTTGTTTTCATTTTTCGAAGGCCTCTCAAGTATGAATGCATATACTTTTGATCATTTGATATTTTGTTTTGGGTGTAGTTATTAAAAATGTTTTAAAACTTATTTTTAAAAAACATTTCCAAGTCATTCTGACGACTTCAACTATTTCATTTGAATGAGATATTGAACCTCATTAGAACCAAGGATCTAACAAAACTTCAAATGAATAGTTTTTATCCTATTTCGTTGGATGTCAATAGAAGTTTAGTTCCAATGAGATTTGGTAATTATTTCGACGACTTGAAGCATTTTTAAAAGTTAATACTTTTATTATGTTTTTCACCCTTATCTCGATTTTGAAAAACCTATTATAAATAGGACTGATGAGAAGCAATTTAATGAGAGACATTTTCATGATTTTTGAGTTAAAAAACTCTTTCGAAAATATCTACATGTTTGTGTGATCATTTGTGATCATGTTATTCAAACCCAAACCGTATTGTACACCCAATAGTTTAAAGATCCATTATCATATATAATACGCTTTGAGATATAGTTTGTGGGAACTAAGGTTCATTATCTTCATCTTGTTGAGAATGGTTTCGTGCATTGGACTCCATACACAGTTTGCTATTTACACACGACGGACTCCATGGTGTGGTGTTGTGGTGAATAAGCAGTGGATTTTGTGTTCTAATCCGTCGAGGGTTATTAATCATATTCAGTGGATAACGAAGCATATGTGAACTCAAATGTTATGGAAGTGCATGGGTGGACTCTTGCATGTCACTGTAGAGGAGAGGTTGAAGATCAAAGATCCATTAGGTCTTCAGAGGGCGTCGAGTCATTGTGTAAGTCATTTTACTGGTCTTGTGTAATTGCTCATGATAGTGAATTTCTATATTTAAGCCATCCGAGTTTTTTCCCAATGTGAGTTTTCCTCATACATCGACGTGTTGTGTGGATTGAATTATTTTATCACGCTATCACCTAGATGCATGCTTTAAAGGAGCGATAAAATTGGTCAATCTATTTTAACACAATAATTTTTAGTTAGTGCAATTTTAATTTGGGTAATTAGTTTAATTGAACTTAAATTTGAGAAAATTTCAAAATATGTTTTCTTTTATTTGGAACAATGTCCATATATAACCCTATAAGACTCTCAAGTGGTATTAGAGCAGGAACACTAAGTTATTGTTTTGGATCCATGTTTAGGCAAGGATCCATGCAGTTTTTATATGGAGGGTCAATTGTTTTCTAGGCCACCAATGTTCTATGGGTCTAATTACACGTACTGGAAAGGGTGTATGAATTCATCACTTAAGGCGATAAATTGATGGGTTTAGTTAGCTGTTATGAAGGGGCAGTCCCCACCCACAACTTTAGTACTTGAAATTTTAATATTATGTCTTGGGGACCAAAAACGTAGGAATTAACCTTAGAAACTGAAGAGGAAGAATATTATTTGTCAAACTGGGTGGGAGACTTCCATCTTGAATTTATTTCATTAAGGAAATAAACCCAAGGGAAAAGTTTCACTCACATCATACAGATCCTCCTAAAGGTACTCAATCACAAGACAAGAAGATCATAATAAACAAAAACATACAAAGTCATGAGGAATTGTAGAGAAAACCTGTTTATACATACATTCGACATGTTTAGAAGGAGGACCTGTCGAAGAAGTTTATTGTGACTCCAGAAAAATTGAGGGAGTAAATAAACTTGAAGGTGAAATAGTTTTACTCAATGCACCTTTAGACTTTGGCACTATTATGAGTTTTCTTATAATGGATGGTTTTAAGGTAGATATAATACAACATTGTTCTCCTTCAAAACAACGTTTTGTCATTGATAATGGGGGTAGCGAGGTAGCTTGAACATATGCATCCTCAATAACAGATCTTGAGGGAACATTTTTAGAAAGAGTGTCATCGATAATTTGAATAACCTTAGCAAAAAAAACTTTTACATTCCTAGCGTAAATATTTGGGTTGTCCTAAAAAGAATAGTCAAAGACAAAAGTAAGTACAAAATAACTTAACACTTATAACAAAATCATGGAAAATATAGAAGACGTATTTACCTTGGATGGTTGAATATTAGTTGATGGAGGACAAACAAAAGTAGGCATATCCACCAAATAAGAATTTGGATTCATTTCCAAAGTATTTCCAGGTGAAGCTAAAAGGGTTGGAATATGGTTCACACGTTTCCTAATGTGATTCTTCACTAGCATCTTATGACGTGGTTTTCAAACAATGACTGGAGGAACCTCATTAACATTATCCTCATGCACTGTAGTATGTCTAACAACCTAAGGAAAGGAAATTTTATGGTCAATTTGTGGTTCCATTTCTAGCGTTCAAAAATCATTGCAATAGATTCAAAACGGCTTATATTGAGGAAATAGCCTTAGACATAAGTTTTATTACCTTTTTGGCCAATGATAGGTCTACATGTTTGATTCTGCTTGAAGTAATTGCACCAAGGTTTGACACACCTTTGCTAGTCTTGAACTTTTTAAGGGTTTATATCCACCCCTGGAAAGGAACCAACAGTAGTAATGTTATTCCTCTTTGAACCACCACCACCAACCTTTTTATTATATTTCTTGGGATCTAAAGTTGTGTTAGTAGTGGAAACTAGAGGAGGAAACTAAGCACGTAGATGATTCTTAGTCAGACTAAGATAAAACTCCACACCAATTGTTGAGAAATTATTTTAGGCCTAACTCATTTTAACCAAATCTCTCAACAAGTGGAGAAACAGGCTCAGTCCAAACAAACTCCTAATACACTTGGATTTGAGTGTCCCAATGGTGGTAAAGACAACCTAAAGATTCTTTATTTTCTCCCTTATCACTAAGATGGTATTTCTTACAGTTATCATCCATAGTTAAAACCAAAACGTCACAAAAATTAAAGTCTTGAGAATTAGTGATAAATGACTCATCAACCCAGTTGTTGTCATAAACTTCCTATGTAATGCCTTTTTCATAACTAACTTGCCTAGCAGAACTGTGAGGATTGTATCATTCACCTATAAAATTGCACCCAGTATAAGAGGGAAGGTGACTAGGTTACAATAATAGAACCATGACAATATACATATCAACTGAAATAGATTCCTTAGACCCAATAGCTTATGTAGTCGAAAGATCAATTTTAGACTAGTATAGATGGTTTTCTATGTAGGCGTAGTCATAATTATAGGGAGAAAGTCTTTTTTACCTTTCTTCTTACTCCATTGAATTATCCTTCAGCTTTTTAGGAAAACACATCGATCACTTGGGCTTTTGTAAAAAGCTTATGGAATTGAGCATAAATGAATCCAACTAGCAAAAGATAATTAGAAAAGTTGGATACATCATAACAACCAACTTAAATCTCCATGTCAAATATGTTATGTTTAGCTAAGTATATAAAGAACCCAGGGTCAACGTAATAAGTGGGACATTGATCCCATGATATAACATCGCAAATAGATTAATTAAATACCGATGAGGTAGGTCGTTAGGCTTTTCAGGTAGAAATAAGCGTGATAATAAGCCAAGGGTATATGCAGCGAGGTCTAAAGAATTCCCATAACATGAACCAAATGGGTTAGAGATGTCAACATATTGCTCCAATAGTAATCTTGATCATATTCTTGAAGAAGAATTTAATATTTTGACAAAAAAGTGGCCTTCGTTGAATTACCAACACACTTACACTATAGCTGATCTAATTCCTCACGATAAGCCTTTTCAACTTCATCAATAGGTTCCTCATAAAAGGGAAATATACCATATGGATCTAAGCCAAATAACTCACAAAATCCTTAAGGGTGATAGTGAATTCACCCAATAATGTAATAAATATGTGGGTCTTCATTCTCCATCAAGAAATAAGGAGTTAAAAGGAAGGATTGTTCTTGGAGAGAGTAAAGTCACCAAACCAGGTGATTGCTCGCATTAGAAAAACCTCGAGGAGATTATCTGTGTATTTACCCTTGATGACGAATTCTTCACAAGGAAAAAAGTTATTTATTTGAAGAAAACTAAAGAATGAACTATTATTTCTCTTTAAGAAAAAGGCTTCAATTTCTCTCAAATGATAGAAAGTTTGAAAATGAATGATGAAGTGTTTTTGTAAGAGAACGTTTTATAATTTCTCATCATCTATTTCAGTTTGGCACATTCCGTCACATTTTCATCATCATATATGTTATCAAGAGCCTCAAGTGAAGACAAGTTAGTGATCGAATGCAACAATCGAAGATCAAAAGATTTGACATCATCGCTATAATCATCATGAAGGTACATGGTTTTGATTATGTGTAAATACGTTATTCAGGGGTTGCTTTTATATTTCCTCGTAGGCTTGTTTTTAAAATAATTTTTTTAATAAAATATTTTTATTTGTTAAGTCATTTGAACGACTTTACTTCTTCATTCGAACGAGTTTAGGCAGTTCATTCAAACGAACATCAGATGACATTATTTAGTTTATAAAACTAATATCATTCGAATCTCGTTCGAATGAGATTGGCTATTTAGTCGAATGCATTATCTTTTTCTTTCGAATGAGGTATAATTTTTGTTCGAATGAGTTTTTTCAAAATTTGTGCCGCCTCAAAATTTATGATTTCAATAAAAAGGGGTTTTGGGATCAAATTTTCTTAGAAACTTTGGAAAAAATAGTTTTCCCATACATATCTAAAAGATATTCGAAACCTAGTTTGTCTAAAACTCTTTTATTTTCTAAATCCAATCCTTTAGATTATTTGTTAAGCACTTATCAAACCCTATAAAGACACCATACATGTTCATACCCTTGTAGAGTTGATTCTCTACTATTGAAGATAGGAACAATGATTCCTGAGGTTTATAGGTGGATACCAAGTCAAATGGAGCTTGATGAGGGACGATTCTAGATCTGCATCATTTATGGCTGACAATAAGGAGTGGATATAATACTGCATCACTTAGTCGAGCTTTAAGTTTTGTAAGTTTGTAATTATCATTCTATAATAATCAGTTGTAAACAATGCTGAAATACTGATTTTTACTCATCTCCTATATATGTTTGTGGGTTATGGTTTGTTTTCATTTATTTTTAATATCTTGCATGTTTAGGTTTAACTAATTTAACAAGATAAAATTTGGATTAATTTAAATTTAGTTTATGTGGGTGTGACCTATTTTACTATTTATACATATAACCGGACCACTACATTTTTCACATTGGTATCAGAGATTGTTTCTACAAGTTACTCAGATAAATCCTTGTGGTTATATGTATAACTTGTATAATGGGCAATCTAAGTTTGATAGGTCTAACTGTGCTTATTGAAACGCTAGAATGAGATCAGTTTTGAGATTGATCGACGAGCGTGTATGGATTGCTGCTGAAAGGGGGTGGATTTCCCCCAATGTGATTAATGAAAATGTCATTAGCCTCAAGACAGTCACTACTTAGAGCAAGGATGATTTTAGATGGAGGGCTTAAGTGAAATTTTTGGTTCTATCAATCCCAACGAATTTCGTCAAATCATGATGTGTACCACATCTAAGGAAGCATGGAATATCCTCAAACTCACTCATCAGGGTACCAATGTTGTGAAAGCTTATATGGTTCAGAATCTCACCATACTATTTAAGACCATTAGCATGATTGAATGGAAAACATTGATTAATTTTATGCACGCCTGTGTAATATTGTGAATTATAGCTTTAATTTGGGCAAGCAAATTCCTGAAACGAGTGTAATTAAGAAAATTTTGAGATCTATTACATCTCGTTTTAGTGCAAAATTCTCCATCATTGACTCTTTTAGGAGTTTTAGATACTCTTAGGTTAGAAGATCTCATCGGTGATCTTAAACATACGAAATGAACATGTTCCCCAAAACCCAAAGGAAAAAGAAAAAGGGGTCGCTTTTAAAGCTTATTCTAAGAAAAAAAGAAGAAGGTTTCTCACTCCAATTTTGAATTCGATCAAGATGATCTTGCCTTATTTTTTTTTAAAAAATCAAAAGTTTCTTAAATTGAAAAATTAAAATTCTTCCAAAATGGAAAATAAAAGTTTTGAAAAAGATAAAAAATTCAAATCAGGTAAAAATGTTTTTGAGTCTAATCAATGAAAATATAGAGGATAGTACCCGAAGAAAGATAATTCAGAGAGATGCTATGAGTCTGAAAGAAATGGTCCCAAATCCCACGAGTGCGCTATAAGGCTTAAGAGATAGGGAAAAGAAAAATCTTATTATAATGCCACGCTAAGCGATAGCTGTAGGAGGTGAGTTCCTGAAATGATACTAACATAAAGGGAGGCGTAACCCCTTATCAAAATGGTTATTAGGGACTCAGAACAAACATAAAAAACAATAAATACAAGTCCCAAGTTGGCACATTCAATGTATAAAACTCTTGTATTAAATATGTTCTTACAACATAAATGTTATAATGAAACAATCAATGAGGGGGATCCCACAGTTGACTTAATTGGAGGGAGTAGGCGCCAGCACCTTTAGCGCAATAAGGGCAAGGTAGTAACCTTAAACAAAAATGGAGTAAATGAGGTTGGTCACACAATAATTGTTCTCACTATAAATAGGAGAGCAAGATCATTCAAATGGCCTTCCTATATTAAATGAGCCTGTACCCTTTTAATGTCATCCGTATTGTGCCTTTAATGCCAAAGATATTTAATCAAATAACCTAGATATGATATTTTGGCAGGAACATTATTTGGACTCTCAGAGTTGTTATAACATTAAATAGTACGTGATGTGTCAGCTATGGATTTACCATCCTAGGTATAGTTTCACTTGAATGCTATTTTATCGAGAGCCTGAATGTCAGAAGTGCTGACGTCAATGAGTTGGCTAGCAGTAACTTATAGAGGATGTGCTATCACATCACTCCAAAAAGGTAATTAATTGAATTGAAGGTTGCTTGCTCGACTGATGATTGCTCGAGAAACTTGTGATGTATGTAAATACTAAAGGTTTTAACTTTCTAGACAACTATTTAAGACTAGAAACCCTCGAGTGGGTTCCCAGAGATGGTATCTCAAGAGGCTACTAAGTTCCCTAAAGGGGTTCATCTTTTCCAATGTTGCGTTGCAACCATTCCTCTAAACCAAATCCCTACCAGATACCTAGAATGAGGTTGTTTGATAGAGCATGTAAGCTTTCCCATGCCCTACTAGACATGGTTCCTAGAGGGTACCGAGCAACCGAGCAACATTAAAAAGTGAACTTTATATTTACAAAGAAAGATAAATAAAAGTACATCAAAATTTCTATTACAATTTGTGTTTCCAAGTTTATCTCTAGGGCTTGATCTTTGTGGGAGATCCATTGAGAAACTTCATCTTTGTGCGAGTGACCATATTTATAGTAGGTCGTTCGAGCAAATTCATCTTTGTGTGAGTGACCATACCCAATCTTTCATGTGATGTGTTGGCATTGCTTTAATCAACTTTAAGCCTAGACCTCCCTCTACAATAACGATTCTGAGTCGATGGATTCCGAGGATGAATTACTGTATGGATGTTACTTCACTGCATTCATGGATAGCCATATTAGAATATCAATTACGTTTCGTGCCGATGATAATGTTTTTTAAACATGATAGCCTCAATAATGTGTCGAACAATTCTATAGAGAGTGAGGGTGATGATGTTTTGAGTGGGGGATAATGTGGCCTCTAACATGCCTATGTTGAGCTTTTAACTGACCATTTAAGAACCCAAAACCAAAGTAAAAAATTATCTCTTACAATGTTATTTTTATAAAAGAAGTTGAAGGTTTCGATAAAGAGTAAGACCTCGATTATGATTTCTTTGAGTGAGAAATTAGTTTCGGTGGTGAGGGAAAAGAGTGACTTGACCGATAAAGTGGCTACTCTTATGAGAGGTTTTAAAGAATCATTGGAAACTCATGAGAAAATTTAATCCTATATTTCCAAACTTGAGAAATATCTCGAACGGGATCGAGAGGTTAAAGTTACTTTAGAGGAAACGTCTAAGAAGGTTAGAAAAATGTTCCTAGGTTTCGTGTTAGGTTTTAAAGAGGGAAAAGAGATAGGTTACAATGGTGCATCCACTTCCCATAACGCACTCAAATCGGTTCCTATGTTTGTGATAAATACGTATGGGCTTCGACATAACCCACATAGGAGAACTCGTCCTAAGATTTTTAACCAAGGTAGACCTAAACAAGTCTATAATTGTGATAATTTAAAAAAAATAGGTCACCTTAGGGAATTTTTCTATAATCTAGGAAGAGTTTCTTGAAAAACCTTACTAAGTTGTTTAACACAAGTTAAAATAGTTAAGTTCCGAACAACTTTTTGAGGAAACTCTTTTGTAAAAAAATAGTAACATAAGAGGTGTTTCAAAATTATGAACATGTTATTTTAGTTTCTTGGAAATAGGTTTCAAAGTTAAACCTAAGTCTAGTTTGCAACAGTAGTAGTGAAGAAGTAAAAACCACACACAAGATATGGAAATTTTTATGTGGTAAAACCCCAAATTAGGGGAAACATCCACGGTGACCACTACACCAGAAAATAAAAAATCCACTAATAATCAAACAATAGTTACGAGATTACAAGCACTAATAATTCATTCGAGATCCTAAGACTAAAATATAAATGTTCCTACACGAGTTCCCCTATCAAAGGCAATTATGATCTGACCTATGTTGGACCTGTAGGCCCCCAATTTTAAAATCTTTCACTTTAATTTTCCTTTTAAGATGCAGAATAAAGATGGTTACTAACAAAATATAATTTTCAAAATTTATTTAATTTTCTTTTCTTTAAAAGATGGAAAATTATGGTGAACACAAATTTTGACAAATTAAAATTAAACACTACAAAGTGAATTAAAGTAAACACACACACACACACTTTAAATTCACTCAAACCACATTAATTTAATTATCATGTTTAAAAAACTTAGGCAAGAATATTATCCAATTAATTTAGTGACAACTTGAATTAAATTAACTTAGAATAAACTTACCCAAATAATTAAACAAACATCATTTTAATCAAGAATGCGAATTAAATCCAATTTATATTTTAACCCTAAGAATACGTTCTAGGTGATTTTTGCAAAAGATAAAATAAATTCACAATACCATAACATGGCGATGTACGAGGAAAAACCCAAATAAGGAAAAAAAAACTCGAACGGCCCTGGCTGAACAAATTCACAAAGTATGGTATGAATTTTACAAAGACTCGATAAGAGGACTTACACAACTGACTCGACTCCCTTCAAGCCTTGACGCTCTCCTTCGTTCTTCAACCTCCACCTGGTGAATAATCCCAGTGTCCATCGAAACTTTGGAGTCCACCAATTGAGACCAAGCAACCATCAACCACACACGGTGCCTTTCACCACGCGAGAATATCGCAGCAAAACAAAACCTTCTTCTTCTTTGAGGGATGTAGAAGGAAACCCAAACTCTTTTCTTCTTAGGCAGAAAATGAACCCGGTACAAAAAAAACTCCAAGAAAATATATAGAAGTAGAAACTTGGATAAACTTAACTTTGGGTGTAAGTGTTTTTGTACAAATTAATTCATGGATACATAAAAACACTAAACAATGAACTTTTAAACTAAGAAATTTTTCTCTCTAAAAATGTCCTCTCAAAATGTGTTTAGAAAATGTCAAAAGTTGGTTTTCCAATTTTGGTTCCCGCACATATTAATTCTGTCAAAAGTTAGTGGGACAAAAGAAGTGGGATCATGGAGAAAACTGTCACAACAATAAAAAAATTCCCGCCAGAAATCTCGTTCGAACGAAATCTCGTTCAAACGAACATCTAACGATGTTCCAGTGGCAAATATGGGAAAACTCGTTGGCAAACTTGTTCGAACGAAATTCTCGTTCGAACGACAAACTCGTTCGAACGACAATTTTGAACGAAATGTCAGAATGAGGAAATCCAAGTTTAAGTCAAAAAACTTAAGTATAAAATTATAAAATTAATTCCAGGAAAATTTCAAATTTATACCAAGTTATAAATGAGATTTCTGACATTAAAAAAATGATAAAATAAAATTTACACCCTTAAATAATATTCCAAGCCTCCTACAAATATATAAAAGCATTCATACCTTTGGAGACTTAAAATGTGATGTTGATGACGTGAAACGTGGCACTAAAACTCGACAATGACGTTCTCTTGAAAAGTAGGCCGCAACGTCTTCAACTTTATCATATCATAGGCTTGATGGATGGTCAATAACTCTATCCTATGACTGAAGTGTTTTTGTGTGGAATTGAGATAAAACTACAAAGGACTCAATTGGAAATTTGTGTCCTTACAAAATCTTTGACCTTCCTAGCAGCTTCTTTGACTTCCTCCTTGTTCTTTGTTTATAGTGGCTCAAACAAGTCAAGATCTCTCAAATAAACCACACTAACTATGTGATCGCGTGAGAGTGACAGTGATAGTGATGTGACTATTACTACATGCAAGTATGCAACTCACACCTCTCAAGATTTATATAAATAAATACTATAAATTACACAGTTTCTATATGACATGCAAAGAGTTCAAATCTGTATGAAAACCAGACTTCAACAACTATTTTCAGATCTGAAAAGGAATCTTTCTAAAAAATAGATTTTATCGTTTCGAAACTTATTTATGTACGATATAATTTAACAAACTATGAAACTTGTATTTTTGAAACAAATTTTTCTTAGATATGAGATTTTATACTACTGGAAGTCTCTTTTTCAAAGATTTTGAAAATAGAGAATGGATCTGAAGAAATATACACATACAAAACAAGATCTAACAAATAAGAGATATCAAAAACCTTAAAAACTATCATGTGATATATCTTTAAGAAAATCTTGCAATTTCTAGAAAGAAATGCAAGATCCATTGTGAGAAGTGGTTCCTAAGAGAGATGATGAGTGAAGAGGGTATTCAAACTCAACCAAAAATCAAACTCACGAAAAGCTAAATAATTCTAATTGTCAAGAGGTAGGTTTTCTGGAATAAGTGGAACTGTAAGAACGTGTTTGGTTTTTGGAAGAAAACCTAAGGGTTTCATATTATATGAACATTGGTTTTCTCTCTCTCTCTCTCTCTCTCTCTCTCTCTCTCTCTGTCTCTCTCTCTCTTTATTTTCTCTCTTATTTTTTTTCTCTAGTTAGACGAATGACCAAAGTTCTCTAAAGGCTGACCCAAGGAGCCTATTTATACTAGTCTGAGAAGGATCCGGAACATCGAACGATTTGAACGGCTTAGATTAGTTTTGACCTTTTAACTTCTAATCTAACGAATACAAATGCACCACACGAAGTCTTGCTCTCATTGGTTCTTATAACTCTCATTTGGATTAACTTAGGAGATTTGCAGATCGTAGATTAAAATGATCCAAAGGCTAAGATTATATCTCTCATCTAAGACACACAGGAAACACAAATCCAACCAACATAAAATCAACACGTGTAAGGATGTGAATGACAAAAAATGCATGTTTTTAAACTTTTAATAATCCAATTTAAACCCACAAATGTCTCTACTAGTTTTATATTCTACCATAGCATATTTGTAAGGAATAATAACGATTCTAATTAAGCCCATAACATTTTAAAACATAATTTTAAACGTTTAAAAATCTTTTGAAAATACTTAAAAATGTTTTAATTTTTTTTTAAATTCCTAAAAATATGTAAACACTTATGTGCACACATTAACACCTATATGCATTAAATGTGTCCTATAGTGTGTTCAAGAGATAATATTACTTCCCTTTTTGGTAGATGCATTGCTCTTGTACTGCATGGTATTTGATGATGAAGCTTGTATATACCTTGGAGGGGATGCTCATGAAATCTAATCTTATTTTGTCACCACATCAAAACTAGTTGGAACTCCTATATGGTACAAACTCAAGTGAGTCGACCGTATAGTGTGTTATTAATCTCCCCCTTTGAATATTGGAGACAAAATTCCCTTTAGTAACCTGTACTCGTGGGTAAAAGTAAAAATCCTAGATTTTCTATACAAAAGATCTGTCTACCCATTCCCATCCTAGAACCAAAAATAAGACAAAGAAAATACATAACTCAACTATCATACAAACCAATACACTAAATCTGTGATATCTGCATAAATGGTTTCTGAGATAAAGTGGCACATTAGTTGAGTCAATAGAGATGGATATATATAGCAAGTTACTCAAGTATTTCTCCCCCGATTTTTTTTAAATTAACAAAGGGTGAAAAATAGATAAAGAATCATAATAAGCGATCTAACAACCCATAATAATCAACGAGTTACTTCAAGAGTCTCCTACATAAAATAGAGATATGAGGCATCTTTTGTCATTTATCAAACGACCGTGCCCTATATCCTCGAAGACCAATTAGTAGCGTGAATGTAACAGGAGGATATACTAATAGGTGAAGACAATTATTAAGGACTAACCATACCAATAGATTTTCTGAAAGATTCAAATCTCAAGTTATCTAATGGTTTAGTAAATAAGTAATCCAATTGAAGTTCTATAGGTAAATATATTATCTCTAATTCTTTAGATTCAACTAATTCATGAATAAAATGGTGTCATATCTTGATGTGTTTAGTATGAGAACGTTGAACAAGATTCTTAGACATATTTATCGCACTTTGATTATCGCAATAGAGATGTAGCTTTTCTTCATTAATGCCATAGTCACTAAGTATTTGCTTAATCCATATTAATTGAGCACAACATCATCCTTCGGCTATATATTAAAATTCTGATGTGGAAAGTGAAGTGCAATTTTTCTTATTACTACTCCATCCTACTAAGTTATTACCTATATAATAACAAGCGTCTGATGTGCTTTTACTGTCATCTGAATGACCAACCCAATCTGTGTCGGTGTATCCTACAAGATGTATCGTTTGTGTACCATATGCCTAGGTTTATTGTGCCATCAACATATTTGATAATTCATTTGACACATAACAAGTAACTTTCCTTAGCTGCACTTTAGTACCGGGTATAAACACACACTGTGTACATAATATCAGGACGCGAGGCTATGAGGTATAACATTTTACCTATCATGCTTCTATATAGGGTGGGATGTATAGGTTTTCCATGTTCATCTTTGGAAAGTTTAATTGAAGTACTTATGGGAGTTCTAGCAACCTTGGCATTTTTTAATCCAAACTTTTTCACTAACTCTATAGCATATTTTGATTGCGAAATGAATAGTTCATCAGATTTTTTCTTGACTTGTAGTCCTAGGAAATACTGAAGCTCCCCTATAAGCGACATTTAGAATTACCCATGCATAATTTTAGAAAATTATATAACCTCGAAAAGGGAAGTAGAACCAAATATTATGTCATTAACATAAACTTGAGCTATTAAGACCTGTTTGTTAAAATGTTTAACAAATAAGGTCTAGTCATTTCCACCTCGTCGAAACCCTTTATTGACTAAAAAGTTTGACATGCAATCGTACCAGGCCCGAGGGGCTTGCTTTAAACTGTATAAAGAGTTTTTCAATCTATAAATATGGTTTGGGTAATGAGGATCAATACATTCTTTTGGCTTTTCAACATAAGTCTCCTCTGTCAAAATACCATTTAAAAAGGTGGATTTCACATCCACGTGATAAAGTGTGAATTGTAAGTGATAAGCTATGACCAAGAGTAAGCGAACATAATTAAGTCATGTGACTGAAGAAATGGTCTCCTCGAAATCTATACCTTCATCTTAAGAGTAACCCTGGGTAACTAATCAAGATTTATTTCTAACTATCATTCAAGATTCATCTGTTTTGTTTTTAAAAATCTAGCAAGTGCCAATAACCCATTTATTTTTTGGCCCGAGCACAAGATGCCATACGTCATGACTTTTAAATTGGACGAGCGATTCTTGCACAACACCTATCCAAAATGAGTCGTTAAGTACTTCATTTACATTCCTTGGTTTTATTAAAGAAAGAAAGCATGCAAAATGAGAGACATTACGTAATTGAGAACTTATACTCATTATCTCTTTAGGGTTACCAACAATATTATCTATGGTATGATATTTAGAAACACAGTTAGGTACTTCACGGGTCTTAGTTGGTAAAGGATCAACTATCTCTAGAGAATCATAGGTAAAATTATTTTCAGGCTCATCCACTATAGTTGGACCTTTTTCTTTATTCTCGGCATTAGTGTCACTCACTTTCATATTTATCGATTCCATTATTACTTTGGTATGCAGATTATAATGCGATAAGCCCGGCTATTAGGGGAGTAACCCAAAAATATGGCTTTGTCACCACGGGTTCAAATTTAGACAAGTATTCTCTGTCTTTGCAAACCTAGCAAGTACTCCCAAAAGTTTAAAAAAAATTTAAGCTGGGCTTTTTCCCATACCAAAGTTCATAGGATGTTTGTTTGGTATTTTTTATAAGGTATACTATGTTGATAATATGACATGTTGTTTGAACTTCCTCAACCCAAAAGTATTTTGGCAAGTTCTTAGCATGTATCATTACCCTAGCCATTTTTTGGATTGTGCGATTTTTACGCTCAGTAAAACCATTCTGTTGAGGTGTTTTAGGTGCACTGAACTCGTGTTGCTAACCATTGTAGTTATAGTATTCTGTTATGCCTAAGTATTTAAATTCACCTCCTTTATCACTACGGATTTGATTGAAATGGGTGTCTTTTTCATTCTCGATTCTTAAAAGAATTTTTAAAAAATCTCAGAATGTATCAGATTTTTGTTTTAAAAAATCTACCCAAGTGAGTCAAGTAAAATCATCCACCATAACCGAAATATAACTGTTACGACAAAGGCTTATAGCTTGAGAAGGACCCATGAGATCCATGTGGATTAGCTCTAGAGGTTTTGTTGTTAAAGTTTCTGAGAACGTATGTGCTTGCGTTCAAATGAGCAAATTATATATTAAACACCTTTTAACCCAAACAAACCCTAAACATGCAACAATATGTGATTGAATAAGATGATAATCTAAGCAAGAACATTCAAACACATGCTTGTGAGGAAAAATCCCCCAAAGGGGCAAAACCATTTATTTTCATTATAATATTGTAGGCTGTACAATTTCGGATTACAATGAAAATACAAGTGACTAAGAATTACCCTCAGGTGTCGGATTCTGTAGTCGCGGCTGGAACTATCCCTTTCCAGTAGGGCTGGCGGCTGGAACTATCCCTTTCCAGTAGGGCTACAATGGAGAAGAAGAACGGTCTTCTCCACAAGGGTGGGAACAGCAAAAGTGCGTTCCTGGGTTGCAAAGTGATTCACAAAGGATTGGTAATTTGTGTGAATCAAAAACATAGAGTCTAGATGCTCAATAGGTGAAGACTTAGGGCTTTCTTTACTCTGGAAATCATGTAAATAAGTCTTAGAAAACCACTTCCCGTAGTGGGATTAAATAAGAAGTCTCGGGCCTTAAAAATCTGAACACGATCTGAACACGATCTGTTGAAGTTTATCCCAGGTGGACCGGTCCGGGTCTGAGGCGGATCGGTTCGATTGACCGGATCGGTTCTTTTATTCTAGGATGGATTGGTCCGTTGATGATCGGATCGGTTCACTTCTAGGCTTCATCGGTTCGCTTGCGGTCCGGGGTATACTGGCATTCAGCAGTCGGATCAGTCCGGGTCTTAGGCAGACCGGTCCGGTTGATCGGATCGGTTCTTTTATTCCAGGCGGACCGGTCCGGTTCTGTCAGACTTGATTCCTCTTCTTCTTTTGATATTCGGATCCGTTGATGAATGTATGAATCTTGAATTTCTTCAACGGTGTAACGACGTGCGACATAATAAATTGATAATGGACAAAAATGTCCTTACAAATCTCCCCCTATGTCTATGCCGGTACATACATAAAAACAAACATCCGAATTATCAAAACAACTAAAAATGCCTATACAAATCTACCCTTCCATGAACCCAAAACTGAAAAGATACAATTGAATAAGACTACAACGTTTGCTCTTCAATTTTTCAGGAATCTCAACACTTTTCTCATCAGGGTGTGCAATCCAATGATAATCCATGTAGTACCTACACACATGAGAAAAAGAAAAATACCAAGTGACATATCGAGTTTGAAATGAGATAAACATATAAACATATATACCAATTTATGAGCAAACTCAAACTTTCAAATCTCCCCCATAATAAGATAATTCATTCTCCCCCTTTTTATGATGTCCCCATAATAGACAAATGAGAGAAATAAATCAAATAAGCAAGTGCGGGGTGTCACTAGGATAAAATCACACCATGAATGAACACCAACCAACCAAGTCGATGATAGCGTAAATGAGGTGGTGTGATTAAATTCGATAGGAAAATCAATGCATACAAACATGACATATGTGCACGATGAATATTGGATATTCCTAGAGAATGAACTCAAATGCTTCCTTTGGTGTAAAATAATGACAATATAAGATATTGACTCAATCAAATCAACAAATCAAAGCTCAATGTGATTTTCACACCAATAACGTCCAAAATGATTTTATGCTTTTTCAGGACTTTCAAGGAAGTGCAAACCCGTTTAAAGATTCTCCAACCAAACTCCCTCAGATATAATTTTGAATAGAGGCATTCTAAATTCTCAAACTTTGGATAATTGATGGTGAAACCTAAGTGGCCCATATTTGGCATGAAGTGCTTTTTATTGCCTTTAAATTTTTTCGGGCTCTTTTAACCTCTTTGGACCTCGGATATTAAAATTCCTCCATTTTTAGGTCCTTTTTAACGGTGGCTTTTGCGCAAAGGATAGATGATTAACTTTTTAAGCCCCTCCCCGTTATATAAAAACACACAGTCTCACCAAAACGATTTTTACATGCATTCCAATCTTGTCAAGTTTTATCGCATATTGTACATTGTATAGACAGAATTAAGATGGAAACACTCAAGCCAATATGAGATAGACAAGTGCAATAATCAAATATAGCCGTGCATGTGTGCAATAAAGGATATAGGAGTCAAACATGTAGGAATATATCACTAATTACATCTCAAAGACTCCATACTAAGTAAAGCACATGGATGAAATGATGTAGCATCTCAAATCTCTATCAAACAGTCACATGGATATATGGAATGAAGTAGTGACTCGGCTATATTAAATGCTCATCCATAAAAGAAGCAAACACATAAATCTTTTTGGATTTTTTCAAAAACTTTATCAAAATAAAATCTTTTTGTGCTTTTCTTAACATTTTTCTTAACGGAAAATCTTTTTGTATTTTTCAAAAGAAATATAAAAAGCAAAAAGAATAAATAAAAGCTGTACAACTAAGCAATGGTACATATAAAACAGACTAGCAATAGGAAGCATATGATATGAACATGAAGAAGCAACCTATTTTAGACATAGACCAACCCCTCAGTCAACTGTGCAAATCCCCAAAGACTTCCTAAGACTCTCAAATCTAAGGGCATCTAAAGGTTTCGTGAAAATGTCGGCTAACTGACGGTCGGTGGGAACAAAACTCATGGATACAGTGTTCTCCTCAACTTACTGACGAATAAAGTGCTCACGTATCCTGATGTGTTTTGTGCGCGAATGCTGAACTGGATTGCGGGATATGTGTATCGCGCTCGTGTTGTCACAGGAAATGGTCATGGTGTCCTGTGAAATTCCATAATCCTCGAGCATTTGCTTCATCCACAAGAGTTGTGTGCAATAACTCCCGGCGGCTATGTACTCAGCCTCCGCAGTGGACAAAGAGATGGAATTTTGCTTCTTGCTCAACCAGGAGACAAGAGCAGAACCAAAATAGAAACACCCACCAGAAGTGCTCCTACAACCATCTACATCCCCAGCCCAATCGGCATCCGAATAGGCAGACAAACGGTCATCGGTATCAAAGGAATACCAAATACCGTATGAGAGAGTCCCACTTACGTATTTAATAATACATTTTAGAGAAACTAAATATGACTCTTTCGGGGACGCCTGATATCGTGCACAGACTCCAACACTAAAGGGGATGTCGGGACGACTGGCAGTCAAGTAGAGAAGACTACCTATCATACTCCGATATAAGGTTTGCTCTACGTCCTTGCCTGAATTTTCCTTACTAAGCTTGGTAGTGGTACTCATAGGTGTACGTGCATGCTTAGCGGAGTCTAAACCAAATTTCTTCACTAGGTCTCTAGCATACTTGGATTGGGAGATGAACATCCCATCCTCTAGCTGACGAACCTGGAGACCAAGGAAGAATGTAACCTCACCAACCATGCTCATCTCAAACTCACTTTTCATCTCCTCCTCAAAGTGGTGAGCATGCTGGGAGCATGTGGATCCAAAGACTATGTCGTCCACATAGACCTGGGCAACCAAAATAGCACCGTCATCTCTCCGGACGAACAACGTCATATCTACTCCCCCTCTCTTGAAGCCACGAGCTAAGAGATAGGAAGTAAGCCTCTCGTACCAAGCATGGGGTGCTTGCTTCAAACCATACAAGGCTTTCCTCAGATAGTAGACGTGCTCTGGGTGCTGAGGGTCTTCAAACCCTTTGGGTTGTTCCACATAAACCTCCTCCTGTAGAATGCCATTCAGAAAGGCACTCTTGACATCCATCTGATATACCTTGAAGCGCAGATGACATGCGATGGCGAGCAGAAGACGGACGGACTCAAGCCTCGCAACAGGAGAAAATGTCTCCCCAAAGTCTACACCCTTTATCTGTGTGTAGCCTTGAGCAACCAACCTAGCCTTATTTCTGATTATGGTACCATTTTTATCCATTTTGTTCTTAAAAATCCACCGGGTACCTATCACATTAGTCTCACTAGGCCGGGTTACAAGTTCCCAGACATTATTCTTTTTAAACTGAAGCAACTCATCCTGCATAGCAGATATCCAGTGTTCATCCTTGAGTGCTTCTTTATGATTCTTGGGCTCGACTTTGGACGTGTAGCAAAGATGGCTAACAACATTCTCTAGCTGAGCACGAGTCTTGACCCCTAGAGTGGGATCACCAACAATGGCAGAAGGATCATGACTCTTACGAACCCAAGCAGGTGTGTGTCCCCTAGCACAGGAGTAGGGTTCACAGAGTGTGAGAGAGGAATAGGTAGATCACTGTCATAACAATTCTCATCCTCACACTGAAGGTTAGGATCAATAACCGTCGGAGGTTACTCATCTTGCACGGTGACGTTTATTGATTCCATAACCTTAGAGCTCTTCAGGTTAAAAACCCGGTACGCTCTGCTATTCGATGAATATCCTAGAAATATTCCCTCGTCGCTCCGGGAGTCGAACTTTCCTAATTGCTCTCTATCCCGTAGGATGTAGCATTTACTCCCAAAAACACGGAAATATGCCAGGTTGGGCTTCTTGCCAGTCCACAACTCATAAGGATTCTGAAGTGTGTGTGGACGCAAATAAACCCTATTCACCGTGTGGCATGCAGTAGACACTGCCTCTACCCAAAATCTCCTAGAAACTTTACGACCTAGAAGCAGAGATCTAGCTACCTCTTGGATCGTTCTATTCTTTCTCTCAACAATCCCATTTTGCTGAGGAGTCCTCACAGCCGAAAACTCATGTTTGATCCCGAGGCTATCACAGTAAAGGTCTACCTTTGCTTCTGTGAATTCAGTGCCATTGTCACTACGCATCCTATTAATAGTGACACCGTGTTGATTTTGCAGGACACGGCACTTGGTCGTTAAAAATTCTACAGCATCGGATTTCTCTCTCAGAAAACCTACAATGGAGTATCTGGAGAAATCATCTACCATCACGAGGATGTACCTCTTACCACCTAGACTCTCAGTACGAGTGGGACCCATAAGATCCATGTGTATCAACTCAAGAACACGAGAGGTGGTAATGGAGTGCAACTTCCTATGAGGACTACGAATTTGTTTTCCCAACTGACAGGGTCCACAAACGGTCGAAGTTGACTTTCCAAGAGATGGTAAGCCACGTACTAGGTCCTTTTTAGCTAAGCGATTGAGATCTCTAACGTTCACGTGACCTAGACGTTGATGCCACAGATCCATAGGAGTGATCGTGGCGCTGTTGCAAACAAGTGAGGACGTGAGCTCAGTCCCATAGCAATTATCCTCGGTCCTCACCCCTTGCATCAAAAGTTTACCGGCTTGGTTGTAGACTTTACACGTGTCCCGATCAAGCTTTACTGCAAAGTCAGTGTCGCACAGCTGGCTAATGCTGAGAAGGTTTGCTTTCAAACCTTTGACGTACAAAGCATTTTCTAGCTTAGGAAATCCAAGTAACTCAATAGTACCACGTCCTATAATGCTAGACTTGCTCCCATCTCCAAAGGTGACTCTGCCATCCTGATAATCCTCAAGAGTTGTAAAAAATGAGGCATCACCTGTCATATGTCTGGAGCATCCACTATCAAAATACCACTGTGAGGTATTGTGTGCTTTGAGAGCAACATGAACAACAAAATCCTTTTTATCTTTCTTAGGTACCCAAGTCGGGATGACCTTTTGTTTGCCTTTGTTGTTGTTAGTTTTAGCTGGAATGTGAGAAGCATTCACTAACGGCAAAGACATCCGTCGAAATTCTTCCATTAAACTCTGGGTTGTGGCAGCTAAGAACTCAACTCACTCTCTCAGACTAGAAAACTCATCAGTATGACTTGGTGGAGCAATAGTACATCGTGTCCGACCCATGCTATAGCAAGACTCCCTAAGGTGGCCTTTTCTTTTGCAATAAGTACAAAACAACACAGTCAAAGGCGGACCTTGGTTTGCTTTTCTTGGTCGAACTCTCCTTCGAGGTTTTTGACGACGGCCATAAGGATTCGTAGTAAACTCAGGAACTGGTCCAGGTGCAATTGGGGACATGGAGGCACCATCATATCCAATTCCTTGCCGATCACCAAAACCTAAAGCGGGGCCGAGGAGCATCTTTCCCATCTTCCCAGATCTGTCCTCGATTTGTACCTTGACTTCCCGTGCTTTCTCAAGATCATGAGTCAGCTGGGCAATAAGGGCTTCAAGTTTCTTTCGAGTCTCCATGGAGGAATGGATCTGGCTCGTAAGACTAGCCACTTGTTTAGTCAAGTCCCCTCTCTCTTTCTCTAAAACACTCTCTCTCTCTCTAAACAGAATCTCTTTCTCGACACAGGTAGATTCTCTCTCTCTCAGGGCGGTGACGGTGGAGGACTCTCTTTCTCTCGCCTTTCTTAAATCTTCCTCTAAGCCGGTGATCTTAAGAACTAGCGCTTTGTTACGTTTTTTAGTTTTAAATGACTCAGAATATAACTCAGCGTAGGCGCGTTGAATATCACTCTCGCTGTCACTTGAGTCATCCTCCCCCTCACTCACATCGATATCACTGTCGAGGTGTTCCTGTGAAGCACCATCTTCATCGTCGTGAAGAGACCTAGGAGTGCTCACTTGACTGGCCATGAATGCGGTGAAGTTACACTCATGCGGTGACTCATCTCCTGAATCCACCGTCTCGACCTCACTGTCGTCACTCAGGGTAGCATTAAGGATAACTTTCCCTTTCTCTCTATTCAAATGATTGGCACACTCAAATGCTCTATGAACCCTATCATCGCACTCAAAACATCTCTCACTTTCTTTCTTAGGAGGATTTTTGGAGTCTTATTCATTTTTCTTTTCAAACTTATTTTTCTCAAATTTCTTTTTGTCTTTAAAATTGCCATTTTTCTTAAATTTGAGAATCCTCTTGAAATTTTTTGCAAAAAGAGCCAAATCATCTAGGTCAAAATCACACTCAGAATCTGAGGTGTCAGTCTCTCTCTTTCTAGACAACTCTACCCTTTTTCTAGCCGACCCCTCACTCCTTCTCTCTTGGGCTTTAAGTGCAATCCCCTTATCTTTAGATTTAGCAGTTTTAGGGAACATATCAAGTTCATAAGTTTGCAAATCTCCTACAAGTTCTTCCAATTTTAGCGTATTTAAATTACCCATAGAATTTTGCACAGTGACTTTAGGGATAAAACGCTTAGGTAAAGAACGAGGAATCTTTTTAACAACTCTAGCATTAGGAATATGTTCACCAAGATTAAAGCTGGTATTCACAATGTCAGAAAGTCTAGCATAAAATTCATCAAAGCATTCAGATTCATGCATGGTGATGGTTTCAAATTGAGTTGTCAAATTTTGCAACTTAGATTCTTTCACAGCGTTAGTTCCTTCATGGGTGAGTTGTAAAACATCCCATTCCTCTTTTGACGTGGTGCACGTCATTATGCGTTTGAACTCATCAGGTGTGACAGACCCAGAAATAGCACTTAGACCCTTAGAATTAAAAGATGACCATTTAAATTCTTCATCAGTCCAAGAAGTGTCAGGTTTCAAGTTGATCACATTATCAACAGTCACGGAGGGAGGAGTCCACCCTCTTTCAACTAAAATCCAAACCCTTTCATCTATGGCTTTTAAAGCCGACCTCATACGGGCTTTCCAATAAGCATAATTTGTCCCGTAAAAAACAGGCATTTTATTATATAACTTCTCCATTTGAACACGCACTTTTTTCAAAAATTAATTTTTTCAGAAAATTGATATCTTAGAAAAATTTTGCGGAAAATAGGAATACGCGATAGATTAGCGTAACCGGCTCTGATACCAATTTGAGAGCGTATGTGCTTGCGTTCAAATGAGCAAATTATCTATTAAACACCTTTTAACCCAAACAAACCCTAAACATGCAACAATATGTGATTGAATAAGATGATAATCTAAGCAAGAACATTCAAACACATGCTTGTGAGGAAAAATCCCACAAAGGGGCAAAACCATTTATTTTTATTATAATATTGTAGGCTGTACAATTTTGGATTACAATGAAAATACAAGTGACTAATAATTACCCTCAGGTGTCGGATTCTGTAGTCGCGGATGGAACTATCCCTTTCCAGTAGGGCTGGCGGCTGGAACTATCCCTTTTCAGTATGGCTGCAATGGAGAAGAAGAACGGTCTTCTCCATAAGTGTGTGAACAACAAAAGTGCGTTCCTGGGTTGTAAAGTGATTCACAAAGGATTGGAAATTTGTGTGAATCAAAAACCTAGAGTCTAGATGCTCAATAGGTGAAGAATTAGGGCTTTATTTACTCTGGAAATCGTGTAAATAAGTCTTAGAAAACCACTTCCCGTAGTGGGATTAAATAAGAAGTCTCGGGCCTTAAAAATCTGAACACGATCTGTTGAAGTTTATCCCAGGCGGACCGGTCCGGGTCTAAGGCGGATCGGTCCGATTGACCGGATCGGTTCTTTTATTCTGGGCCGGATCGGTCCGTTGATGATCGGATCGGTTCGCTTCCAGGCTTCATCGGTTCGCTTGAGGTACGGGGTATACTGGCCTTCAGTAGTCGGATCGGTCCGGGTCTTAGGCGGACCGGCCCGGTTGACCGGATCGGTTCTTTTATTCCAGGTGGACCGGTCTGGTTCTGTCAGACTTGATTCCTCTTCTTCTTTTGATATTCGGATCCGTTGATGAATGTATGAATCTTGAATTTCTTCAACGGTGTAACGGCGTGCGACATAATAAATTGATAATGGACAAAAATGTCCTTACAGTTTCTTTAACTTTGTCGTGAGTAGATTTTAACTATTTTTCCTTCCTCACACGACTCACAAAAAACATTTTACATGGCTTTTATTTTTGGTAAACCTTTAACTATATCCTGGGAGCTTAATTTTCTAATATTGTCATAATTTATGTGACTTAAACGATTATGCCATATTTCATTGCCATCAAGTCTGTCTAACTTATAAGTCTCTTTACACGAATTTATTGTGTAACAGTTATCTAGGGTCCTGTGACCAGTAAGGATCCAACCAGCGTTCTCATTTAAAATTTTAAAATTAGTTTTTGAGAATGTGACTGTATGGTTGGAGTCACAAAATTATGATATAATTAACATATTAGCTTTAAGACATTTCAATAATAAGACATCTTTGAGAATATGGAGTCCTTTTTCTTTGAGTGTTCCGTTGCCTATGATCTGAGCTAATGCTCCGTCCCCAAACAAAATATTTTCTCCCAAGAACTCAGTTCTATCGGATAGTTTAGTATCGTCTCCGGTCATATGTTTGGAACATCCAGGGTCTAAGTACCAACCACAAGTAGTGTGTTTAGTTTTGAAATCACTTATGACTATGTTACACTTCAACTGGGGCATTAAATCGTCCTTTCTAACCCATATAGGTCTAGTTTTAAAATGTTTGTGAGCTTTTGGTTTAGAAATAGATCTAGAACTCTTTCTCTTAGATTTCTTCTTAGCGTGATATATTTTCTTCCTATTCTTATAGTTTTCGTATATTTTAAATTAACTGTGTGTCATTGTAGACACCACATTCTAGGACCCCCTAAGTCTCTCCTTAGACCCCTAGCACTTGCCCTTTCCACCGCAAACCTAGGTTGCACTCCGAGTACCGATCTAGAATCCATCAGGTGCACTCGGGCCCTATTTGAATCCGGTCAACTCTATAGTCAGAGCGAAAGATCTTTGAAGGGCTCTGAATACCCTTTCCAATGGTTCTCCCCATGCATGAATCGGCATAACGGTTCAGAAGAACAGACCATTTCACAATCAAAAATTGATTCAGAGGCCATCGGGCGCTCCCGGCCCCTGAGTTGGCCCCAATCAACTTCACCATCAGGGCAAAAGATCTTTGAATCTTTGAAGGGCACTGAAACCCCTTTCCAATGGACCACCCCATGTGCGAAACAGCATAACTGTTGGGATGAACGATCATTTTTTCCCCGAAAATTAATCCGGAGGCCATCGGGTGCTCCCGAGCTCAGTTTGACCAAATCAACTTCTCAGCTCGAATGCGACTGAATGAATATCCGAAGGTCTCTGAATACCCTTTCTAATGATATGCCTCGTGCATGATTCTGACCTACGATACGGACGAACGATCCATTTTACTCTGAGAAGTCACTGGGCCCTTCCAGGCCTCAGTTGACCAAGGTCAACTTTGTGAACCGAGCGAAAATCTTTGGAATTTATAAATACATCTCTTAACCTTTACAACGGTCCACCTCGTGTGCGATTTTGACTTACCATACGGACGAAAGATCCGTTTCTATCAAACTATTTCCCGTCCAAAAGATTGACGCGCGCTACTGAGCCACATTTGACCCAAAGTCAACTCTCAAACCGAGGATCGGTCCCAAGGAATCTTGAATTTCTCTGAAGTTACTTGCTAACGGTATGCCCCATGCGCGATTCGGATCAACGATTTGTGCACTATGTTCATTTTTCTAGAAAAGTTCGCATGAGAATCCCAATTGGGAGGACCTGCATCCTGCCTATCGGCACAGTGTCAAGGGTTACCTACCGATAGGCACACCCTGGGGTAGTCCATGACCACACTCTCAGATCAATCAAACAGAGACAAAAGAATTCCATCAGCATCAGTGATCTCAGCAATATTCTCTCGAAATCAGCGAAGTTCCATATGAGAAGTGCCATTCAAGCCTAAATACCCGTCATTTTCACACCCAATTCGGCAAATATCCTTCTCTCTCATCAACATCCATCAACATTCAAAAGAATTCCTTCAATATCGAAGCGCAAGATCCAAGGAAGATTCAATTCCTTCTCCCTCTCTTTTAAATCTCTTGTTTTTGCACAAGTTACATTAGATTCATAATCTAGTTTCACTTTAGTTCATACATATTAACATCTACGCTTTTATTAGTATATTTCACATATTTATTTTCCATAAAAATCCAAAAAGCAAATAAAAGAGGGTTAAACTCGTAAATTCCTAACGGAATTATCCATCGCACTTTTTCCAGAACCAAAAACACATTTTCTACACGTACTCACATAATAAAATTATGTTCGAATCTATGGGATAAACCCCACCCCTATTCTACATTCGATCTACATGGACTTTTATGACTTTATAGTGTACATAGGCGTCTTGAATTAAAATTTGAGACTCGAGTCCAATTTTCCAATTTCTCTTATTTTCCAATTTTCTTAAAATCCCTCATTTTCATAAATATCATACATATACATATAATATGCTTGTTCGCGTTTCATCCCACACATATTATCGTTTCCCAATGACGATCAATATCGCGATGAACGATTATATTCTATCTTCTACATTTATTATTATTTTTGGGAATATTCCAGTGGATGACCTCACCCTCTCTTTTCCATGGTATGGGTCGAACGATTCCAATCTCCATTATACAAACATATACACACACTTCATGGGGATAAAGGAAAATATTAACATTTTCTCATGAGAGACCAAAAGGGAGGAATGATTGCCTAACACCTTCCCATTCTGTAACTTTTCCCCCGAACCTCCGATCTATTGGTTTCGTATGCATCAGTTTGTCCTTGATGCCGCTATCTCGAAGTGGCAACATGTTCTTTTGCATGTCTTGTGCAAAATAGGCTGATGAAGCCATCTCTTTGCATTCTCCCCACACCGTTGACGGCCGAAGAACCTTTCGAAGAGGCGTGTGATATTGGGACACATATCTTTCTTGAGGGATCATCCTCCTCCCCCCCCCCCAACAAAACACCGCGCCTCGGGATGGCCACAGTCATAATTTAATTTAATTAATTATTATTTATATTATTTAAATATTAATCTGGTCAGTCGACAATTAATATTTATGGGATTTAAATGTACTAAGAATATAATAATAATTTATTAAGTTAATAGGTGGGTATTAAATTTTAGTAAAATAATTCAGATGATAATTTTGAGTGTACGGTTGAGTCCGGATGGGTCGAAATAGTTAGAAAAGAGTGTCCATGGGTAGTAAATTGGTCTCGGGGAATTTTTAGACATATTTGAGGCCACATAAGAGCGTTTGGGACCTTTTAATAAAGCCCACAAGCCTAAAGAGGTTATTGACTTAATAGATCTTAAAAGTGAGAGGGCGTGAGAGCCATCACTCATTTTAGAAAACCTAATCAAGTGGAGGGAAAAAGAGGGAGAAATTAGAGAAACATTGGAGCCTAAACCAAGAACAAGTGTGGATATTCTTATCAAATCATCATCTACACCAAAGAGATTCAGACCCTACAAACCTTACAAGGCAAGTGGTCAAACTTGTCTTAATTAATTGCATATTTCTATTCATATAATAGTGGGTGTTAGATAAATGCCATGTTCTTAGGTTAGTTTAATATCTAATCTGGGTTAGTTAGAATTAGATGTTCAATCTGTAGAGAAATTGAGGAGCTTAAATTACTAAGC
This sequence comes from Sambucus nigra, assembly GCA_949130495.1. NCBI lineage: Eukaryota > Viridiplantae > Streptophyta > Magnoliopsida > Dipsacales > Adoxaceae > Sambucus > Sambucus nigra. The sequence continues at coordinate 139,995,578 of OX422209.1, read as the reverse complement.
CTTAAATTTTTGGGGACTATAATTGAGACTTAGGGATTTAAAATCTTAGGTTTTGTATATTTGTAAAATTATTGCTCTAAGAATGAATGTGAGTTCTGGGTTTGTAAACTTTATTAATGGCGGATAGATTTGAGGATGATGATGGAGGAGAGAGAAAACTAGGGTCATTCGAATGACCTGGTTACCGTTCGAGCGACGACCGATGTCCTTCAAATAATAGGCAAGTCGTTCGAGCGAGAATGCTTTCCGGCAGCCTATTTCTCTCCCCCTGTTTGGCATTGGATTCAGTAATGGGTTACTGTTTTGGGGCTTTGGTTTGGTGGCTAAAGTTATGGGTTTAATTTTGGGAGATATGAATGGAATATATAGGGTGATAATACCAAGGGGGAAATTAAGGTTTAAATTGGGTGATTTAATAACCTTAAATTAATAAGTGTGTAAGAACATAATCGCTTAGCAGGGTCCCCCTGATGGGAACTCTGCTCACCCTGATGGACCTGTCCCCGAGTTGCCGGTATGACACTAGCACTACTGCCTCTTCTCCGGCCCTACTAGCTGGACTCCTTGGCTCGTTTGTTTCCTTGCTGATGGAAGCGGTAGTCCTGTCAATGTAATAGAGCACCATTAACCACATTAGACTAAATGTCCAATGAAAGATTCCCTAAGAGATGCTGGCGAATCCTCCAAGTCAATCCATACATAAACCTCTAGATCTTCTTCTCCTCTGTCTGTATCTCATTTGGAACAATATTCAGAAGATCTGTAAACTCTTCCTCATACTCTGCAACTGTCTTCCCTTCCTGTTTGAGGTTCAATAGTTTCTGCATTATCTCTGTCTGCACAGTGGAAGGGAAGTACTTGCGGTTAAACCGCACCCAAAACTCTCGAATAGTCAAAACATCCTACTACTCTGCAGTGGTAATGGACTCCCATCACTGTAGCTCTACTCCTACCAACTTAAAGGTAGATAAAATTTTCTTTTGCACGTCCTTGCACTTATACATCCTCAGGTGTCTCTGTATATCCTTCTTCCATTGGCTTCCCTTTACCACATCTGAACCTTCATACGAATTGTGGAGGATATGCCTTTGAAAGGCATCTCGGACGTTCTCCCAAGTAGAAGGGAAAGAGTGGGCTGGTGCTGGAGCCACTACTGGTGCGTGCTATACCATGGCTAATGTTGCATTCATCGCCTGTGCTACAATAGTGGCGACTTACGCATCATTCATCGTGCCCTAGGCCGAAGCTGGATGAGGCTTGGGATGGGAATCCCTATTGGCTCACTGTGCACATCTGGGAGGCATCCGAAATGAGAGAGAAACTTTATAAAATGGCTGAAATATCTAAAATAGCTGAAGACGTAGAACACGTAATTAATGAATACAACAGTCCTAAATATAGGGCTCTATATCAAATAAAACTACGCGTAAAGAATAATAAGCTGCACAGATCCTAAGGACTCTAGTACCTAATGCTCTGATACCACCTGTGACACACCGCTTAATTAAATACCGGGTGATCAGTCCTTTATTAAATTAAATTAGAATATCCAGTTGGTTCAGGTTATGCATCACTATCGAAAACTTTATTATAAAACACTAACCACCAAATATTTAAAAAGTTTGATGTCAAAATTTTATCTTTTAATTAATATAAAACTACGTTAACGAATAATTAAACATTCACCATTCACACCAATCTCATATGATAGGAAATAATCGCAATAATAAATGTCACTGGAGTAAACACTTACAGTCTAAGTACCAAATACAATAATCCAACATAAATAAACCAACAACTGAAAGAAGTAAATAACTAAATCCAAAATCTCTGAATATCTAAATAGAAAAGGGGAAACATTCCCTAACTGATAAAATAACTCAAAAGGAAGGAATGATGGACATAGAGGCGTCTACTACCACGGTCGTGTAACCTCCACAACAACTACAGATCGTCGAGTGAATCTAACTCATATGCTTGGTGTCCCTATGGTTGGGCACCTAAAATAATTTGACAAAAAATGAGATTTGCAGAAAACGAGTCAGAGCCCAAGTTGAAAACAATTTAAAAATAAGCAAGTGCTTAAAATGAGTTAATAGCACATATATTATTCATGTTAGATTATCGTACTCACTTGATATGCTCACCTCTCATCTAATGTGCACGCCTAACGAACCTTCAAACCTTATTAGTTTCTATTCCCATGCTAACTAGTTCTTTCCAGTCTAGCATCTAATACAGCCCAATGTCGTTCGCATGTATTTCTCTCGCAATATACATAATACATATATATGTCCAATCTATCTTTAACATGAATAAGCACTGTTTCAATTTAATCTAATTAAGTGCTCATTAACTTAATTCAATTCAGATTTCATTATCAATCAGGTCTACTTAATTAACACAGTAGATAGTATCAAAAGAAAAGGTATACACACACTCTATTATATATATACACACACACACACACACACACACAATACTACACCCCGAGACACAGCTGCGGTGCATGCATACTCAACTATCATATCCCGGTGCATCGTTCATTGCATAAAGGACCGTAGATTCAATGTCTCGCAAACCATTAAAGCAAACACACATATTGGAGGTGAACATAGTTCCAAGCCGATGGGCTATGCACATACATATGGACCCATACAACCGTCATCACTATCACTCTCACAGATAGCCCGTACCTAGGTTCTATGCTCTAGTGGTACAAATTAAGATCCCACCTGAAGGATCCTCAAGGTATGATTGTCCACAACGCTCAACCTCCACCCGTTAGCAAGCAACGTAGGTATGTTATACACGTAATAGTTCAATCAATAAGTATACACAAAACTTATTACGTTTATTAGGTATTTGTGCAACCCAAATCCCCGAATTTATATGTAGCATTATCGTCTCTACTACTCATAATATTTTAATCGTATGATTTATCTATCTATCGTATATACTCTTTAAGGCTCTTCCACTCCAACATATTCCCTCAGTAGTTACATAAATCATCTCACAACTAGATTATGAAATGAAGCTACTCCATAATAGCATAGGTCCTATTCCCTCACTTGAATTAACCTAGAAGGATTTTAACTCATTTGGGAAAATATTTGCATTTCTGAAATCTCGTTAGAAGTTTGAAATTCTCGTTCGAACGAGGTCGTTCGAACGAGAATCTCACTTTGACTGAACTATAAACCAAATCCCATTGGAATTCTCATTCGAACGAGAATGTAGAGTTTGTTCCTGACTCCCAAAAATTTCGTTGTCCCAATTCATTCAATAGAAAAATCACTTAAAAATCATCCTAATTCGAATTCAAAAATTCTAAGCTATATCCCCTAGTATTAGAACACGTTCCCATCCATTTTAACATCAAATCCTTAAAATTTCAACATAAATTTTGATTAATTTCTCAAATCTTCAACAAGCTCTAATTTCATATAATGACCATTAATGACCCAATAAACTCAGATATGATTTCGTGGTTTCAACAGATAAAATCAAGTTACTAATCCCCAACACATGGTTATTCAACTACATGCAATTCCTATACCACATTCATGAATAAATTCCCAATTTCAGTCCCAATTACATGATATTATGATTTAACCATCAACTAAATTAACATGAATCATATATGCTCTAAAATCCAGCAAGATAAACACTTGCCTTTTTGTGAACTTCTGATTCATTGAATGAAACTGGTATAGGGGTGATCCACTCTTCACGATCTACGCATTGGTGTGATTTTTGGTGTGAGAGCTTGAGTCTTTATCCCGGGCACCTATAGAGTTCTTCTTCTCCCTCTTTTCTCATCTATCTCTCTCACTTAGGTTTGGAAACTGACAAATAACCTATTACCCACGTACACTTCCCTTTAAATTATCTATTTTCGTCCATTTTCATTCATTAAAATCTCAAAAGACCAAAATACCCCTCTGGGGTGTCGGTTTGGCCTAAATTACCCTGAAAATAAAACACTCGAGATAAGTTTTTTAACTATCTCGATCCTTACGGACTCATCGGTGCACTCGAAATGATCGTACGAGTTACATAAAAATAAATTATATTTTTAGCCCCATAAAGTAATACCGACACAACTCACACGCGCGTCCCAACTAAGTGTATTACAACTGCCATATTTTTCACTCCTGACCATAATAATATTTCCGTAATCATATATTACTTTACTCGCTAAGTAATATTCAACATAATTATCACCAATACATAATAACTCTCGTCACGCTAGTAATTGTTGCATTTAAATCCGGATTAATTATAAATAAATTTTCTCCATTTAAATTAATTAATCCTAATTCCATAATTAAAATAAAATCCCTAAAAAGTATGGGGTATTACATACTTCCCCTTTAATAACGGAATTTCATCCCGAAATTCAGAAAAGAACAGAATAAAGGTACACCTGGTAGGAATAAATTTGGATATTTGTCATGAATGTAATCCTCATCCTCCCAGGTAGACTCCTTTACATTATGAAGTCGCCACTGCACTCGTACTAACGAAACTATCTTTGACTTCAGTTTTCTCTCACTACAGTCTAAGATAGCAATTGGCCCCTCCTCGTAGGAACTATCGGATAGTAGATCAATTTCCTCTAAAGCAATACATGTGTGGGATAAGTCATCCTGAAGATATCTCCTCAATGAAGAAATATAGAACACATCATGAATCCTATGCAGGTGTTCCGACAACCCAAGTCTGTAAGCTACTGGCCCAATCTGCTCAATAATAGGGAATGGCCGAACATATCTTCGTGCCAACTTCCCTTTCTTTCTAAACCGCAATTATACCCATCATAGGAGATACTCGCAACAATACCTGATCCCCCATACTGAACTCTTTGAAGAATCTCTTGGCATCGACGTAACTCTTCCGCCTATCCTGAGATCCGTATCAACTCAAGCATAGCTAAGGTGTCCTGAATCACCTCCGTTTCAAGTAACTTGTTATCCCCCGTCGCAAGCCAACATGCCCGGGAACGACAATGTCTACCATATAACACCTCAAACAGAGTCATGCCAATAGTAAACTGGTAGGAGTTATTATAAGCAAACTCCACCAGCGGAAGGTACTACTCCCATACCCCTCCAAAATCAAGGATACACATCCATAACATATCCTCTAACCTCTGATTCGTCCTCTCTGTTTTCCCATCCGTCTGCGGGTTATAAGTCAAACTCAATCGTAACTCCATACCCATGGCCTGTTGAAAATGCTCCTAAAATTTGGACACAAAAATCTTATCCCGATCGAACATAATATCAAGGGGCACCCCATGAAGTCACATGATCTCGACAATGAATATATGAGCATACTTCCTCGTGTATAGTTGGTCAGGACTGGCATAAAATGAGCTACATTGGTCAACCGATCCGCAATCACCCATATTGAATCGTGACCCCTTTGTGATGTAGGCATCCCTTTGACGAAATCCATGGAAATGCTCCTCTATTTCCACATAAGGATCTCTATTGGCTTTAGTAATCCTCCCGATCTCTGATGCTCTGTCTTCATCAGTTGACACGTGGCACACCTTGAAACAAACTTGGCGATGTCCTTCTTCATTCCACTTCACTAATACTGTCACCTCATATTCTAGTACATATTTTCTCCTCTAGGATATATTGCAAACCATAAATCCTGCGACTATATCATCACTGCATGTCGTAACTCCTCCCTATCTGAAACTTAAGCCCCCATCTAAGCTCATGGAGAGGGAATCTTCTCCCTCAACTCGAAGCTAGATAATCTAATCCTGAGAGAAGGAATTCAATGCCTGAGCTTGTATCACCATTGCTACTATCTTTGTTGTAACTGTCATCACCGAAATGAATGAGAGACTAACTGCATCCTAATGCCCGGGTTCTTTCCATTTCATTTTCCACACCTCGGCCACTTCACCTTCTGGCCTACGACTCAATGCGTTTGCTACCATGTTATCCTTCCCCGGGTGGTAATGGATGTCGAATTGATAGTCCTTCATAAATTCAAGCCACCTCCGTTGATGCATATTCTTCTCCTGTTGCGTGAACAGGTACTGCAATGACTTATGATCTATGAACAGGTTAAATCTCTCCCCTAAGAGACAATCTCTCCATATCAGTAATGAAAACACGACTTCCACTGACTCCAATTCGTGGGTGGGGTAACTCCTCTCGTGAGGCTTTAGCTTATGGGAAGCATAAGCAATCGCCTTATCCTCCTGCTGAAGCATACCCCTAAGTCCTAGTAAGGACACATTAGTGTAAGCTAGGTATTCCAGCCCCACCCTGGGTAGTTCTAGAACTGGTGCTGAAGTTAGCTTGTCCATCAGCTCGTCAAAAGCCAACTGGTAGGCATCATTCAATATAAATGGCAACCCCTTGCGAGTCAAGTTGGTCAACGAACCCACTATCGTCGAGAATCCCCAAATAAACTGCCTATAGTATCCTTCCAGCCCCAAGAAACTATGTATCTCAGTCGACGTCATGGGTCGTCCCCACTCCCTCATCGCTGACACCTTCCTCGGATCTATCGATATCCCTTTCGGATAAATCATTTGCCCCAAGAACTGTACCTCTCTCAGCCAGAACCCACACTTCTCATATTTTGCATAAAACTCGTGCTCATGTAGTGTCTGTAAAACCATCCTCAATATACTCAGCATGTTCCTCCTCAGTCCGAGAATAAATCAGAATGTCATCAATGAAGATAATGACAAGCTGATATAAGAACTCTCTCAACACCCTTGTTGATGTAAAAAATTAGATTATCTTTAATTATTTAATCACAGTTAAAATAAATAAGACAAAAGAATTTTTAAAGTGGTTCAGCCTTAAAAGAATGGCCTACGTCCACTGTTTTTGTTATTGGTGACTGTTTGGGAATTCTCGATAACGAGGTTTTTACCAAGAAATTCTGAGTCCCCTTACAATGAGGATGGTACAATGTATTTATAGCCCTGAGGCTGTACATGTGAAAGGATAATACATTGCTGTTCAATAAGCATATACATCTGTATGATAATAATCAACATTTAATGCGCATTTAATCCTCTTAATTGTCTGGTAATAAATGCTCTGATCGAGGTGCAACTCGGATCGCCTAAGTATCTCAGTATCCATGAGTAACTCGGTGCAGTAAAGTTCCTCGGAGAGCACCTACTGCTCGGAGTATCTGGGTTGGTCGGGGAAATTGAGTTCCTCGAAGTCAAGGTGTTGTTCATAAGTGTTTGTTATTACCACGTAGATTGCCACGTGTCTCCACTTAATTGAGCCATGTCAGCAGACTAAATTTGGTATCAAAAGAAGCCCCCAATGTTTCACAGTTCGAGATTGAGGAGTGTGGAACATTCTTCTCAAAATATGGCTGGATTAAAGGGTTATCTTGAATTTTAGGAGCGTTTTCTTTGCATTTATTTTTCTTTTTGAATTCATTGAATCAGACTTTTCGAAATTTTCTAACTGCTTCGGTCTCCGTGCCCTTTTTGTCCTTTTAGCCGTCGGTAGCGTAAACGTCTCTCTTTATAATCATTATTCGTACTCCTTCCCAAGTTCAGGTATTTAAGCGTTGCAGAAAATCTTATCGTCTTTTACTTTTTCAAATCTGTATCTTTGAGTTTTCCATTTCCTCTCTCTCTTGTGTGTTCATCCTTTTCATCGTTCGTTGTCAACAGATCCATCTTTTTTCTGTAAGATCTTCTTCCTTCTCTTTTATTTAATTTATTCACCATGGTTTACCTTGTTGAGTCACTTGATAAGTTTCATTCTGATTTCTCTATTCCTTTATGGGTTGTTTTGGAGGAACTTTCTAAACCTTCCGATTATTTTCATTTGGCTGAGGGACATTGGTTCCCCAGTCTCTTTGTAGCTGAATGTGGCTTTTCTTTTCCCCCAAACCCTTTGTGTCTGGAATTCTGTCAATATTTTGACGTGGTTTCTGCAAAAATAGCTCCTAATACATGGAGAATGGTTAATGGAGTTCATAGATTAAATCAGGTTCATGGAACTCGTATAAGAATTCTAGAAATTATGTTTTGCTATAGATGGGCTATCAACGACAGTACTTTTTATTTGAAAACTAGGTTTTTAAATAGGGCTTTAGTGGTCAATATCCCAGATGCCAATAGGGATTATTTCGAGCATGGTGTTGTTATGAAAAATTGGCAACATGCTCCACTAACTGGAAATGATGTGTATCAGGGTCCTAGATGCCCTCCATATGGAAATGGGATAGGTTGTTTTTATTTTAATTTATTTTTGAAATTATGCTTTCTTTATGTTTGATAAAATGTGTCACTGATATTTTAATTTTGATTTATTTGCAGTTGACAGCAAGAGAAGGTCACCAAAAGAGACAAAAGTTAATTTAAAGCATCTGAAACTTATCTAGGGTTTGCATCAAACTGTTGCTGACGAACACATCAGCTCAGCTTCATATTTGTTGCAGTACAAGAGTTACACCTCGTATTTTACTGCTCGTCGAGTGATAAGTGACGTAGAACCAGTACCAGCTTCTGAAAGTTCTTCACCTGAGTCACATATTCCTCTTAGTGAAAGAATGAAGAGAAGAAGAGCTCCTGCCCTCTTCGAGAAATCTGCCTCTGTTGATGGAGAGGCAAAGAAAAGCAGGCAGGATATCCCATTAAGGACAATACAACTTGATGCACCTCCTCCAGCTGTTACTGTGAAGGTTGCCGAGAAGCCCCCTGTGGCTCCGAGCAAGGTTGCAGCTATTTCCTCTCCAAGCGAGGTTATAGTTATATCACCGACCAAGACGAAATACTTGGTCGAGAATGTTCTTGTTCCCACGAGGAAGCTGAAGAAGAGTTCCTCGGTTAATTTGGCTGAATCCATCTCTCAGCTCCCGACTACTGGAAGTGGTGTTCCCACTTTTATTGCTCCGAGCTCTGCCATGAGCTCGGTGAAGTCTTGGATCATCCACGAGATCCAAGGTATTGAAGAAAATCTTTCCCGGGATAGGGTTACCACTTTGGTAGCTCAGCACATTGCCTCAGTAAGTATTGCTAATTTAAACTTTCATTTTTCCATGTTATGTGCTAGCACTGACTTACAATTATTTTCTTTTTCCAGTTGGTAACTTGTTTCAATACAATTCTGAAGAAGGACGAAGCCATCAAGGCGTCCATCTCCTCTGGGGGTGTAGAGGTTGCTTTATAGGTCTGACGTAGTCTTTAAAAGATTCTCGTAAGAAGAATGTCGATGATAAAGCTTCTTGGGAGAAACAACTTAATCCCACCGAGAAGGAGAGGGATCAAGCTGTTGAAGTCTCCAAGGGGTTGGAGAAGAAAATAAAAGACTTAGAGGAGAAGAAAAAAGAGCTCGAGGGGAAGCTCCAAAATGCTGGAGAGCTTGAAAGTAAGCTCAAGTCTGCTGAGGAAGAATTAAACAGGCTTCGTGAAGTAAGTCGTCAGAAGGAAGAAGTGGAGAATAAATTAAAGGCTGCTGAAGAGCTTCTGTCTGAGAAGCTTTCCTCGGAGAAAGTGAAAAGAAAATTGGCTGTGAAAAAGTCCTTCAGTGCTGGCTGGGACAAAGGTTGGAATAAGGGTTTGCCTGCCATGGTCTCACAAATGGAGTATGGCAGCCTCAAATACTTCAGGGATGGTTGGGTGGCTGCTCTGACAGAGATGAATCTTGATGATAACTCCGACCTATTTCAGCAACACATTCCTGGCCCCCCTCCTACTCCCGGGGAAGAAGAAGAGGACGAAGCTGCCTCCGAGGAATCTTCTATGATGGTCGGGGATCAAGTACCTACTGTTGAACTCCGCTACGAACAGCCCCAACCAACTATTACTCCTATCGAGCAGCTTCAATTAACCAACATTTCAGCCGAGAAGCTTCCAGCACCCACCTAGAAACCTTCTGTGCCATCCGAGAAACCTTCCTCTTCATCCCATCCTCCCGAGAAAGTTTTGGGAGACAAGGAGAAGGTGTAGAGTTGTTTGTACTTTTCTCTCTGTTTTATTTTCTTTGTCAAATGTAACTCTGAACTATGTACTTCTCTTTTATGATGCAATAAAATTTAAAATTTTGATTGTTCATACTGTTGATTCTCTTCTTCTCGCTCTGTCTGCATTTTATTGATTCTTTCCATATCTTTTCTTTACTAGTTTGTGTCTAGAATGGAACTCTTGTCAGCTCATGAAAAAAAATTATTGAGACAATGCAATGAGAACTTCAAAGCTGGTCATACAGATATGACTGAAGCTCAAATCCTTGATTTCCTCGGTCAAGATGCTTCAGAGCAAGCAGTTGAAGCCTACTAGTATTTAAAGTGTCTGCTCGACCGGGCAGTGGCTAACAATGTAGCGTACTATGAACTGATTGAAGACCTCCAGGGCACTCTTGAGGAGCTTCAACAACAATACAAGGAGTCTAGAGCCCTTTTGCACCAGGGATATGAGAAGAAGTATCAGCAACTAAGTGTTGATAAAGGATATGATAGATTGATTGTTTCCTATGATGTGAGGGAGAGAACTTTGAAGATTGAGGTCGAAGAGCACAGGCAGATAGCTAAATTGCTCGATCAAGAAAACAATAACTTGCGCGGAGAGATATCTCAATTGAAGTCTGCAGCATCTTCCTCGAACGCCGTAGTCCCTGTCAACGACGAGGGCTTCTCTTTTTTTGAGGTCGAAAATGCTAATTTGAGAGACGAATTGGAGACTTTGATGAGAACTAGAGACTCTAATTCTTCTCGCGGTCGAGCAAGAGGTTCTTGAGGACGAGAAAGAACTTCCCAGCTTACTATTGAAGAGCAAAGAACTCAATCAGCTTTGGAGAATCAGGCCTTTTCGGCTAAAGGCGAAGAATCAAGCATTAGCAGAGATGTCCAAGAAAATTATGAATTTGGATGAGCAGTTCTCTACACAAAAGCCTGCCTTGGAGAATAAAGAACTTTTCATAAAAAATATCCACGAGAAGCTAGAAAGGTTGACTTATCAATTCCACAAGCAACCTAGAGAATTTTGGATGGCTGGATATAATGAAGCCCTCTATCACCTCGATGACTGGATTCAGCAGTCGAACAACGAGGGGTACAAGCAAGGATGGTTAAATGCCTTGGGTGTGCTAAAATTGGAACAAGGTCACTGTTTGTGGGATTACTATAATCCTGGGTTGCTTGACCTGCCAGTGCCACCATTTAAACTCGACATGAGCTGGATTCCTGCTCGGGCAATCCCTCAGTGTTTGATTTCCAAATATCTTGGCGACTACAGTCTCCATTCCAATGTTGAGATATCTCGCCCGGAGCATCTACTCGATCGGTCATCTGTGATGAACATCAGGATGCCCAAAGACCTTAATTTCATAAATTCCCCTTATGCTTTAGACGATCCTCCTGCTGGCGAGGAACCTGCTTCAAAAGCAGAGGGGAAGAAACCAATAGAATAGGAATCCTGATGTAATAATTAATATGTATTTCATTCTCGATGTATTTTGCTCTAGATTTAATAAAAGACTTCTAGTTTTACTTGCAATTTCGATTGTCTTGGAAATATTTTGTTAAACATTTCTTTTTATTTACTAATGAATGTGCACGTATATTTGTTAAAAAGATAGAAATACTTTGTGTTACTTTAAATTGCTGATCAACTAAAGTTGGTGAAAATTTATTGTTGACTATCTTAATTTAATGATAATCATTTGTCGAACAACCAGAGTTGATGATATTTTGTTTTTTGACCAACTATTTAAAATGCCATAACCAACTGTTTCCGACCAACCGGAGTTGGTGTCTTTCGTTCTCGACCAACCTTAGTTGGTAATTTTTTTTTTATTTCTGACCAACTTATAGTTGGTGGATTTTCTTCCCAACCAACCGGAGTTGGTATTTCTGGGAAATTTTTATTCCCGACCAACTTATAGTTGGTGGATTTTCTTCCCAACAAATCGGAGTTGGTATTTCTGGGACATTTTTGTTCCCAACCAACCGGAGTTGGTATTTCTGGGAAATTTTTATTCCCGACCAACTTATAGTTGGTGGATTTTTTTCCCAACAACCGGAGTTGGTATTTCTGGGAAATTTTTGTTCCCAACCAACCGGAGTTGGTATTTCTGGGAAATTTTTATTCCCGGCCAACTTATAGTTGGTGGATTTTCTTCCCAACCAACTGGAGTTGGTATTTCTGGGAAATTTTTGTTCCCAACCAACCGGAGTTGGTATTTCTGGGAAATTTTTATTCCCGACCAACTTATAGTTGGTGGATTTTCTTCCCAACCAACCATAGTTGGTATTTCTGGGCTTGATGCGTAGTGTGCAGCATTAGTACTCCGAAAAATTTTCAACAAAAAGAGAGAATTGGGCGAAATAACCAAAACTTTATTCATATCGAAGAAAACTGCATTACATAGAGATGAGACTACTTATAATATTTACAAAGATGCTCTACATTCCATGCATTCTTAAACTCATCCCCTTCTAAAGTTTCAATTCTATATGTCCCTGGTCGAACAACCTCTGTTACTCTGTAGGGACCATGCCAGTTAGCTTCCAGTTTATTGTGTTTTTAAATTACTTTCTTCAGCACATAGTCCCATTCTTTCAGTTTGCATTTCTTCATTCTCTTATTGTAGAACAAAGTTGTTCGTTGCTGGTAAGTAGCATTCCTGATGGCTTCTTCTTCTCTAACTTCCTCGATCATGTCCAAGTCTAACCTTCTCATTAAGTCACTGACAGGGGAATTAAAGTTCAGCACTCGGTGTGTTGGGAGGACCAGTTCGGCAGGTATAACAACTTCACTTCCAAATGGCAGCATATATGGAGATTCTCCTGTTGTTGCTCGGGGAGTAGTACGATAAGCCCACAGTACATAATGTAGCTCATTGATCCAATTTTCCTTTGCATTATTTAATCTTTTCTTCAAGCCATTCAGAAGTGTCATGTTCATCACTTCAGTTTGCCCATTGCTTTAGGGATGGCCTGGTGCAGAGTGGGTTTTTAGTATGTTCGACTGATGACAATATGCAGCGAACTCCTCATTATCAAATTGTGTTCCATGGTCGGTGATGAATGCATGGGGAAGACCATATCTACAGATGATATTTTTCCAAATAAATTGGTACACTTTTTCGTACGTCATGTCGACAAGAGGCTCGGCTACCACCCACTTAGTAAAGTAATCCACTGCGACGACGAGATATTTAAATCTTCCTATGGTCGTTAGAAGTGGCCCAACCAAGTCAATTCCCCACATGACAAATGGCCAAGGGGAAGTAATGGGTGTCAATAATGCTTGGGGAGTTATTCGGATAGTGGAGAAGCGTTGACATTTGTCACATTTTTTTGCATATGCTATGCAATCAGCCCTCATTGTCGGCCAATAGTATCCCTGCATCATTATCCTTTACAGAAGTGTTCGACCTGCTACATGGGCTCCACAAGACCCTTCATGGACTTCTTCGATAAAGTCTTTCACCTCGGCGGGATCTACACATCTCTACAAGCCAGCTATAATTCCTCGTCTATATAGAACACCATTGGTTAATATATAACGAGCATCTTTAAACTTTAGTTTCTTAGCTACTAGTTTGTCAGTTGGCAAATACCCTTCTTCAATGTATGTCCTGATAGGATCCATCCAAGATGGTCCTAAATCAAGGGTAATAAAGTTCATCATAAGATCTTCATCTATGCTCCGACTAGCCAAGACTTCAATTAGGATTATTCTTCGTAGCTCGATAGTCAACACATAACTGTAGCGAGCCATCTCTCTTATTTACGAACATTACGGGAGAACCCCAGGTGAAGTACTCCTACGAATGAAGCCCTGACCCAACAACTGCTTGATCTAATCCCGTAGATCCCTCATCTCTACTGGAGCCATACGGTAAGGTTCACAAGATATCAGTCGAGTGTCTGGCATCAAATCTATCACAAACCCTATCTCCCTTTCTGAGCAGTAATTATCGTATGTCCTTAAAGATATCAGGGATCTCACGAACAACCGGAATCGAATAAAGTTGTACCACTACCTCCTTATAGGTATCCTCCTCTATATAATATAAATGGGTCGACGAACCTCCCTCAGGATGAGGCATTTCAACCAAAAACATCTCCTGACCTGCTATGGAAAACATAATACTACGTCTATAGCAATGAATCATAGACATATACGTAACTAGCCAATCCATCCCAATAATAACGTCATACTCGGGCATCTCTAAGACGAGCATATCGATCGATAAAAACCATTTCCCAATATTTATGCTTACTCCCCGACATATAAAGAATATCAAGGACCCACAACCCATCGGTGAGTCTACACTAGTAGTTGTGTTATCTATCGTGTCTAAGAACCCCGTGGCACATACAAAACTAGTGGAAATGAAACTATGTGAAGCCCTTGTGTTAAATAATATCCTCCCCAAAGTACCCTAGATAGAAAACATACCCTCGATTGTGGGAGGGTCCTGATGGACGTTGTGGACACGCTCATAATGCAATTGTCCACGCTACACTAGAACAGCTGGAGCGGCTAGTAAAACTGATACTTAGGGTGGTGCTGGGAGGGCAACTAGAAATATCAGTCGTTGGGGCTCCTGACGAGTGCCCTGTTGCTTCTACTGCGGGGCACTACCCCTCTGAGGATAATCCTGATATTTGTGGCCAGTGTTTCCACATGTAAAGCACCTCCCTAGAAAGTGTCCTCCACTCTTCCCCTGCTGTCCTCGGCCCTAATGGACGTTACCAACCCTCCCCTGGCCCTACTGACACTGTTGGAAATGTTGTTGCCCCTGCTGACCAGGATGGACCTGATGGACCTTCCTAAAGCCTCCTTGCCCCTGTCTAAAGTCTCCAGAATGGAATCTCTTAGTAGGGTCCCCCTGATGGAAACTCTGCTCACCCTGATGGACTTGTCCCTGAGCTACCGGTGCCCCACTAGCACTACTGCCTCCTATTCGGCCCTGTTGGCTGGACTCCCTAGCTCGTTTGCTTCCCTGCTAATGGAAGCGGTCGTCTAGGTAATTTAATAGAGCAACATTAACCACATCAGAATAAGTGGCCAATGAAAGATTCCCTAATAAATGCTGGCGAATCCTCTAAGTCAATCCATCCATAAACCTTTGGATCGTCTTCTCCTCTGTCGGTATCTCATTTGGAACAATATTCAAAATATCTTTAAATTCTTCCTCATACTCTCCAACTATCTTCCCTTCTTATTTAAGGTTCAACAGTTTCCGCCTCATCTCAGTCTGCACGGCGGAAGGGAAGTACTTGCGATCAAACTGCACCCTGAACTCTCGAATAGTCCAAAAATCACGCTCCTCTGCAGTGGTAATGGAATCCCATCACTATAGCACTGCTCCTACCAACTTAAAGGTAGTTAAATCTGCTTTTGCACGTCCTTTCACTCATGCATCCTCAGGTGTCTCTGTATATCCTTCTTCCATTCACTTGCCTTTACCACATCTGAACTTCCTGCGAACTATGGAGGATGTGCCTTTTGAAAGGCATCTCTGACGCGCTCCCAAGCAGAAGGGAAAGCATTGGCTGGTGCTGGATCCACTGCTGGTGCCTATGGTGGCGCCTGCTGTACCACGGCTAATGCTGCATTCATCGCCTGTACTACAATAGCGGTAACTTCCGCATCATTTATCATGCTCTGGGCCGGAGCTGTCTGAGGCTCGGGCTGGGCATCCGTATTGGCTCACTGTGCACGTCTGGGAGGCATAGAAAATGAGAGAGAAACTTTATAAGTCCACAGTAAATATCTAAAATAGCTGAAGATGTAGAACGCGTAATTAATGAATACAACAGTCCTAAATATAGGGCTCTATATCAAATAAAACTACGCGGAAAGCATAATAAGCTTCACAGATCCTAAGGACTCTAGAACCTGATGTTCTTATACCACCTGTGACACCCCACCTAATTAAATATAGGGTGATCAGTCCTTTATTAAATTAAATTAGAATATCCAGTTGGTTCAGGTTATGCATCACTGTCGAAAACTTTATTATTAAACACTAACCATCTAATATTTAAACAGTTTGATGTCAAAATTTTATCTTTTAATTAATATAAAACTAGGTTAATGAATAATTAAACATTCACCTTCACACTAATATCATATTATAGGAAATAACTGCAATAATAATTGTCAACTTACAGTCTAAGTACCAAATACAATAATCCAACATAAATAAACCAACAACTGAAAGAACTAAATAATTAAATCCAAAATCTCTGAATATATAATTAGAAAAGGGGCAACATGCCCTAACATATTAAATAACTCAAAAGGAAGGAATGATGGAAAAAGAGACGTCCACTACCAAGGTCCTGTAACCTCCACTGCAGCTACAACTCGTCAAGTGAATCGAACTCCTATGCCTGGTGTCCCTGCGGCTGGGCACCTAAAATAATTTGACAAGAAAAGAGATTTGCATAAAACGGGTCATAGACCAAGTGGAAAACAGTTTAAAAATCAGTAAGTGGTTAAAATGAGTTAATATCACATATATTATTCATGTTAGATTATCGTACTCACTTGAGATGCTCACCTCTCATCTAATGTGCACTCCTAACGTACCTTCAAACCTTACTAGTTTCTATTCCCACGCTAATTAGTTCTTTCCAGTCTAACATCTAATATAGCCCAATGTCGTTCGCATGTATATCTCTGACAATATACATAATACGTATATATGTCCAATCTCTCTTTAACATGAATAAGCACTATTTCAATTTAATCTAATCAAGTTTTCATTAACTAAATTCATTTCAGATTTCATTATCAATCAGATCTACTTAATTCACATAGTAGATAATATATATACATACACTCTATTATATATATACTAGGGTGTACCCGTGCCGATGGCACGGCGATAAATCTGTTCCCGTAATATTTTATCCCCGTGCCGATGGCACGGCGATAAATTTGTTTTCGTAATATTTTTTATTTTACACGTGTCACCAATATTGCAAATATAAATACTATATTTTAAACGTGATATCACGGGGATAAATTTTCTCCATAATATTTGTGATTATAAAACACGCACACTACCAAAAATTGAGAAAAAATTAATGGCCTAAGAATACTCATTTCACTCGAGTAAATAAAAATTATCCATCAAATAAGGTTTTAAAATTATACATTCTCAAAGTAACCCGAGCTTGTTCAACTGCAGAACATTAGGATTGTTTTGCATGACTTACAAAAAATACTAACAAAATATTAAATCTCCGATTTAATTTTTCTTTTATTTATATTTCAAGTTACTTTTGAAATGATCTTTAATTAGAGCAATATGTGTAGTATGAATTTTTCCACATGTAATCATACTCTGATCTTTAATTAGAGCAAACAATTTATGTTCTTAATTGTTTTTATCGTGACTATTTTTTATATTTTCTATTTGTCGTTGTATTAATTACGTAACACCATTTTTTTTAAACCTTAAATTTCATAACTATTTTTTAAAACTCCTCCAAATATCATGTAATATAAAAAGTTGATAGAATTTAAAAAGCTTAGGTAATCCTTCAAACCAAGTTCAAGAAATTTAAAAAGTTTATAGAATTACATTTCAAACTACCAAATTCAGTGACTCGCATACACATGTATCAAATTTCATATAAAAGATTGAACAACATTAAACAACCACATAAGCAACATCATAAGTTACAATTTTAACATAAAAACATATAATAGATGCAACAAACCAAATGAGAACCTTGTGATAATAATCTAAAAAAAATTGTTAGTATTATAAGTCAAATATGAAGAATATAACAATCATCAAGGGAATAAATCTAAAAACTAAAAAATTTATTACTGAAATTAGAAATAAATTTAGAGCATGGAAGTTGAGGCTGATTTTGCCGACCCAGGAAAGGGTGAGGGTGATTTCGTATCCTGGCAGACTATCTGAGGTGTTGAGGTTACGAATGAACGTTGAAGCCACGCTAGTGCCCATCGAGATTACAATTTAAACATACCTTGAAATCAGATGTCCAAGCTTCATAGCAAATTAAGCTGAAGACCTGCCCCAAAATCGTCTCTCTCTCTCCTGCAACTACAAAGTGAGAGCAGTTGTTGCTAGATAACACCCACAAATCAAGATGTCAGTACTGAAAGAGGCAAAATGGTTACTATTTAAAATAGATGACTGTCATTTTATTGAGCCTAGTTCTCCGATATGATGTAGGTGTCCTTTTACTTGAGCCTTGTGCTCAAGATAAGGTGGGACCATCAAATCTTGCTTTTAATCCTAAGGAAGTACAACCACCTTACGAACCATTTTCAGATTTAAGTAAAAAAATCACGGTAAGCAAAAATTGGTCCAACAGCAAACATAAAACCGTAGACGTCTTCTTAAATACCAGGTACTTTAAAGTGGGAAAATTGACTTAATATTGTACATAAATTTTAAACATCTAAATTTTAATAAAAATACATTTTAAGTGCATTTTATTATTAAAAAAACTCAAAAACACAACAATCAATATTCAATTCATTATCTATAGTGCCAATACATTCTAGAGCATCCAAAAGCTATCATATAGTGCCAATAAATTCATTATCTATAGTGCCAATACATTTTATTGAATCGTTTTTGGTTTGAATAGTTTTTGATGTCTCCGATTAAAGAGAGAGGAAATGGGTACTGAAGAGATGCATGCTGAAGAGAGAGAAAAAAATAGGCATGTACCTAAGTAAGGTGTGTTGCTTTGGGAGAAATGTTAACGCCCCCGTGTTTCTTTGGGAGAAATGTTAATCCCCAAAAAATATTTCCCCTCAGTAATTTGGAGTCTTGAATGGTTAACCCAATCACTCCCTGTTTTCCTCTGTTTACCATCAGGTATGAGATATGAGTGTAATCTCATGCTTGATGACAACAGTTGTGAAAAATGGGTCTCGTCTGTAGAGCTGTACGGTCAGCATGTTTATCCATCATCGTGTTTATCCATCATTGTAAAGCCCATTTATCCATCCGTGTTTATAGATCTGCAAAAATGTAGAGAGATACTGGGAGTGTTTTATTTTTAGATCTGTATTCTTCGATCTATAACACATGTAAAAATGATATCAACAACTACTGTAATGAACACAGTACACACAAAACATGAAACATAAATGAAACCACTTTCAAGACCACAATAATAAAGAACCTCAGGTCCTAGATCCTAAATCTGTAAAACTTCAATACACATATAAAAAAATAAAGAGGGGATACCGTGAGTGTTTAATTTTTAGATCTGTATTCTGCAACACATGTAAAACAAATCGTAATAAAACAACCAAAAACCACCCGTATACACAAAACGCAAAAAGAATGATAAATCACTAATATGATAGAGAGAGAGCATTGAAAATGGGAGTGCGGATATGGGAGAGACGTGAGGTAAGCGGCACAATTGATTTTCCCAATGCGTTCAACTCAGACCTCGAGCCTTGTGTTTTTATTGGGTACAAATGGTCAGCGGCACAATTGGTTTTGGAGATAAAACCAAGATGTAATCTCAACCGTAAGTTGATAAAGACCAAATTCATAAACTTTCGATCTGAGCCATTAGTTGGGGAAGAAAAAAAAACCCTCCTCCTTTATTATATATATATATATATATATATATATATATATATATATATATATATATATATATATAGAGAGAGAGAGAGAGAGAGAGAGAGAGTTAGGCTCTCCAATATACCTCATTAAACACACCTATGAATATACCTATTTTTTTAAAATAGGAAAAAAATTAATTTTGAATTGATATTTTTATATGAGTTCATGATATTTCAATGTACCCCTGTAAAAACATTCAACTCAAAATAATGTGTTTTGATATTTTTAAAAAATACGAAAAAAAATTGACACTTTTAAAGGGTAAAAACTGTCAGTTTTTTTACCTTTTTTTTAAAAATAACAAAAGACATTATTTTCAACTGATTTTTTTTACAGGGGAACATTAAAATATCATGAACCCATATAAAAAATATATCTCAAAATTATTTTTTTATTATTTAAAAAAAAGGGTATGTTGGTAGGAGGTATATTGGAGAGCCTGACTCTCTCTCTCTCTCTCTCTCTCTCTCTCTCTCTCTCTATATATATATATATATATATATATATATATATATATATATATATACACACATATATACACACACACACAATACTGCACCCCCAGACACAACTGCGGTGCATGCATACTTTGCTATCATATCCTGGTGCATCTCTCATTGCATAAAGGACCATAGGTTCAATCTCTCATGAACCATCAAAACAAACACATATATTGGAGGCGAACATAGTTCCAAGACGATGGGATAAAAACGTACCTATGCACCCATACAACCTTCATCACTATCATTGTCACATATACTCCCATACCCAGGTTCTATTCTCTACTGGTACATATCAAGATCCCACCCGAAGGCTCGTCAAGGCATGATTGTCCACAACGCGCAACCTCCACCCGATAGCAATCAGCGTAGGTATGTTAGACACATAATAGTTCAATCAATAAGTATTAACACAACTTATTACACTCATTAGATATTCACGCAACCCAAATCCACGAATTTATATGTAACATTATCGTCTCTACTACTCTCAATACTTTAACCGTATGATTTATCTATCTATCGTATATATTCTCTAAGGCTCTCTCACTCTAGCGTATTCCCTTAGTAGTTACACAAATCATCTCACTACTAGATTATGAAATGAAGATACTCCATAATAGCGTAGGTTCTATTCTCTCACTTGATTTAACCTAGAAGGATTTTAACTCGTTCGAGCGAAAATTTGCATTTTTGAAATCTCGTTAGAAGATGGGAATTCTCGTTCGAACGAGGTCGTTTGAACGAGAATCTCACTTCGAACGAACTATAAACCAAATCTCGTTGGAATTCTCATTCAAACGAGGTCATTCGAACGACCTGGGCAGGTCTTCAAATGAGAATTCAAAGTTTGTCCCTGACTCCCAAAAATTTCGTTTTCCCAATTCATTCAATAGAAAAATCACTTAAAACTCATCCTAATTCAAATTCAACAACTCTAAACTATATCCCCTAGTATTAGAACACTTTCCCATCCATTTTTAACATCAAATCCCTAAAATTTCACCATGAATTTTGATTAATTTCTCAAATCTTCAACAAGACCTAATTTCATATAATCACCATTAATGACCCACTAAACTCATATATGATTTCATGGTTTCAACAGATAAAATCAAGTTTCTAATCCCCAATACATGGTTATTCAACTACATGCAATTCTTATACCACATTCATGAATAAATTCCCAATTTCAAGATATTATGATTTGATCGTCAACTAAATTAACATGAATTATATATGCTCTAAAATCCAGCAAGATAAACACTTGCCTTTTTGTGAACTTCTGATTCGCTGAATGAAACTGGTATAGGGGTGATCCTCTCTTCACGATCTACACGTTGGTGTGATTTTTGGTGTGAGAGCTTGAGTCTTTATCCCATGGCACCTATGGAGTTCTTCTTCTCCCTCTTTGGTTCTCTCTCTCTCTCTCTCTCTCTCTCTCTCTCTCTCTCTCTTAGGTTTGGAAACTGGCAGACAACCTATTACCCACTTACACGTCCATTTTAATTATCTATTTTCATCCATTTTAATTCCCCAAAATTTCAAAAGACCAAAATACCCCTCTGGGGTGTCGATTTGGACTAAATTGCCCCTAAATCAAAATAAAACACTCGAGTAGAGTTTTATGATTAACTCGACCCTTTTGGACTCATTGGCGTACTCGAAATGATCGTATGAGTTATTTAAAAGTAAATTATCTTTTTAGCCCGATAAATTAATACTGACACGACTCACACGCGTGTCCTAACAAAGTGTATTGCATTTACCGTATTTTTTAGTCCCGATCATAATAGTATTTTCGTAATCATATATTACTTTACTCGCTAAGTAATATTCAACATAATTATCATGAATACATACTAACTCTCGTCACGCTAGTAATTGTGGCATTTAAATCCGGACTAATTATAAATAATTTTTCTCCATTTAAATTAATTAATCCTAATTCCATAATTAAAATAAAATCCCTAAAAAATATGGGGTTTTACAGGTTATATTTTTTCGGCATGTGCGTGAATGTTGTAATATGATGATGATATATATATATATATACGGGTAAAATACATGATGTGAATTGTATTATTTACTATATAACTCGTGAAAATGTTGTATAATTGTAAATGAAAATAATGATTTATTAAGTTAATGAGATATACAACTTTTAAATCACACATTAAACGTACTCGGGTTAGGGTAGTGTGACAGGATGGAACAATATAACAAGAACTAGTTACGGGGTAGATGACTCGATTAATTATATAGAAAAACGGTAGGTGTTCACATTAGTTGAGGGGTGAGTCGATCCTCATGAGAGTGAGACACTAGCTTAAATATGAAGAGCATCCATGAATTTTAATT
This sequence comes from Sambucus nigra, assembly GCA_949130495.1. NCBI lineage: Eukaryota > Viridiplantae > Streptophyta > Magnoliopsida > Dipsacales > Adoxaceae > Sambucus > Sambucus nigra. The sequence goes on along the minus strand of OX422209.1, from coordinate 139,973,107 downwards.
TACTGAAATTTAATTCACTTGCTAAATATTTTCAAAATATTTTTGGTTCTAACCCTTGCTATCTAAAATTTTTAAAAACCCTTTTAGGCATCCAACCACAGGGGCGTTAAATTTGATCTTATTCCAGGGTTCGTAGATGCGGTACATGTGGGTGTTGCAGGACTTGCATTAAACGCTTCCTTTATTCACTCCTTGATAGAGATAGTATCTCAGTTGTACTTTCGAGCATGTTGCTCATGGCAGTTTTACACTTTATTTTAGTTCATTTTATCAACTATATTTTCTATGTATTGGATTTATTTTGGTTTGGTTGTTTCTAGTCAATGTAAATTCAGCTGACACTTATTCAAATGCTTGTAATATGGTTAGAATTATTTATATTGTGATGGTTATGTTGGGTTTCTTCTTGTACTTATTGTTTGGTTAATTCAAAAGATAAAATTTTGACACCGGATTAATTAATCATTAGGTGGCTAGCAATTAATAAGTTCGATAGTGATGCTAAGAATAAACCAGATGGAAATCCTATTGAATTTGATAAAGCCCTGATCACCCGATATTTAATTTGGAGGGGTGTCATAGATGGTATCAAAGCATCAGGTTCTAGTGTCCCTAGTATCTGTACGGCTTACTATGATTTCACTGTTGCATTCTTTTGATATAGAGCCCTATTATTAGAAATGTTGACTCATGTTTATGCTTATGATATCGTACTTATGATATTAAGAATTGTATTAATAGTGAAATAATGCAACTCGTTTTGAATTTCATATGTCGCCCAGGAGAGGGAGAGGTTGACCCGCGAGGGCAGCCGCCAGAGGTGGAGAGGGAGAGGCTCATCAGGAGCTCGAGATCCCATAGCCATAGGCCCCATCGATGTTTGTATCCATGACACAAGTAGCTGACATTGTGATCCAGGTGTTCAATGTCTCCATGACAGCCATGGAAGCATAGTTTCCTTAGCCCCAGCCCCAGCAGCCAACGGCCCTAGTTTTTCAGGCCCACCCGAGCCGTCAGAGTGGCAGCGGGTTAGGGAGGCCTTTCAGAAGGGCCATGCCCCAGAGTTTCAGTGTCGTGTAGAGGTGATTTTAGCCTATCAGTGGAAGAGAGAGATTCAATGCCACTTGGGCATGGTCGAGTGCAGCGAGCTTCGGAGTCAGATACTGGCTACATTAACTGGGGCAACCTTGCAGTGGTGGGAGTCGACAACCACTATTAAAGAGAGAGATTCGATGACTATCATCGAGTTTTGGGTGTGGTTTGATCGCGAGTACTTTCCACCCACAATTGAGATCGAGATGAGGAGGAGATTCGGGGAGATGATTTAATGTGATCGTTCTGTGGCGGAGTACGATGAGTTCACCCATTTGGATAATTTAGTGCGAAACGAGGTGAGTAATGAGGAAAGAAAGAAGGCAAAATTTATTGATGGTTTGGCTTGGAGGATCAGGAAACATTGATTGGGAACCCTACTTTGGAGACATATTTTGATGTCCTCAATGCAGTTTTGTTGCACTATCAGGACCATCGCTTGAACCTGAAGGGAAGTAAGAGGGGAGGTGATCTGAGCCAGTAGGGAAAGGAAATTTGGGCTGTTGCTAGTGGAGCATAATTGACAGGTAGCCAGCAGGGGAGGGATATCCTCTAGGGGAATCCTGCTAAGAGAGTTTGAACTGGAGGTCAGGGGTTTAAGCAGGGCCCAAATTAACAGCAGTTTCCTCAAGGATGCCAGGGACAAGGGAACCATGGGGGAGGCTAGCAGGGATAACATCAGGGACAACCTCGTTTAAGGCCAACATGGCCAGCATCAAGGAAACTTTCAAAGGCATTTCTTTGGTTGCGACCAACCGGGACATCTGATGAGGGAGTGCCCATAGAGACGTAGGGGCATACAGCAGGGCGCCCCACAGGGACAACAAGTATAGATGCCTTAATCTGCACCAGCTCCACCAGCCCTATAGCAGTCGATGTAGCTACACTACGGGCATGTGTATAACATCTGGGATGTTTTGATTCCACGAGCACCTCAGGCGTCGCCAGTAGTCGAGGGTAAGTTTCCTATTCATGGACATACGGGTAGGATTCCTTTTTATACTGGTACATCACATTCATTCATTAGGACCAGATTCGCTAGAGTTGTTGGGTTGTTACAGTCGGGTACATAGTTTTCTTTTGTGTGTAGATTCACTTATGGAGGTAGGTTACTCATTCACTTAATCTGTAGAGGAGTAGACATTATGATTGGGAGACTAAGTTTAGAAGCAGACCACTTAGTGTTAGATATGGAGGGATATTACATTATCACAAGCATGGATTGGTTAACATGATATAGGGTGACGATGGATTGTTTCGAGAGGACCATAATGTTTTCCATTCCGGGATATGAGATATTTTTTGTGGTGATGCCTCTTCCCGAAAGAGGGTCGCGAACTCATTTATATTACATTGAGGAGGAGACCTCCTAGGTGATGGTGATTCCAATAGACTCGATTCCAATCGTGAGGGACTTTGAGGATGTATTTCAGGACATACCATGGTTACCACCTAGTCAAGATATTGAGTTTGTTATTGATTTAGCACCGGGTACAAGATTGATTTCTCGAGCACCTTAACGCATGGCCCATTTAGATATGCATGAGTTGAGAGAATACATTTAGTAGCTTTTGGGCTAGGGTTTCATTCAGCGGAGCACATTGCCGTGAGGTCCTCCTATGTTGTTTGTGAATAAGAGTGATGGTTCGCTCCTATTGTGTGTCGACTATAGGGTGCTGAATAAGGTCACAATACGGAATAAGTATTCGTTGTTGAGAATCGATGACCTATTTTATCAGTTGAGAGGAGAGGCATACTTCTACAAGATTGATTTGAGATCAAGGTATCATCACTTGCGTATTCGGGAGGAGGACATCTCTATAACCACTTTTCTATCACGATATTGATCGTATGAGTTTCGGGTGTTGCCATTTGGGCTCACCAATGTGCCAATTAGGGCTGTAAATCGGGCTGGGTGAGCCGGGCTTGGCGCTGCTCAGGCTCGGCCCGAACTCACATACCCATGCTCAAGCCCGAGCTCGGCCCGAATTATTTTTTCCCACCTAGGCCCGAAATCGGCTCATAAATATTACGGGCTTCGGGCCCGATTTCATTTTTTTTATTAAAAAAGTTTGAATTAATTTTTTTTCTTGTATTTCCATCATGGACAAAATTATACATTAAAATCTAATTGATATTTCATGAAATAAAATATATAATTATGAAATGTATTAAATTAAAACAAGGGAAATAAGAGTGAAAAGCTACAAATGCCTATTAAATTTCAGACATTTAGCATAATTTGATCACTTACAAAGGCTTATTGTCACTTGATCAATTATTAAATCAAATACCCATAATGAGATTAACAATAAAATCACATGTAATCTAATGTATTATTACAAATGATTTTTTTTTAGAAAAAATAATAAATGAAATAAAAGGATGAAACCTAATTGAACAATATTAACATAAATATGTTATATTATATAAATTATTTATTTATTTAGTTATTAATATGAAGTTCGGGTTTCGGGCCCAATTCGGGCTTGGCGAAGTTCGGCTCAAGCTCGGCCCAAAATTCATTTGGGCTTGGAATTTTGGCTCAGGCCCGGCTCGGCTCAAACTCAAATAAAGCTCGTCCCGAAAATAGCGGGCCGAACGGGCGGGCTTCGGGCCTCGGGAGCTCAATTTACAGGCGTAGTGCAAATAGTGTTCATGGATCTCATGAACATTGTTTTCAGAGAGATTCTCGACCAGTTCGTCATTGTGTTCAAAGACGACATTTTGGTCTACTCGCGCATGGAGGAGGAGCCTGCAGAGCATATGCGTATGGTTCTGCAGACATTACAGAATCACCAGTTATACGCCAAATTCAAGAAGTGTGGGTTTTGGCTACGGGAGGTTCCTTTCCTTAGCCATATTATTCCAAACCGGGGTATTGTTGTTGATGGTATCGACGGTGAGGAAGTGGGGACAACCCACGACACCGACCGAGATTCGTTGCTTTCTGGGGTTGGACGGGTATTATCGTCACTTAATTCAGGGATTTTTAAAGATTTTGGGCCCATTGATGAATTTGACTCGCAAGGGGGGTGCCATTTGTATGGAGCAACCAGTGTCAGTAAGCTTTCGATGAGTGAAAGGATAAGTTGACATCAACAACCTTACTTGCTTTTCCTAGGGGAGGATTGGAGTATTGGGTATATATGGATGCATCCTTGCAAGTACTTAGGGGTGTGTTGTATCAGGAGGAGAGGGCTATAGCTTACGCGTCTTAAAATCTTAAGCCCCGTGAGAGGAATTACCCCACCCACGACCTTGAGTTGGCAGCGTTCATTTTTGCTTTGAGGATATGGAGGAACTAACTTCTAGGAGAGCAGTTCACATTATTCACGAATCACAAGTCACTCCAGTATCTCTTCACATGAAAGGATCTGAATATGAGACATAGGCAATGGATAGAATTAGTAAAGTACTACCACTTTGATATTTAGTATCATCCTGGTAAGGCTAATGTGGTGGTAGACACATTGAGCCAATTACATACGAAGGAATTGGCAGAGGTCTGGAAAGAGAAGTGGAGTGAACTTCGTCACGACGATGAGGTTGCTAGGGCATGTATGGAAGTTTTAACGATCACGCTCGATATTGTCATACGGATGGTGAGAGCACATGTAAAGGATCCATTTTTCGAAGAAAGGGTGAGACAGTTACTAGAAGAGGGTACAAAGTCTTACTCTATCAGCTCAAAGAGAGGGCTACGTTCTAATGGGAGGTTGGTCGTGCTAGAGGATGAGGATTTGAGGCATGCCATTTTGATCGAGTCCCATGACTCTAGATTCGTGGTATATCCCGACAGGGATAAAATGTACCAGGACATGAGGAGGCAGTACTGGTGGTCGGGGATGAAGTGAGATGTAGCAGAGTTTGTCTTGAAGTGCGTGATGTGTCAACTTGTTAAGATGGACCACTAGACGCCTCCAGGGATATTGCAGCTGCTTAAGATTCCTGTGGGGAAGTGGGAGAGAATTTTTATAGATTTCATTACAAGGTTGCCGACATCGCAGAGAGGTCACGATTCCATATGGGTGATAGTGGGTCGGTTGACCAAGGTAGCCCCTTTTTTACCGGTTCGCACGAATTTTGAGATGATTCCATATGCGCATCTATTCATAGCAGATTTAGTTAAGTTGCACAGAGTGCCAATTAACATAGTGTCTGATAGAGACAAGATCTTTGTATCTCACTACTGGTAGAGCTTCCAGGAGGGTATGGGCACAGATTTGCAGTTGAGCACCGCTTATCATCCAGAGACACATGGGAAAACTGATAGGGTAAACCAGATGCTGGAGAATATGCTGAGGATGTGCATTCTGGACTTAGGGGGAGGATGGGAGCAATATTTTCCATTAGTAGAGTTTGCGTATAACAACTCATACCAATTCACTATCGTCTTGGCCCCATTCGATGCACTTTATGGGAGACCTTGTCGTTCACACGTCTATTGGTTAGAGGTGGGAGAGAACAAGTTGTTGGGGTCAGAGATGATTCTGGAGACATTCCCCAAGATATAGTTGATTCGGGGACGTATTCGGATAGCCCAACATAGGCAAAAGATTTATGCTAATGCTAATCGGAGAGGTGTGGAATTAGAAGTCGGTGATCAGGTATTGGTTCGGGTATCTCCCATGAAAGGGGTGATGAAGTTCGGAAAGAAGGGGAAAATAACACCAAGGTATGTGGGACCTTTACCTATCGTTATGAGAGTGGGTCCGGTAGCTTATAGATTGGGTTTGCCAGAGCATCTTTAGCAGATACACGACATGTTCCACGTGGCATCACTGAAGAAATATTGGAGGAGTGAGAGGGATTTATGGCACATTCCACTAAAGGAGTTTGATTTCCTGCCAGGTATCTTATATGAGGAGAGACCTGTAGCTATTTTGGATCATAGTGAGAGCAAGCTACAGTCTAAGGTGGTACCACTAGTTAGAGTTTAATGGGGAGTGTACTTGGGAGTGGGAGGATGACATGCGAGAGCAGTATCCAGAGTTATTCATCGCAGGTACGACCTAATTTCGGGGACGAAATTCCCTTGTAAGGGGGGAAGTATGCAACACCTCATATTTTTGGGAATTTATTAATTAATTTAGTAAATTTTAAACTACTCGTGTGTCGTAATTTAATTGAATTAATTATTATATATATTATTTAAATATTAATCTGGTGAGTCCACGATTAATATTTATGGGATTTAAATTTACTAAGAGTATAGTAATAATTTATGAAGTTTATAGGTGAATATTAACTTTTAGTAAAATAATTTGGATGGCAATTCTAAATGTACGGTTGAGTCCGAATGGGTCAAAATAGTTGGAAAAGAGAGCCCGTGGGTAGTAAATGAGCCTCGAGGCATTTTTAGACACATTTAAGCCCCCATAAGAGCATTTGGGGCCTTTTAATAAAGATCACAAGCCTAAAAATGGGATTGGCTTAATAAACCCTAAAAGTGAGAGGGTGTGAGAGCCATCTCATTTTAGAAAACCTAATCAAGTGGAGGACAAAAGAGGGAGCAATTAGATACACCTTGGGAGCCTAAACGAAGAACAAGTGTGGATATTCTTCATCAAATCATCATCTACACCACAGAGATTCAGACCCTACAAACCTTAAAAGTCAAGTGGTAAAACTTGCTTTTAATTAATTGTATATTTCAATTCATATCATAGTGGGTGTTAGATAAATTCCATGTTCTTAGATTACTTTAATATTTAATCTAGGTTAATTAGAATTAGATGTTCAATCTGTAGATAAATTGAGGAGTTTGAATTACTAAGCCTTAAATTTGTGGGGACTATAATTAAGACTTGGGGATTTGAAATATTGGGTTTTGTATATTTGTAAAATTGTTGCTGTAAGAATGAATATGAGTTAGGGGTTTGTAAACTTCATTAATGGCGGATAGATTTGAGGATGACAATGGAGGAGAGAGAAAACCAGGGCCGTTCGAATGACCTGGCTTCCATTCTAGTGACGTCTGATGTTGTTCAAACGACAGGCAAGTCGTTTGAGCGAGAATGCTTTCCAGCAGCCTTTTTCTCTTCCCCTATTTTGGCGCTGGATTTAGTAGTGGGTTACTATTTTGGGGCTTTGGTTTGGTGGCTACAATTATGGGTTTAATTGTGGGATATATTAATGGAATATTTAGGGTGGTAGTCCCAAGGGGGAAATTAAGGTTTAAATTGGGTGATTTAAGAACCTTAAATTAATAAGTGTGCAAGCCTGTTTGAAAAGAATTTTGAATAATAAATTATCATCATTTTATTTTTGGATCAAGTGAGCAAGTCCGAGTATATTGGTTGAGTGATGCCAAGGTAATAAATTAATTCATGCGTGTTTAATTAAAATTGAGTCTATATATAGACTCGTGGATAATTTGGGCTAGTGCTACGAGTTTTGTGCACGGTATAGCTGGGATAAAATGTAAAGTATATCTATACGGTAGTGCAATCATAAATATCAGTGACAAGATATTTAGTAAAGGCATTCCCCCTCGAGTGCTATCATAGGAGGTTCCACGATGTGGGTGAATCCCATGGATTGACGAGCAGGGTGAGTATAGTCCCCGGGTCATATCGTCCATATTTAGGGGTGAAACGTCTTGGTTATGATGTAGTCTCATTTTCGGAGAAAACTATGATCGCCTCCGCTGTATTTTTTTTTTCACTAATTCAAGGAGCTAACTGTGTCAGGGTGTCCCGATGGATGAGTATACCTGGATTGATAGCAGTATAGAGTACATCCGATGAGTGCCTACTCGGAAGGGTGGTTATATAATTACGACATGTGCGTGAATGTTGTAATATGATGATACCTATATATATAGTGCAGATAATTATATACGGGTAAAATACATGATGTGAATCGTACTCTTTACTATATAACTTATGAAAATGTTATATGATCAAAATGAAAATACTGATTTGTTAAGTTAATGTGATATATAACATTTAAATCCTATATAAACATACTCGGGTTAGAGTAGTGTGACAGGAAGGAACTATATAACAAGATCTAGTTATGGGGTAGATGACTAGGTGGATTATATGGAAAAATGGTAGGTGTGAACATTAGTTGAGTGGTGAGTCAGTCCTCATGATAGTGCGACACTAGCTTAGATATGAAGAGCATCCATGCATTTTAATTTACTGTAATTTAATTCACTTGCTAAATGTTTTCAAAATGTTTTGGGTTCTAACCCTTGCTATCAGAAATTTTCAAAAACCCTTTTAGGCGTCCGACCATCGGGGAGCCAAACTTGATGTTATTCGAGGGTACGTAGCTGTGGTACATATGGGTGCTACAGGAATTACATTAGACGCTTCCTTTATTCACTCCTAGATAGGTATAGTATCTCAGTTGTACTTTCGAGCATGTTGCTCATGGAAGTTGTACTATTTCAGTTCATTGTATCAACTATATTTTCTATGGGTTTAATTTATTTTGGTTTGGTTGTTTCTAGTCGATGTTTATTCGACTAGCACTTATTCAGATGCTTGTAATATGTTTAGACTCATTTATATTGTGATGATGATGTTGGATTTATTGTTTTACTTATTGTTTGGTTAATTCAAAAGATAAAATTTTAACACTAGCTTAATTAATCATTATGTGGTTAGTAATTATTAAGTTCGATCGTGATGCTAAGAATGAACTAGATGAAAATCTTGTTTAATTTGATAAAGGCCTGATCACTCGGTATTTAATTGGGCTGGGTGTCATAATAATTATTTCTTCTCTGTCTAGAATAGTTAAAGTTTTTGTAAACTAGTGATTTATAGACAGGCTTATACGGTCGTTTTTTAAAACATTCATCGAGACAGTGTCCATAAACATCACAGTATGAACATTATTGGTTGCTAGATGGCTGTCTCTGATTTTTAAATTGTTTGAAAATAAGTTTATCCATTTTCTAGACATTGACCTTAGGTCTAACTGCAACAGTTTTCCATTCAAGTTCAAATCTCCTAACAAGGGGCAAACATATTTGGGTTTAGGTTCAGGAGTAGGCATTGGAAAATTTTTCATCAAGATGTCTGACCCTTTTTGCTTATTCTCAATGTCAATTTTTATGGCTTGAATATCAAGACATAGATCAATAGGCCTTTTTCCAGAAGACACAAACTTTATATTTTACGAAGGTTTGGTTTGTGTCTTGCTTTTTTCATCAAAACCTATGTCTGTTTTGTCTTCAGTTATGGTTTTACTAGAGGCAAGACAATCTTCAAAAAAATTGGAATTGTTTCTAAACTTAGAATCTTTTTTGAAGATAGTTGAAACCTTTTCTTTAGATTCTCCTAATTCTATCAAATTTTCCTTGTATTTATTTTCCAAAACTTCATTTGATTCAGACAGTTCTTTAATTTTTTCAACAAAAATTTTATTTTTAGTTTCATAGGCCAAACACTGATTGGTATAGTCCTCAACGTTTTGCTTTACCATTAGGCTTAATGTTTCTATTTTCTCAGTTAACTCCTTAACAGTCTTTTCTAGTCTACTGCTCTTCCTAAGGGTATTAGTGTAAAGTGTGTGAATGTCAGGTAGATCATCATTTTCAGGCTCTTCTAGTGCAATGTGTGAATTATCCCCTAACATTTCATTTGTCGCACTCACACACCCATTCGATTCATTATTAGAGCGACCACTTTGACTCACACACAACGTCGAAGAATTTTTACTAATAAAATTGTTTTCTAAGCAAAAAGCAAATAAATGAGAAGTTGGTAAAACATTATCAGTTATAACAGATCTAAGCATAACAGCATCAGAATTAGTCTCAGGCATATAATCTGATTAAACTATTTTAGCAAAGAAAGCCATACATGAATAAAAATAATTGGAGGTGTCAGGCTCATCTTCTTTAGAGTCACTCGAGTCATCCCAAGTCGGGCATATATTGACCTTAGCATTGTTATTGTTAAGTCTAACTCTACATTTACTAGCAAAATGACCTAATTTCCAACAAAGATGGCATTCAAAATTCTTCATGTCAGTCATTGGGCTATTATTGTCATCAGTGTTGTGTTTGTCTTGATTTCTCTCATGAGGTCTATTGTTATAAAAATTTTAATAAACAACTTTCCCTTGTTTAGAATCAGCATTGTTTATAAACTTTAAAATTTTCATAAATTGTTTAGAAATTAGGGCTATCTGATTATCTAAGTCACAGTCTTTATCAGAGTCCAAATAAATGTTAGGTACAACAAAATATGGTGTGGTCAGTTTAGATTGGAAGACTACATTCGGACTAGTGTGTCTCTTTTGATTATTGTAAAGATGTTTCTTAAATTTCGGTTCCATTTCTACAGTCCTAAGCTTGCTACTAAGGAGCTCAGGGGTCAAATATGGGTCATCTATCTCCTCAATTGGATAACGTTAGTTATCAAACATAGGGGAAGGGATATAAGAATTTTAAATACTATTTCTTTCCTATCATACATAATTCCATTAGCATGTAATTTGGTAATAACATCAGTCAGTCTAATGTAAAATGCACCAAAAGTCTCAGTTTTAGCCATAAGGAGAGTATTATACTATTGGATTAACATATGAGTTTTTGCTGCCTTAACACGGTCATCACCTTCATGTTCAATGACTAACGTGACCCAAGCTTCCTTAGATGTTGAACATATGGATATCCCTTTAAATTCATGTTCATTAATATACATAAATATGGCATTTTCCCCTTTATTGTTGCTTAAAGAGGCCAGTTTTTCTTCCTTTGTAAACTCATTGAGGAAATTTTTAATTCTTACATTACTACCTTCTGCAAAAAGCTTAGTTAGATGAGTATATTCATTTTCTATGGAATCCCAGGCATCATCTTCCAATGTCCCTTGGATAAAGGCAGTCATCATTACTTTTTGATAAGAAAATTGGTTCCATGATGGAGGGGAGGCCTGGACAAATTTCCAAGAAGCTCAAATTTCTTCTCCATTGAGATTTTGTTTTTTAAGACAGTTTCATAGCACATGATCTAAAAGATTTTGAATAATGAGTACTCATTTCTGATACCAATTGAAAAACCTTACTAAGTTGTTTAACACAAGTTAAAACAATTAAGTAAGTTATGAACAACTTTTTGAGGAAACTCTTTTATAAGGCAGAATAGTAACACAAGATGTGTTTCAAAATTATGAATAGGTTATTTTATTTTCTTGGAAATAGGTTTTAAAGTTAAACCTAATTGTACAGCAGTAATAGTAAAGAAGTAAAAACCACACACAAGAGACAAAAAAATTTATGTGGTAAAACCCAAAATTAGGGGAAACATCCACGGTGACCTCTACGCCACAAAATAAAAAATCCACTAATAATCAAATAATAGTTACAAGATTACAAGCACTAAGCATGCATTCGATATTCTAAGACTAAGATAGAAATGTACCTACATGAGTTCCCCTCTCAAAGGTAATTCTACTCTGACCTCTGTGATCTTCTTAGCAGCTTCTTTGCCTTCCCCCTTGTTCTTTGTTTGCATTGCCTCTAACAACTCAAGATCTCTCAAATAAAACACACAAACTATGTGATCGTGCAAGACTGACACTGATAGTGATGTGACTATTACTACATGAAAGTATTCTGCTCACACATCTCAAGATTTATACAAATAAATCTTACAAATTACACAGTTTCTATATGACATGCAGAGACTTTAAATCTCTATGAAAATCAGACTTCAACAACTATTTTCAGATCTGAAAAGGAATCTTTCTGAAAAATAGATTTTATCATTTCAAAACTTATTTATGTACGATATAATTTCACAAACTATAAAACTTGTATTTTTGAAACAAAGTTTTTTCAGATCTGAGATTTTAGACTATTGGAAGTCTCTTTTTCAAAGATTTTGAAAATAGAGAATGGATCTAAAGAAATATACACATATAAAAAAGATCCAACTAATAAGAGATATAGAAACCCTAAAAACTATTGTGTGATATATCTCTGACCAAATCTTACAATTTCTAGAAAGAAATGCAAGATCCACTGTGATAAATGATTCCTAAGAGAGATGATGAGTGAAGAGGGTCTTCAAACTCAACCAAAAATCAAACTCACAAAAACCTAACTTATTCTAACTCTCAAGAGGTAGGGTTTCTGGAATAAATGAAACTATAAGAACGTGTTTTATTTTTGGAAGAAAACCTAAGGGTTTTGTATTATATGAACACTGGTTTTCTGTCTTGCTTTCTTTCTCTGTTTTCTCTCTTCTCTTTTTTTTCTCAAGTTAGACAAATGACCAAATTTCTCTAAAGGCTGACCCAAGGAGCCTATTTATACTAGTCTGAGAAGGATCTGGAAAATCGAACGATTTGTATGGCTTGGATTAGTATTAACCTTTTGACTTCTAATCTAAAGAATAAAAATGCACCGCACAAAGGCTTGATCTCATTGGTTCTTATAAATCTCACTTGGATTAACTGAGGAGACATGCATATTGTAGATTAAAATGATCTAAAGGCTATTATTGTATCTCTCATCTAAGATACACAAAAAACACAAATCCAACCAATATAAGATCAACACGTGTAAGGATGTGAATGACTGAAAAATGCATTTATTAGAACTTTTAATAATCCAATTTGCACTCACAAATGTCTTTACCGATTTTATATTCTACCCTGGAATAATTTTAAGGAATAATAATAATTCTAATTAAGCCCATTATAATTTAAAACATAATTATAAATGTTTAAAAATCTTTTAAAAATTCTTTAAAATGTATTTTTTTAAATTCCTAAAAATATGTAAACAGTTGTACACACACATTAACACCTATATGCATGAATTGTGTCTAATAGTGTGTTCAAGAGATAAGATTACTTCCCTTTTTTGGTAGATGCATTGCTCTTGGACTGAATGGTGTTTGATGATGAACTTGTATATACCTTGGAGGGGACGCTCATGAAATCTAATCCTATTTTGTTGCCATATCCAAACTAGTTGGAACTCCTATATGGTACAAACTCAAGTGAGTCAACCGTATAGTGTGTTCTAAATCTTCCCCTTTGGATATTGGAGACAAAATTCTCTTAAGTAACCCATACTCATGGGTAAAAATAAATATCCTAGATTTCCTATACAAAAGAGAGATCTACCCATTCCCATCCTAGAAAACCCTAGTTTTGGAGAGGAGAAAAGATGAAGAAATCGGGAGAGCCTTTGGGAGCCATGTAAGAAAAAATGTGTTTATTCCTCGTCCAACCTTCGTCTACAACAAAGGAAATCAGACCCTACGAAATTATTTAGGCAAGTGGTTAAACTTTCTTTCAATTTAAATTGTTTCCTTACGATTCATATCGTGGTGGGTGTAATGGAAATTCCTTTTTAGGTGTGCTTTCACGTGAAAAAGATGGATGTTTATGGATCAGACGAATTATGTGGATTAGAGACTCGATTGTTGTTGTATTGTGATTTAAAAGCATTGGGATTCTATTGATATTCATATAATGGTCATCGAGATTGTTATTTTGGAATTCAAAATTAAATTTGGATAAAACGAGCATAGGGAAATTCATGAAACCAAATCAAATTGGTTACTGTTAGTATTAAAAATTGACGATGGTTAATGACATAATTGAGAAATTAGAAACGGGTGGGAAACATATGAATATTTGGTAATTAGTTGATCTCGGTGTTGGGTTGTGGTTTAGAAACCTGGATGTACAACAATGGCAATAGCATCTTGAGGTAGAAGAAGGAGGGAAAACGAAGTGAGGTCATTCGAACGACTTGGGGAGTCATTCTAACAACAGTGGTAGTCATTCGAACGACCCATGGTATCATTTGAACGACGGTGAGGATTCTGGTCTACTGCTGTCTTCTACCTGGGAGTACTTTTGGGATTTCATTTTAGAGGATTGAAACGGGTGAAAATAAAAGAAAGGATAATTATTAAGGGTCTTGTGATATGGACACTTAGAAAGATTGAACTTATTAAAGGGTGTATAACCTAATAGTGGGAGTTTGTCTAATAAATTTAAAAGGGAGAAAATACTTACAGCCGTAAGAGGTGGATTTTAAGATGTATTTTTATTTAGATAGAGTGCAAATCTAAATAATTGGAATTGGGAGAAATAAATTCAAAAGGATAAAGTACGGACCAAGTTAGGGAGTCCGGGTATCATGGTTGAGTAACACCACTTGGATAAAATTAATTGAGGTGAAAATTAATTAAATTAAGAGTCGGGGAGTTGACTCGTATATTTCTTAGGCTAGGGCTACATGATTTAAGTATGGGGTAGCCGGTTTAATTTATTATAGAGATATGTAATAAATTATCGAATATTAAATTTAATGAGAGGTGTTAAATTTAATAGTGAGATTTTGTGTAACACTACTTAAATAAATTAATTATTGTGTGATTAATTAACTTACGAGTCGGGATATAGACTTGGGTATTTTTGGGCTAGTGCTATGGGTATTTGGCACAAGTTAGCTGAACTTTTATTAAATATATGTATACGGTTAGTGTGATAGCGCACACACACACACACACACACACACACACAGATATATATATATATATATATATATATATATATATATATATATATATTTGTGTGCTTTATAAATATCGGTGTGAATGATATTTATAGGAATACACACCCATCTAGTGCTATTATAGGAGGTTGCGCAATGTGGGTGAATCCCCTGGCTTGAGAAGCAGGGAGAGTATAATCTTGAGGTCATAGCATCGATTATTTATATATTGTGATTATTTTTGGGGTGAGACATCTTGGGTATGATTTTGTCTCAAGCCCAGGGAACTATGACTGCCTCCACCACACTTATTAATTTTTCTCAAGCTCGGGAGTGACTCCGACTTGAGGTAGCCGGGTTAGAGTGAGCATACTTGGAACATGATAGGATTTTAGAGAACGCATCCAGTGAGTTATTACTCGGGAATGGATGGTTATTATACTTGACATGTGTGTGAATGTTGTAGTATACTAGTACGTATATAATATGAGTATATAATTATATACATGATTAATACAGAAGTGTGAATGTATTTCTTATACAACTAGTGTGAAAGTTATATGATTTAAAAAGGGGATTTCTTAAATAACTAATGTGAAAGTAATATGATTAAAAAGGTGTTTCCTATATAAGTCGTGTTAATGTTATATGATTTAATATAGTTCAACCGATTAATAAGTTAATGAGAAGATAACTTAACAGTCAAAGTAAGAATACTCGGGTTAGAGTAGTGTGGTAGAAAGAGGTGTGATACGACTAGTTAGGTGGGGTATCTTAACAAGGAAGGTTAGAAGGCAAGCGTTAGGTGTGCAAATTAGATGAGGGGTGAGTTATACCTCAAGAGAGTTTGACACTAGCTTAAATATGAAGAGTGTGCATGCATATTTAATTATTTCAATTTAACTGCTTGCTAAATATTTTCAAAATGTTTTACTTGGGCTCTGACGTGTGTCAAAATATTTTTCAAAACCTTTTAGGTGTCTAGCCACAGGGACGTCCAGTTTGAGGATTCTATCCAGGGATGTGCATCAACAACTCATGTGGAAGTTACACGACTTTTCTATAGACATTTCGTTCATTTATTCCTATTATAGGGTCTTTACTCCATTACTCATTTGGGCATGTAGTCCTCAGATTTAGTATTTAGTTATTTACCTGACCTTGTGTATCCAGATTATTGTTTCAATTTACTGTTGTATTTTATTGTTGAACCGATAGTTGATTCGGTCCTCTTTATTCATATTATTCATCCGTGTTAGATCTAGTTACGAGTTTGTGTGATGGTTTGATTATTATTTATTTCTGCATGTTGCTAATTAATGAATGATAAAATTTGGCACCGGTCTAATTACATTACTATGTGGTTAGTGACTTTATAAAAAATCGACATTAATGCTGAGAATGAGCCATATCAGACCAACGTTTTATTTTGATCATGGACTGGACACCCGGTATTTTAGTAGGCGGCATAAACTCGTATTACAGATTTCTCTAACAGTGACCCATGTGTACAACCGAGAGTGATGTAATGCAATAGATTCATGTGTCTTTATTACTTATGGTTTCAAGAAAATCTCTAACCCCATTCTTATCTTTTATGTTTATTCACATGGGAGGGAGAAATATCTTTGTTTTTTTAATTTTTATTGAATAATACCCGAAATTGAGGGGAGAAAGATAGAGTGAGAAAACACTATTTGTACTTTCTTCATATTAGTAAATGATGTTTTCTTTCTTTATCCATTTTAAACCATATCACCCGAAACATGCTCCCCCTTATCTGACATTCATATAATGTAGAGAAAAAATTCTAAATTTGTGTAGTTAATCACATGGGAAAGACAAATATGCCTATTTTTGGATTTGACTCGCAAAGAGTAATAATTTTAATACTAAAATTTTCGAACATTGCAAATAAGAGGATCCTAGTCGTTGAACTTATTCATTGAAAATGAAATCTTTCTCACTGTTGGAGTTAATATAACTTTTTATTAGTAGAGCTTAACTCTTTGATATGTATGTTGCTTAGAAAAGAGTATTAAACTTTGAATGATCTAGACTTTGTCTATCATCTAGATCGTTAGTATATGAATGCATGTAATGCTAAAGACAAATTAGTTTGAATTTTTTTTTATCAAGATTTAGCTGTAATGAGATCACTTGATCTGTGAACCTTGGAATTAAGTGCATTGATAGCGGTTGTCATTCTTTATATTGCTCATTAATCTTATTGAACTAGATGCATTTATATCAACCATCCTTTAATATTCGTGAACCCAAATATGAAGATTTATATTTTGTTTTTCATGTACATCCGTTACAATCTAGAAAATAATGTGTAAAATTTTTTGAACCTTATCCATTAATTTACAACTCAAATATTTTTTTTTCTATTTCTTTAATAGTTTGTATATGGATACACTTGTTATAAATTTTTATAGAAAATGAAGGAATCATGTGTGCTTTATTTTAATAATTTACCTTAATCTATACTACTTATAAAAGTTTCTAAAACATAATATTTCGGTCCAAACATATATATATTCTTTTATGTATTCACAATCACCAACGTATGATTATTTAATGATAATAACCATTTGGTTTTAAATCTGTATTTAGACTCCATAATCGAATTAGATGTATCATTCATAAATTTTATATTGTTCTAACATTTTTCCATACCCATGACTAAGTTTCAAACAAAAGGTGCTTTTACTTTTATTAATATGATTAAATTTTATTTGATAAATCACTTTAATAATCCATTATGAGTGAATTAAACAAATACTATTAAATTTTAATAACTTAAAGTTGTTCCGAATTCCTTACCCAAAATTATTTGGATACAAATATAAAGAAAATATAATTTCCAACTATATGATATTTCAAAAATCTATGTCTAGAATAGAATTGGTTCATTTTATGTTGGCCTCATATGTTTGAGGTGCCAAACCCAAATTACAATTTTAGATATTAAACAATATATTTTTTATATATATAAAATATTTTTTAGTAATTAAAATTAATTTTTAGTATTTATGATACTTTTTTAATTTGTATCAAAGTTTTCTTTTCTTTTCTTTTGTATGTTTACGGTTGAATAAAAATAAATAAATTAACATGATAACTAATGGTTTTTTGGGAGTGGGGTGTAACACAACTATTAGTCAAACCGCTACTTTGAAAAGCTGATAATATTACTTTTTAAGGTTATATTCCATGAGATATACAAACATAATAAAACTGAAAAAAAAATCATAAAATTTGATATATATTTAGATAATGTATCATAATATCAATAATTAAAAATATGGTCACCTATTATTAATTGATTATTTGAAAATCAAAACAGAAATAATATATATATATATATATATATATATATATATATATATATATATATATATATATATATATACACACACACACACACATGTGCATGTGTGTGAAAAATAATTATTTATTTTTTACTTTGGCCCCATTTATTTTAGGTAACGACCTATATCATAGTTTTACAAGTAAAATTATGTATATTTGTATTTAAACACTAATTTTCAATATTTAAATTGTGCAGTTTCTTGTATTTATGATAATGTGTAAGTTTTTACCAAAGTTGTTATTTTATTTTATAATTTTTTTTGCGCTTAAAAAATCTTTAGAACTAACATTGTCAAATATTAAAATATACTTAGAGAGTGGGGTGTAACACAAATATAAAAAAATAAAGTTGGGTAACACAATAAACTACAAACATGGGGTAAACATAAAGAAATTCTCAATTTTATTACGATGGATACGATAAACTATTTAAACTATTTAAATATTTTTGAAAGTCTACGAATATACTTTAACTATTTGAAATAGTTTTTACAATTACATATAGCTGTCCTTATCATGCATTTTTATGACATTTGGTTTGTGTTTATTTTTCAAAATTGTAATTCTATGGGCTATGTATATTATCTTAATATATTCTTATTTTTTTTATATATGCAATGGTTGTTACTTGTATTTTACTCCCCATTATAGATTAATGTGTCCTTATTTTTATCATTATCTAGAAATTTGATAAATATGTTGTATATTTATATATAATCATTATCATTTTAAAGGTCCATTTTTTCATATACATCCCTTCCAATGTCATGGTATCCATAACGTTTGATCCATATATTATTTGTTGACACAATCACCAAACATGGTTCCATAGTTTCATGTATAAATACATGATATCTCTCTCTGTCTCACCACCTCTCTCCGTCTTTTTGTAATTTTTCATTGTGACAAATTAGTTAGTTTATTTACTCATCTAGATTATATCATGGGGGCATAAGGAAGTTTTCATTGTCATAAAATAAGTAATACATCCCATTTAACTATATTTTTAATTGTTAACTTTTAATATTGCACACTAATAAATATTAACCATGTTACATATAATTTCTTTATATATAAAAAATGAACAACAAGCTATTGCATGAGGTATTTATACAACACTGTGATCAACCTCGCATAACTTAAGGTATAAATAAATAAATTTTAAATGTAAAAAATAAAATAGACTACGATAAAATATAACAACTAATTTGAAATATAAAATACAAAATAGACTATAAAATACAAAATGAATTTTAAATATAAAATATAACAATTCAAGAACAAATGACTCAAATCTTCAATAATAGTGAAAATTGCCAACTTATTTTAAGATATTTTCAAGTAACACTTTTGTCTTTCTCAAAGATCAATTTTTTAAAAAATTTATTTTCACATCCTATAAGGACAAAATTTTGAATCAAGTCAATTTGTATGTTTTTCCTTATTCTTTGTTTGAACAAAACCTTTTAATCATAGGTTAGGTCTTGAGTATGTTTAGCCTTTCAATATTATGGTATGTTTGTTTGAAGACGTAATGGCCAAGTTAGAAATTCTACATTCATCATGTCGTGTTTAGTGCCTCGTTTCATTTTCATCTTTCGAGGATCTCTCAGGTTTGAATTCTTATAATTTGATCATTGGATACTTATTTTTGAGTGTTGTTTTCTAAAACGATTTAAAACTTTTTTTTTAAAGTTCAAGTCGTTCTAACGACATCAACTATGTCGTTCGAACGAGATATTTAACCACGCTAGAACCAAGGATCCAATGAAACTTCAAATGAATAGCTTTTAGCCTAAACTAATTTTTCATTGGACATTTAATTAAAAGTTTAGTTCTGATGAAATTTGTTAATTCATTTGAATAACCTCATGCGTTTTTTAAAGTTTATATTTTCATTATGTTTTTCATCCTTTATCTCGATTTTGAAAAACCTATTATAAATAGGAGCGCTGAGAAGTAATTTTCAGATAGACATTTTCATGATTTCTGAGTTCAAAAACTCTTTAAAAAAGAACTCCCTATTTATGTGATTATTTGTGATCACATTTTTCAAACCCAAACCCTAGTTTAAACATAATTGTTTAAATATCTAAGTTTCATATATTATATCCTTTGTGATCTAGTTTGTGGGAACGAAGGTTTATTATCTTCATCTTGTTTAGAATGGTTTTGTGTGGTGGACTCCATACATAGTTTGTTATTTAAATATGGTGGACTCCATGGTGTGGATGTGGTGAAGAAGAAGTGGATTTCGTGTGCCAATTCATAGAAGGTTACTGATCCTCTTCGGTGGAAACCAAAGCGCGTGTGGGATCACACGTTATGGTAGTGCATGGGTGGACTCTTGCATGCCACTTTAAAGGAGAGGTTAAAGATCAATGATGCATTAAGGCTAGAAAGGGCAAAGAGTCATTGTGTAAGTTGCTTGTTTATCTCTTGTAATTCCTCATCATAGTGAATTTGTGTGGTTGGGCCATCCAAGATTTTTTCTGGTGTTAGTTTTCCACGTACATCGACATGTTGTGTGTATTGATTTATTTTATCTTACTGTCAACTAGATGAATGCTCTAGAATAATGAAAAAAATTGTTAATCTGTTTTAACACAATATTTTTTCATTGGTGCAATTTTAATATGGGTAATTTGTTTAATTGAACTTAAATTTGAGAACATTTCAAAATAAGTTTTTTCTTATTTTAAACATTGTCAATATATAACGTTAAAATACTCTCAAGTGGTATTAGAGAAGTAACACTATGTTATTATGTTAAATTTGTGTTTAGTAATGGATCCGAGCGGTTTTTATATAGAGGGTTAGTAATTTTATATACACCCCATGTTTTATGGATGTAATTACACATACGGGAAAGTGCGTATGAAGTCATCACTTAAGGAGACGGTTAGAGGGTTTGGTTAGCGATTATTAAGGGGTGGTCCCCACCCACAACTTTAGTAGGTGAACTTCGTGTCCCTAAACTCATATAAAGTTGGAATGAAGATGAAAATAAATTGGCTAATTATAATTATTGTGGTTGAAATACATTGTTTTGGGCAATAACATCAGGGGGAGTTCCAGCTTATCATGATGTGTGAGAAATCCAAAGAAGTTTGGGATATACTCGGACTAAAACATGAGGGAATTAGTGATGTAAGGCTTCCAAAATCCAAAACCTCACCATTTAGTTTGAAACCGTTAGGATGGAGGAAAGTGAATTCTCGTATGAGTTCTACATTAGATTCTTTGATATCATGAACTTATATTTTAAATTGGGAGAAAAAATACCCCGAAACCCTAATAGTAAAGAAAATATTAAGGTCCTTGCCTGAGAGATTTAAAACAAAAGTGTGACCGTTTTGAATTCCTTGGGTACTTGCGACTCTAAGAAACTTGAAGAGGTTGTAGGTTATCTTCGAACTTATGAGTTTGACGTGTTTTCCTCCAGAAAGATGATTATATATATATAAGGGCATTACATTAAAAGTCGGGAAGGATGAAACTCTTGTTTCGGATGACGAGTCTGACATCTCAAGTTTGTAAAATAGTTAAAAGATGAAAGGAAGCGTGAGAAAAATAAGTTTAACAAGGATATAATTTTCCTATTATTTTTTATTAGATGACTCAGAGAGATTATTTAGGTGAGAGGGTTATGGATATAGGGAAGTTGAGTGTCCCACTAAGTTAAATAAAGAGGGAAAGAACCCTAAGGCATACAATGCCACCCCTAATGATAGTGAATCAAAAGAGGAACTTGATTCCCCCATTGAGTGTAAATACACCATGCTTATGTTTAGTCATGTAAGTCTTGATGAAAATATTCCAATGAAGATAATTCTGAGCATGATAATTCGGTGGCCATTATTTGTGATTCCTAAGTGAGTTATGGTGGAGAGAGTGGATAAGAAGAATATAATGAAGAAGGGGCATAGGAGAGAGAACTTAAGGTTTCCTTCCATGAGTTGTATGCAGAGATGATGAAATTAAAAAAGGATTCTTGAAGTTAGAATCTAGGTTGAAATAATGTGCCATAGCTAATGACGGGATTATATTAATTGAGGATCTCAGGGCACGTGAGAAGAATCTTAGGGACAAGCTCACATTTGTTGAGGGGGAGAGAAATAACCTACAAGGTGATGGACATTTTGAAGAAGGACTCCATAATTTTTTATGAGTCTCATCAATTTATCAAATATAGGATAATGAGTTAGAGGAGAGATTGAGATACTCGAGTAATGTAAAATTTAATTTGGAGTCTAAGTTAGAAACATTGGATAAAATATTAAGAACAGTCCAAATATAAGATGGCAATTTTGGTACTCACTTCAATATTCCAACTTCTTTTTCTACTGAATCAAAGAACATGCCTTTTAGAGAGTCAACCATTACTTGGGACATTATAAACGGTCAAACCTTAGGTAACATTTCTCGCCGTACCTTCACGTGCATACATTGCAGTAGTAAAGTTACCCTTAAGTATTTTCTCTTCGGTCATAAAAAAAGGTCATAATAAGTCTAAGACTATAGTCATTGAGGTTCCCAAAGCTTGAGCATCGTGTCATACCTACGTGGGTTAGGAAATCATATTTGGAGTCTTTATATGCTACACTTGTTAATTCTCGAATGCTTGTACGCTATGCTTCTCTTGCTAAACCTAATGGTTGATTGTGTTTGCATAATTTCATACACTATCTTTTGTACTTAGTCGTTATATGTCTTTACTAGTTGTATGATATTTGAGTCTTTTGTATTACATTTTTTTATTAGGTATTGAAAAATCCAAAAGGATTTTTCTTTTTCTTTTGAGTTTTGTTTCCATCTGGTGTCATTGCAAAAAAAATGTTTGAAAACTTCAAAAAAGATTTTTGTTTATGTGTAGTTTAGTTTTACACATTTTTTGTGGCATATTGGTGTGTTTGAATCCACTTCATCCATGTATTCATGTCTATAACATTTGATTATGATTTTTAATTCTTATATGTTTCTTAAGCATGCTTGAATGGAATAGTTCGAAATAACTTGCTCAGTGGATTCATTTGCTTATGCCTCTACTCACATTTTTCACGAGCTCTTTTGAAGTTTAACATCATATGTGGCATGATGTAAGTGCGGTATTCTCCTAACAATCATGTTGGATAAATATATTTTTGATTAGATGATGCATGTAAGAAATATTTCCTATGATTTTATTACTTTCTTGAAAATATGAATGTTCACGGAAAGCGATACAAAGGGAGAAATATTTCTTTCGTGAAAGGCCACCATTGGCAAGAGCCTAAAAAATTAAGAGGGAAAAGAGAAAATAAAATTTTAAAGGCCAATTTATTTTATTGATTCTTCATTGAAACAAATTTTGAGGATGTTATAAATTTAAGATTAATGGATTTTCATAATGAGTCCTAGATATTTCATGTTTGAATTATTGATTTGAGAATAATAATTACTTTCTAGGCTAGTTTGCATTGTGTTTGTTTGTCCATTATGAGTTCACTTTATTTGTCACTATGAGGTTAGATATTTGTTTGATAAAGATAATGCAGTAAAAAAGAACTACTTGGATATTTTTGAGTGATTTCATCATATTTCTTTTGTTTCCATTTCTCTCTCGTTGCTCTGTTTACCACATAATTTTTTAGACATATTGATAATTTGCTAGTTTGAAAATCTTATTATGTTTAGTGTCATTTTGTGGTTTATATATATATATATATATATATATATATATATATATATATATATATATATATATATATATATATATATATATATATATATATATATGTATGTATATATATATGTATGTATGTTTGCTTGTGTCATTAGTATCTTTTGCCTATTTATATATATGGTATTATTTTATTTTGAGTCTTGCATTTACATTTAATCCATGCATGTCACATGTTATACTTTAATTTTTTTTATCAATGGGGGACATAACCAGCACAATTTTAGTAATTATGAGGATAAATAACATCTTTTATATGGGTTACTATGTAATAATCAATGAAAGTAGAACTTAAAGAATAAATGGAGAATTGGAGATTCATAATCATCTTCATCAAGAGAAAAATGAAATGAGGCTTGGAGTGAACTAAAGATAAGAAAAAATGAAATAGACAAGTGAACCAACTTTAACATTTACAAATTCTGACTGAGGGGATGTCAGCTTTATCCATGTTTAATAGACCTTTAATGGATGGAGGGAGAGAGGGTAATAAGGAGAAGGAAAAGATGGTGAGGATATGGAAGATGGGTTGGAAAGGGCATCAGTAACTTGATTAGCTTGTCTCCAAATGTGCATGATTTGATGAGTTTTGTTAAGAATGAAGGACTTACATGTATGATCCATATCTAATATAAACCAATGGGGTTTCCAAGATCTTTTCATGCATTCAACCATGATTTTAGAATCTGACTCTAAATGTATGTTAAATATTCCAAGGTCTTCACACAACTTGAGGCCAATTTCCAAAGCTTGGGCTTCAACAAACAAAGGAGCTTGATTAGGCAAAAAATTGAAAATCAAGAGATTACATTACCTTCACTATCTCTAATAATACCACTTGCTCCATTAGCACTTGGATTGCCTCTGGAAGAACCATTTTTATTTAACTTAAAGCATCCATTATAAGGGGAACACCATCTGATAATGATGATTTGATTTTTCTAGGCTGAGATTTAATGTTGAACCATTTGGTATAATTAGAGTCCATGGAGTAAATATTGTCTTTAAATGAAGAAAATACTAACATTATTACCTTCTGAATCACATCTTTGCATGAATTTCTGGCTTTCCACTATTCATAAAAAAATAAAAAGAGGGATGGAGTGAAAAAGAAATATTTGACGATATCTCGGAGGCATTTTAATCAACTAAGCCATTATCAGTGAATTAAAAGGCATATCCCAAAGACATTACCAAAGAAGGACCAAACTGATTGATCCAAATTACATTATAAAAGATATAGGAGTAGTTTTTTTTAATTTATTGCAACATCTACAAAGAAAAAATAATGATACAAAGCACCATGAATTTATACTAAAACAACCAAGTCATGGAAATGGAATGTATGGGTGTGAACACATTCGATAGGTAAATCAACTCAATCAATCATATGTGCACGATGAATACGTGTACCCCTAATGAATGAACATAAAAAATATCCTTAGGTGTAAAATTGTTAAATTTAGATGACATCGTCTTAATCGAATTAACATATCAAAGTCTAAATGATTTCCACACCAATAACGTCCAAACTATTTAGTGCCGTTTCGGGAACTTTTCAAAGGACGTGCAAACCCATTGATATATCCATCCCAAACTCCCTCATATATAATAATGCAATTTTTTTATATCAAAAGAGTTTTTAAATTCTCAACTTAGAGAACACCTATTGGCCCAAAATTTTGGCATATTTCATTTTTATTGCATTTCTTTTTATGCGGGATCTTTTCAAACAGTGGCTTTCACGACGTGATTATTATTCACTTGCAGCCATTTCTCGTGTTCACTCATCATTTTTTATCTTAAACAAATTCCTCAAGGGCAATGGATCTTACCTGCACTACTTTTATTAATCTCATATTATTGCACTTGGTTCGTTTTAAGGACCGAATTGAGATGAAAACACCTAACCAACATGTGATACGATAAGCACAATAATCAAACAAATTCATTTATGTGTGCAATAAAGGAAACCATGAGTCAAATATGTAGGAAGTATCACTTAATTACATCTTGAGAGCTTGAGTCTTTATCCCGGGCACCTATAGAGTTCTTCTTCTCCCTCTTTTGTCATCTATCTCTCTCACTTAGGTTTGGAAACTGACAAATAACCTATTACCCACGTACACTTCCCTTTAAATTATCTATTTTCGTCCATTTTCATTCATTAAAATCTCAAAAGACCAAAATACCCCTCTGGGGTGTCGGTTTGGCCTAAATTACCCTGAAAATAAAACACTCGAGATAAGTTTTTTAACTATCTCGATCCTTACGGACTCATCGGTGCACTCGAAATGATCGTACGAGTTACGTAAAAATAAATTATATTTTTAGCCCCATAAAGTAATACCGACACAACTCACATGCGCGTCCCAACTAAGTGTATTACAACTGCCATATTTTTCACTCCCGACCATAATAATATTTCCGTAATCATATATTACTTTACTCGCTAAGTAATATTCAACATAATTATCACCAATACATAATAACTCTCGTCACGCTAGTAATTGTTGCATTTAAATCCGGATTAATTATAAATAAATTTTCTCCATTTAAATTAATTAATCCTAATTCCATAATTAAAATAAAATCCCTAAAAAGTATGGGGTATTACATAGTTCCCCTTTAATAACGGAATTTCACCCCGAAATTCATAAAAGAACAGAATAAAGGTACACCTGGTAGGAATAAATTTGGATATTTGTCATGAATGTCATCCTCATCCTCCCAGGTAGACTCCTTTACATTATGAAGTCGCCACTGCACTCGTACTAACGACACTATCTTTGACTTCAGTTTTCTCTCAGTACGGTCTAAGATAGCAATTGGCCCCTCCTCGTAGGAACTATCGGATAGTAGATCAATTTCCTCTAAAGCAATACATGTGTGGGCTAAGTCATCCTGAAGATATCTTCTCAATGAAGAAATATAGAACACATCATGAATCCTATGCAGGTGTTCCGACAACCCAAGTCTGTAAGCTACTGGCCCAATCCGCTCAATAATAGGGAATGGCCGAACATATCTTGGTGCCAACTTCCCTTTCTTTCTAAACTGCAATTATACCCATCATAGGAGATACTCGCAATAATACCTGATCCCCCATACTGAACTCTTTGAAGAATCTCTTGGCATCGACGTAACTCTTCCGCCTATCCTGAGATCCGTATCAACTCAAGCATAGATGAGGTGTCCTGAATCACCTCCGGTTCAAGTAACATGTTATCCCCCATCGCAAGCCAACATGCCCGGGAACGACAATGTCTACCATATAACACCTCAAACAGAGCCGTGCCAATAGTAAACTGGTAGGAGTTATTATAAGAAAACTCCACCAGCGGAAGGTACTACTCCCATACCCCTCCAAAATCAAGGATACACATCCATAACATATCCTCTAACCTCTGATTCGTCCTCTCTGTTTGCCCATCCGTCTGCGGGTTATAAGTCAAACTCAATCGTAACTCCATACCCATGGCCTGTTGAAAATGCTCCTAAAATTTGGACACAAAAATCTTGTCCCGATCGAACATAATATCAAGGGGCACCCCATGAAGTCACATGATCTCGATAATGAATATATGAGCATACTTCCTCGTAGTATAGTTGGTCAGGACTGGCATAAAATGAGCTACATTGGTCAACCGATCCGCAATCACCCATATTGAATCGTGACCCCTTTGTGATGTAGGCATCCCTTTGACGAAATCCATGGAAATGCTCCCCTATTTCCACATAAGGATCTCTATTGGCTTTAGTAATCCTCCCGATCTTTGATGCTCTGTCTTCATCAGTTGACACGTGGCACACCTTGAAACAAACTTGGCGATGTCCTTCTTCATTCCACTCCACTAATACTGTCGCCTCATATTCTAGTACATATTTTCTCCTCTGGGATATATTGCAAACCGTAAATCTTGCGACTCTGTCATCACTGCATGTCGTAACTCCTCCCTATCTGAAACTTAATCCCCCATCTAAGCTCATGGAGTGGGAATCTTCGCCCTCAACTCGAAGCTAGATAATCTAATCCTGACAGAAGGAATTCAATGCCTGAGCTTGTATCACCATTGCTACTATCTTTGTTGTAACCGTCATCACCGAAATGAATGAGAGAGTAACTGCATCCTAATGCCCGGGTTCTTTCCATTTCATTTTCCACACCTCGGCCACTTCACCTTCTGGCCTACGACTCAATGCGTTTGCTACCATGTTATCCTTCCCCGGGTGGTAATGGATGTCGAATTGATAGTCCTTCATAAATTCAAGCCACCTCCGTTGATGCATATTCTTCTCCTGTTGCGTGAACGGATACTGCAATGACTTATGATCTATGAACAGGTTAAATCTCTCCCCTAAGAGACAATCTCTCCATATCAGTAATGAAAACACGACTTCCACTAACTCCAATTCGTGGGTGGGGTAACTCCTCTCGTGAGGCTTTAGCTTATGGGAAGCATAAGCAATCGCCTTATCCTCCTGCTGAAGCATACCCCTAAGTCCTAGTAAGGACACATTAGTGTAAGCTAGGTATTCCAGCCCCACCCTGGGTAGTGCTAGAACTGGTGCTGAAGTTAGCTTGTCCATTTGCTCGTCAAAAGCCAACTGGTAGGCATCAAACAATATAAATGGCAACCCCTTGCGAGTCAAGTTGGTCAACGAACCCACTATCGTCGAGAATCCCCAAATAAACTGCCTATAGTATCCTTCCAGCCCCAAGAAACTATGTATCTCAGTCGACGTCATGGGTCGTCCCCACTCCCTCATCGCTGACACCTTCCTCGGATCTATCGATATCCCTTTCGGATAAATCATCTGCCCCAAGAACTGTACCTCTCTCAGCCAGAATCCACACTTCTCATATTTTGCATAAAACTCGTGCTCATGTAGTGTCTGTAAAACCATCCTCAATATACTCAGCATGTTCCTCCTCAGTCCGAGAATAAATCAGAATGTCATCAATGAAGACAATGACAAGCTGATATAAGAACTCTCTCAACACCCTTGTTGATGTAAAAAATTAGATTATCTTTAATTATTTAATCACAGTTAAAATAAATAAGATAAAAGAATTTTTAAAGTGGTTCAGCCTTAAAAGAATGGCCTACGTCCACTGTTTTTGTTATTGGTGACTGTTTGGGAATTCTCGATAACGAGGTTTTTACCAAGAAATTCTGAGTCCCCTTACAATGAGGATGATACAATGTATTTATAGCCCTGAGGCTGTACATGTGAAAGGATAATACATAGCTGTTCAATAAGCATATACATCTGTATGATAATAATCAGCATTTAATGTGCATTTAATCCTCTTAATTGTCAGGTAATAAATGCTCTGATCGAGGTGCAACTCGGACCGCCTAAGTATCTCAGTATCCATGAGTAACTCGGTGCAGTAAAGTTCCTCGGAGAGCACCTACTGCTCGGAGTATCTGGGTTGGTCGGGGAAATTGAGTTCCTCGAAGTCAAGGTGTTGTTCATAAGTGTTTGTTATTGCCACGTAGATTGCCACGTGTCTCCACTTAATTGAGCCATGTCAGCAGACTAAATTTGGTATCAAAAGAAGCCCCCAATGTTTCACAGTTCGAGATTGAGGAGTGTGGAACATTCTTCTCGAAATATGGATGGATTAAAGGGTTATCTTGAATTTTAGGAGCGTTTTCTTTGCATTTATTTTTCTTTTTGAATTCATTAAATCAGACTTTTTGAAATTTTTCGAACTGCTTCGGTCTCCGTGCCCTTTTTGTCCTTTTAGCCGTCGGTAGCGTAAACGTCTCTCTTTATAATCATTATTCGTACTCCTTCCCAAGGTAAGGTATTTAAGCGTTGCAGAAAATCTTATTGTCTTTTAATTTTTCAAATCTGTATCTTTGAGTTTTCCATTTTCTCTCTCTCTTGTGCGTTCATCCTTTTCATCGTTCGTTGTCAACAGATCCATCTTTTTTCTGTAAGATCTTCTTCCTTCTCTTTTATTTAATTTATTCACCATGGTTTACCTTGTTGAGTCACTTGATAAGTTTCATTCTGATTTCTCTATTCCTTTATGGGTTGTTTTGGAGGAACTTTCTAAACCTTCCGATTATTTTCATTTGGCTGAGGGACATTGGTTCCCCAGTCTCTTTGTAGCTGAATGTGGCTTTTCTTTTCCCCCAAACCCTTTGTGTCTGGAATTCTGTCAATATTTTGACGTGGTTTCTGCAAAAATAGCTCCTAATACATGGAGAATGGTTAATGGAGTTCATAGATTAAATCAGATTCATGGAACTCGTATAGGAATTCCAGAAATTATGTTTTGCTATAGATGGGCTGTCAGCGACAGTACTTTTTATTTGAAAACTAGGTTTTTAAATAGGGCTTTAGTGGTCAATCTCCCAGATGCCAATAGGGATGATTTCGAGCATGGTGTTGTTATGAAAAATTGGCAACATGCTCCACTAACTGGAAATGATGTGTATCAGGGTCGTAGATGCCCTCCATATGGAAATGGGATAGGTTGTTTTTATTTTAATTTATTTTTGAAATTATGCTTTCTTTATGTTTGATAAAATGTGTCACTGATATTTTAATTTTGAATTATTTGCAGTTGACAGCAAGAGAAGGTCACCAAAAGAGACAAAAGTTAATTTAAAGCATCTGAAACTTATATGGGGTTTGCATCAAACTATTGCTGACGAACACATCAGCTCAGCTTCATATTTGTTACAGTACAAGAGTTATACCTCGTCTTTTACTGCTCGTCCAGTGATAAGTGACGTAGAACCAGTACCAGCTTCTGAAAGTTCTTCACCTGAGTCACATATTCCTCTGAGTGAAAGAATGAAGAGAAGAAGAGCTCCTGCCCTCTTCGAGAAATCTGCCTCTGTTGATGGAGAGGTAAAGAAAAGCAGGCAGGATATCCCAGAAAGGACAATACAACTTGATGCATGTCCTCCAGCTGTTACTGTGAAGGTTGCCGAGAAGCCCCCTGTGGCTCCGAGCAAGGTTGCAGCTATTTCCTCTCCAAGCGAGGTTATAGTTATATCACCGACCAAGACGAAATACTTGGTTGAGAATGTTCTTGTTCCCACGAGGAAGCTGAAGAAGAGCTCCTCGGTTAATTTGGCTGAATCCATCTCTCAGCTCCTGACTACTGGAAGTGGTGTTCCCACTTTTATTGCTCTGAGCTCTGCCATGAGCTCGGTGAAGTCTTGGATCATCCACGAGATCCAAGGTATTGAAGAAAATCTTTCCCGGGATAGGGTTACCACTTTGGTAGCTCAGCACATTGCCTCAGTAAGTATTGATAATTTAAACTTTCATTTTTCCATGTTATGTGCTAGCACTGACTTACAATTATTTTCTTTTTCTAGTTGGTAACTTGTTTCAATACAATTCTGAAGAAGGAAGAAGCCATCAAGGCGTACATCTCCTCTGGGGGTGTAGAGGAGGTTTTATAGGTCTGACATAGTCTTTAAAAGATTCTCGTAAGAAGAATGTCGATGATAAAGCTTCTTGGGAGAAACGACTTAATTCCACCGAGAAGGAGAGGGATCAAGATGTTGAAGTCTCCAAGGGGTTGGAGAAGAAAATAAAAGACTTAGAGGAGAAGAAAAAAGAGCTCGAGGGGAAGCTCCAAAATGCTGGAGAGCTTGAAAGTAAGCTCAAGCCTGCTGAGGAAGAATTAAACAGGCTTCGTGAAGTAAGTCGTCAGAAGGAAGAAGTGGAGAATAAATTGAAGGCTGCTGAAGAGCTTCTGTCTGAGAAGCTTTCCTCGGAGAAAGTGAAAAGAAAATTGGCTGTGAAAAAGTCCTTCAGTGCTGGCTGGGACAAAGGTTGGAATAAGGGTTTGCCTGCCATGGTCTCACAAATGGAGTATGGCAGCCTCAAATACTTCAGGGATGGTTGGGTGGCTGCTCTGACAGAGATGAATCTCGATGAGAACTCCGACCTATTTTAGCGACACATTCCTGGCCCCCCTCCTACTCCCGGGGAAGAAGAAGAGGACGAAGCTGCCTCCGAGGAATCTTCTATGATGGTCGGGGATCAAGTACCTATTGTTGAACTCCGCTACGAATAGCCCCAACCAACTATTACTCCTATCGAGCATCTTCAATTAACCAACATTTCAGTCGAGAAGCTTCCAGCACCCACCTAGAAACCTTCTGTGCAATCCGAGAAACCTTCCTCTTCATCCCATCCTCCCGAGAAAGTTTTAGGAGACAAGGAGAAGGTGTAGAGTTGTTTGTACTTTTCTCTCTGTTTTATTTTCTTTGTCAAATGTAACTTTGAACTATGTACTTCTCTTTTATGATGCAATAAAATTTAAAATTTTGATTGTTCATACTGTTGATTCTCTTCTTCTCGCTCTGTCTGCATTTTATTGATTCTTTCCATCTCTTTTCTTTACTAGTTTATGTCTAGAATGGAACTCTTGTCAGCTCATGATAAAAAATTATTGAGACAATGCAATGAGAACTTCAAAGCTGGTCATACAGATATGACTGAAGCTCAAACCCTTGATTTCCTCGATCAAGATGCTTCAGAGCAAGCAGTTGAAGCCTACTAGTATTTAAAGTGTCTACTTGACCGGGCAGTGGCTAATAATGTAGCGTATTATGAAATGATTGAAGACCTCCAGGGCACTCTTGAGGAGCTTCAACAACAATACAAGGAGTCTACAGCCCTTTTGCACCAGGGATATGAGAAGAAGTATCAGCAACTAAGTGTTGATAAAGGATATGATAGATTGATTGTTGCCTATGATGTGAGGGAGAGAACTTTGAAGACTGAGGTCGAAGAGCACAGGCAGATAGCTAAATTGCTGGATCAAGAAAACAATAACTTGCGCGGAGAGATATCTCAATTGAAGTCTGCAGCATCTTCCTCGAACGCCGTAGTCCCTGTCAACGACGAGGGCTTCTCTTTCTTTGAGGTCAAAAATGCCAATTTGAGAGACGAATTGGAGACTTTGATGAGAACTAGAGCCTCTAATTCTTCTCGCGGTCGAGCAAGAGGTTCTTGAGGACGAGAAAGAGCTTCCCAGCTTACTATTGAAGAGCAAAGAACTCAATCAGCTTTGGAGAATCAGGCCTTTCAGCTAAAGGCGAAGAATCAAGCATTAGCAGAGATGTCCAAGAAAATTATGAATTTGGATGAGCAGTTCTCTACACAAAAGTCTGCCTTGGAGAATAAAGAACTTTTCATAAAAAATATCCACGAGAAGCTGGAAAGGTTGACTTATCAATTCCACAAGCAACCTAGAGAATTTTGGATGGCTGGATATAATGAAGCCCTCTATCACCTCGATGACCGGATTCAGCAGTCGAACAACGAGGGGTACAAGCAAGGATGGTTAAATGCCTTGGGTGTGCTACAATTGGAACAAGGTCACTATTTGTGGGATTACTATAATCCTGGGTTGCTTGACCTTCCAGTGCCACCATTTAAACTCGACATGAGCTGGATTCCTGCTCGGGCAATCCCTCAGTGTTTGATTTCCAAATATCTTGGCGACTACAGTCTCCATTCCAATGTTGAGATATCTCGCCCGGAGCATCTACTCGATCGGTCATCTATGATGAACATCAGGATGCCCAAAGACCTTAATTTCATAAATTCCCCTTATGCTTTAGACGATCCTCCTGCTGGCGAGGAACCTGCTTCAAAAGCAGAGGGGAAGAAACCAATAGAATAGGAATCCTGATGTAATAATTAATATGTATTTCATTCTCGATGTATTTTGCTCTAGATTTAATAAAAGACTTCTAGTTTTACTTGCAATTTCGATTGTCTTGGAAATATTTTGTAAAACATTTCTTTTTATTTACTAATGAATGTGCACGTATATCTGTTAAAAAGATAGAAATACTTTGTGTTACTTTAAATTGCTGATCAACTAAAGTTGGTGAAAATTTATTGTTGACTATCTTAATTTAATGATAATCAATTGTCGAACAACCAGAGTTGATGATATTTTGTTTTTTGACCAACTATTTAAAATGCCATAATCAACTGTTTCTGACCAACCGGAGTTGGTGTCTTTCGTTCTCGACCAACCTTAGTTGGTAATTTTTTTTTTATTTTTGACCAACTTATAGTTGGTGGATTTTCTTCCCAACCAACCGGAGTTGGTATTTCTGGGAAATTTTTATTCCCGACCAACTTATAGTTGGTGGATTTTCTTCCCAACAAATCGGAGTTGGTATTTCTGGGACATTTTTGTTCCCAACCAACCGGAGTTGGTATTTCTGAGAAATTTTTATTCCCGACCAACTTATAGTTGGTGGATTTTTTTCCCAACAACCGGAGTTGGTATTTCTGGGAAATTTTTGTTCCCAACCAACCGGAGTTGGTATTTCTGGGAAATTTTTATTCCCGGCCAACTTATAGTTGGTGGATTTTCTTCCCAACCAACTGGAGTTGGTATTTCTGGGAAATTTTTGTTCCTAACCAACCGGAGTTGGTATTTCTGGGAAATTTTTATTCCCGACCAACTTATAGTTGGTGGATTTTCTTCCCAACCAACCAGAGTTGGTATTTCTGGGCTTGATGCGTAGTGTGCAGCATTAGTACTCCGAAAAATTTTCAACAAAAGAGAGAATTGGGCGAAATAACCAAAACTTAATTCATATCGAAGAAAACTGCATTACATAGAGATGAGACTACTTATAATATTTACAAAGATGCTCTGCATTCCATGCATTCTTAAACTCATCCCCTTCTAAAGTTTCAATTCTATATGTCCCTGGTCGAACAACCTCTGTTACTCTGTAGGGCCCATGCCAGTTAGCTTCCAGTTTATTATGTTTTTGAATTACTTTCTTCAGCACATAGTCCCATTCTTTCAGTTTGCATTTCTTCATTCTCTTATTGTAAAACAAAGTTGTTCGTTACTGGTAAGCAGCATTCCTGATGGCTTCTTCTTCTCTAACTTCCTCGAGCATGTCCAAGTCTAACCTTCTCATTAAGTCACTGACAGGGGAATTAAAGTTCAGCACTCGGTGTGTTGGGAGGACCAGTTCGGCAGGTATAACAACTTCACTTCCAAATGGCAGCATATATGAAGATTCTCCTGTTGCTGCTCGGGGTGTAGTACGATAAGCCAACAGTACATAATGTAGCTCATTGATCCAATTTGCCTTTGCATTATTTAATCTTTTCTTCAAGCCATTCAGCAGTGTCCTGTTCGTCACTTCAGTTTGCCCATTGCTTTAGGGAGGGCCTGGTGCAGAGTGGGTTTTTAGTATGTTCGACTGATGACAATATGCAGCGAACTCCTCATTATCAAATTGTGTTCCATGGTCGGTGATGAATGCATGGGGAAGACCATATCTACAGATGATATTTTTCCAAATAAATTGGTACACTTTTTCGTACGTCATGTCGACAAGAGGCTCAGCTTCCACCCACATAGTAAAGTAATCCACTGCGACGACGAGATATTTAAATCTTCCTATGGTCGTTGGAAGTGGACCAACCAAGTCAATTCCCCACATAACAAATGGCCAAGGGGAAGTAATGGGTGTCAACAATGCTTGGGGAGTTCTTCGGATAGTTGAGAAGCGTTGACATTTGTCACATTTTTTTGCATATGCTATGCAATCAGCCCTCATTGTTGGCCAATAGTATCCCTGCATCATTATCCTTTACAGAAGTGTTCGACCTGCTACATGGGCTCCACAAGACCCTTCATGGACTTCTTCGATAAAGTCTTTCACCTCGGCGGGATCTACACATCTCTGCAAGCCAGCTATAATTCCTCGTCTATATAGAACACCATTGGTTAATACATAACGAGCAGCTTTAAACTTTAGTTTCTTAGCTACTAGTTTGTCAGTTGGCAAATACCCTTCTTCAATGTATGTCCTGAAAGGATCCATCCAAGATGGTCCTAAATCAAGGGTAATAAAGTTCATCATAAGATCTTCATCTATGCTCCGACTAGCCAAGACTTCAATTGGGATTATTCTCCGTAGCTCGATAGTCAACACATAACTGTAGCGACCCATCTCTCTTATTTACGAACATTACGGGAGCACCCCAAGGTGAAGTACTCTTACGAATGAAGCCCTGACCCAACAACTGCTTGATCTAATCCCGTAGATCCCTCATCTCTACTGGAGCCATACGGTAAGGTGCACAAGTTATCAGTCGAGTGTCTGGCATCAAATCTATCACAAACCCTATCTCCCTTTCTGAGCAGTAATTATTGTATGTCCTTAAAGATATCAGGGATCTCACGAACAACCGAAATCGAATAAAGTTGTACCACTACCTCCTTAAAGGTATCCTCCTCTATATAATATAAATGGGTCGACGAACCTCCCTCAGGACGAGGCATTTCCAGCAAAAACATCTCCTGACCTGCTATGGAAAACATAATACTACGTCTATAGCAATGAATCATAGCCATATACGTAACTAGCCAATCCATCCCAATAATAACGTCATACTCGGGCATCTCTAAGACGAGCATATCGATCGATAAAAACCATTTCCCAATATTTATGCTTACTCCCCGACATATAAAGAATATCAAAGACCCACAGCCCATCGGTGAGTCTACACTAGTAGTTGTGTTATCTATCGTGTCTAAGAACCCCGTGGCACATACAAAACTAGTGGAAATGAAACTATGTGAAGCCCTTGTGTCAAATAATATCCGCCCCAAAGTACCCTAGATAAAAAACATACCCTCGATTGTGGGAGGGTCCTGATGGACGTTGTGGACACGCTCATAATGCAATTGTCCACGCTACACTAGAACAGCTGGAGCGGCTAGTAAAACTGGTACTTAGGGTGGTGCTGGGAGGGCAACTGGAAATATCAGTCGTTGGGGCTCCTGATGAGTGCCCTGTTGCTTCTACTGCGGGGCACTACCCCTCTGAGAATAATCTTGATATTTGTGGCCAGTGTTTCCACATGTAAAGCACCTCCCTAGAAAGTGTCCTCCACTCTTCCCCTGCTGTCCTCGGCCCTAATGGACGTTACCACCACTCCCCTGGCCCTACTGACACTGTTGGAAATGTTGTTGCCCCTGCTGGCCCTGCTGACCAGGATAGACCTGATGGACCTTCCTAAAGCCTCCTTGCCCCTGTCTAAAGTCTACAGAATGGAATCTCTTAGTAGGGTCCCCCTGATGGAAACTCTGCTCACCCTGATGGACTTGTCCCTGAGCTACCGGTGCCCCACTAGCACTACTGCCTCCTATTCGGCCCTGTTGGCTGGACTCCCTAGCTCGTTTGCTTCCCTGCTGATGGAAGCGGTCGTGTAGGTAATTTAATAGAGCAACATTAACCACATCAGAATACGTGGCCAATTAAAGATTCCCTTATTAATTCTGGCGAATCCTCTAAGTCAATCCATCCATAAACCTTTGGATCGTCTTCTCCTCTGTCGGTATCTCATTTGGAACAATATTCAAAAGATCTTTAAATTCTTCCTCATACTCTCCAACTATCTTCCCTTCTTATTTAAGGTTCAACAGTTTCCGCCTCATCTCAGTCTGCACGGCGGAAGGGAAGTACTTGCGATCAAACTGCACCCTGAACTCTCGAATAGTCCAAAAATCACGCTCCTCTGCAGTGGTAATGGAATCCCATCACTATAGCACTGCTCCTACCAACTTAAAGGTAGTTAAATCTGCTTTTGCACGTCCTTTCACTCATGCATCCTCAGGTGTCTCTGTATATCCTTCTTCCATTCACTTGCCTTTACCACATCTGAACTTCCTGCGAACTATGGAGGATGTGCCTTTTGAAAGGCATCTCTGACGCGCTCCCAAGCAGAAGGGAAAGCATTGGTTGGTGTTGGATCCACTGCTGGTGCCTATGGTGGCGCCTGCTGTACCACGGCTAATGCTGCATTCATCGCCTGTACTACAATAGCGGTAACTTCCGCATCATTCATCATGCTCTGGGCCGGAGCTGTCTGAGGATCGGGCTGGGCATCCGTATTGGCTCACTGTACACATCTGGGAGGCATAAAAAATGAGAGAGAAACTTTATAAGTCCACAGTAAATATCTAAAATAGCTGAAGATGTAGAACGCGTAATTAATGAATACAACAGTCCTAAATATAGGGCTCTATATCAAATAAAACTACGCGGAAAGCATAATAAGCTGCACAGATCCTAAGGACTCTAGAACCTGATGCTCTTATACCACCTGTGACACCCCACCTAATTAAATATAGGGTGATCAGTCCTTTATTAAATTAAATTAGAATATCCAGTTGGTTCAGGTTATGCATCACTGTCGAAAACTTTATTATTAAACACTAACCATCTAATATTTAAAAAGTTTGATGTCAAAATTTTATCTTTTAATTAATATAAAACTAGGTTAATGAATAATTAAACATTCACCATTCACACCAATATCATATTATAGGAAATAACTACAATAATAATTGTCAACTTACAGTCTAAGTACCAAATACAATAATCCAACATAAATAAACCAACAACTGAAAGAACTAAATAATTAAATCCAAAATCTCTGAATATATAATTAGAAAAGGGGCAACATGCCCTAACATATAAAATAACTCAAAAGGAAGGAATGATGGAAAAAGAGACATCCACTACCAAGGTCCTGTAACCTCCACTGCAGCTACAACTCGTCAAGTGAATCGAACTCCTATGCCTGGTGTCCTTGCGGCTGGGCACCTAAAATAATTTGACAAGAAAAGAGATTTGCATAAAACGGGTCAGAGACCAAGTGGAAAACAGTTTAAAAATCAGTAAGTGGTTAAAATGAGTTAATATCACATATATTATTCATGTTAGATTATCGTACTCACTTGAGATGCTCACCTCTCATCTAATGTGCACTCCTAACGTACCTTCAAACCTTACTAGTTTCTATTCCCACACTAATTAGTTCTTTACAGTCTAACATCTAATATAGCCCAATGTCGTTCTCATTTATATCTCTGACAATATACGTAATACGTATATATGTCCAATCTCTCTTTAACATGAATAAGCACTGTTTCAATTTAATCTAATCAAGTTTTCATTAACTAAATTCATTTCGGATTTCATTATCAATCAGATCTACTTAATTCACATAGTAGATAATATCACAAGTATATATATGCATACACTCTATTATATATATATACTAGGGTGTACCCGTGCCGATGGCACGGCGATAAATCTGTTCCCGTAATATTTTATCCCCGTGCCGATGGCACGACGATAAATTTGTTTTCGTAATATTTTTATTTTACACGTGTCACCAATATTGCAAATATAAATACTATATTTTAAACGTGATATCACGGGGATAAATTTTCTCCCTAATATTTGTGATTATAAAACACGCACACTACCAAAAATTGAGAAAAAATTAATGGCCTAAGATACTCATTTCACTCGAGTAAATAAAAATTATCCATCAAATAAGGTTTTAAAATTATACATTCTCAAAGTAACCCGAGCTTGTTCAACTGCAGAACATTAGGATTGTTTTGCATGACTTACAAAAAATACTAACAAAATATTAAATCTCCGATTTAATTTTTCTTTTATTTATATTTCAAGTTACTTTTGAAATGATCTTTAATTAGAGCAATATGTGTAGTATGAATTTTTCCACATGTAATCATACTCTGATATTTAATTAGAGCAAACAATTTATGTTCTTAATTGTTTTTATCGTGACTATTTTTTATATTTTCTATTTGTCGTTGTATTAATTACGTAACACCATTTTTTTTAAACCTTAAATTTCATAACTATTTTTTAAAACTCCTCCAAATATCATGTAATATAAAAAGTTGATAGAATTTAAAAAGCTTAGGTAATCCTTCAAACCAAGTTCAAGAAATTTAAAAAGTTTATAGAATTACATTTCAAACTACCAAATTCAGTGACTCGCATACACATGTATCAAATTTCATATAAAAGATTGAACAACATTAAACAACCACATAAGCAACATCATAAGTTACAATTTCAACATAAAAACATATAATAGATGCAACAAACCAAATGAGAACCTTGTGATAATAATCTAAAAAAAATTGTTAGTATTATAAGTCAAATATGAAGAATATAACAATCATCAAGGGAATAAATCTAAAAACTAAAAAATTTATTACTGAAATTAGAAATAAATTTAGAGCATGGAAGTTGAGGCTGATTTTGCCGACCCAGGAAAGGGTGAGGGTGATTTCGTATCCTGGCAGACTATCTGAGGTGTTGAGGTTACGAATGAACGTTGAAGCCACGCTAGTGCCCATCGAGATTACAATTTAAACATACCTTGAAATCAGATGTCCAAGCTTCATAACAAATTAAGCTGAAGACCTGCCCCAAAATCGTCTCTCTCTCTCCTGCAACTACAAAGTGAGAGCAGTTGTTGCTAGATAACACCCACAAATCAAGATGTCAGTACTGAAAGAGGCAAAATGGTTACTATTTAAAATAGATGACTGTCATTTTATTGAGCCTGGTTCTCCGATATGATGTAGGTGTCCTTTTACTTGAGCCTTGTGCTCAAGATAAGGTGGGACCATCAAATCTTGCTTTTAATCCTAAGGAAGTACAACCACCTTACGAACCATTTTCAGATTTAAGTAAAAAAATCACGGTAAGCAAAAATTGGTCCAACATCGAACATAAAACCGTAGACGTCTTCTTAAATACCAGGTACTTTAAAGTGGGAAAATTGACTTAATATTGTACATAAATTTTAAACAGCTAAATTTTAATAAAAATACATTTTAAGTGCATTTTATTATTAAAAAAACTCAAAAACACATCAATCAATATTCAATTCATTATCTATAGTGCCAATACATTCTGGAGCATCCAAAAGCTTATATCTTAAACAGGGTAAATTAATTAATTATTTTGATAGTAAATAAAACCCCTGCAAGCTTAATGAAGTTTTTCCTTCGAAATGGTTCTTTTATACTAAAATATATTGTACTTCACCACCTAAAATAATAAGTTATTCATTCGCAAACTGAACCAAATGATTATTCCAGTGCTTAAATATAACATAAGTCTTTTCTCTATCCATAGGAACAACCATTTAACTCACTAACAGCCACCTCATTTTTGTAGATCTGAACAAAAGCTAAGAAAAAAGGATATGTAAATAAATCTGATACTAATTTAAACCAAAAATAAAAACCATATTAGATTAATAAAGCAAAAACACCCTTGAAAACCAATATGAAATGCCTTGTAAACGGAGTCAAATAATACATGTAGTTATCCAGAAATCCTTCAAAAATGTAAGCGAAGCTCCAACAATTAAAACTACAGCTAGATAATTAGTACCAACATCAAGTCGTGACATAGCTAGATAATTAAAACAGAGATTTACTCTCACCAAAAATATAGAAGATTGTCTTCAGATCCTATTTTTTTCTCTCTTCAGCATGCATCTCTTCAGGTCCGTGACATAGTTAGATAATTAGTATCAACATCAAGTCGTGACATAGCCACATAAACTGTTAGAAATGAAAAATTCCATTGGTGAGAAACCCATTTCCGATTTTGTGTCATTTCCAGAAAATAGTACAACAAAAAAATCGCCAGAAATGTTGTATTGTTGTACATTTGATCAAAGGTAGACCACACCGTGTATTGTACAGAGAAAAATTCCACCGCGTGTCCCTTGTTACAGATTTGTCGAGAGAGAGGGATATGGGTTTTGAGCACCCAGCGTATTGTTTGAATCGTTTTTGGTTTGAATAGTTTTTGATGTCTCCGATTAAAGAGAGAGGAAATGGGTACTGAAGAGATGCATGATGAAGAGAGAGAAAAAAATAGGCATGTACCTAAGTAAGGTGTGTTGCTTTGGGAGAAGTGTTAACGCCCCCGTGTTGCTTTGGGAGAAATGTTAATCCCCAAAAAATATTTCCCCTCAGTAATTTGGAGTCTTGAATGGTTAACCCAATCACTCCCTGCTTTCCTCTGTTTACCATCAGGTATGAGATATGAGTGTAATCTCATGCTTGATGACAACAGTTGTGAAAAATGGGTCTCGTCTGTAGAGCTGTACAGCCAGCATGTTTATCCATCACCGTGTTTATCCATCATTGTAAAGCCCATTTATCCATCCGTGTTTATAGATCTGCAAAAATATAGAGAGATACTGGGAGTGTTTTATTTTTAGATCTGTATTCTTCGATCTATAACACATGTAAAAATGATATCAACAACTACTGTAATGAACACAGTACACACAAAACATGAAACATAAATGAAACCACTTTCAAGACCACAATAATAAAGAACCTCAGGTCCTAGATCCTAAATCTGTAAAACTTCAATACACATAAAAAAATAAAGAGGGGGTACCGTGAGTGTTTCATTTT
Organism: Sambucus nigra; assembly: GCA_949130495.1. NCBI lineage: Eukaryota > Viridiplantae > Streptophyta > Magnoliopsida > Dipsacales > Adoxaceae > Sambucus > Sambucus nigra. The sequence goes on along the minus strand of OX422209.1, from coordinate 139,931,105 downwards.
TAGATCTGTATTCTGCAACACATGTAAAACAAATCGTAATAAAACAACCAAAAACCACCCGTATACACAAAACACAAAAAGAATGATAAATCACTAATATGATAGAGAGAGAGCATTGAAAATGGGAGTGCGGATATGGGAGAGACGTGAGGTAAGCGGCACAATTGATTTTCCCAATGCGTTCAACTCAGACCTCGAGCCTTGTGTTTTTAGTGGGTACAAATGGTCAGCGGCACAATTGGTTTTGGAGATAAAACCAAGATGTAATCTCAACCGTAAGTTGATAAAGACCAAATTCATAAACTTTCGATCTGAGCCATTAGTTGGGGAAGAAAAAAAAACCCTCCTCCTTTATTATATATATATATATATATATATATATATATATAGAGAGAGAGAGAGAGAGTTAGGCTCTCCAATATACCTCATTAAACACACCTATGAATATACCTATTTTTTTAAAATAGGAAAAAAATTAATTTTGAATTGATATTTTTATATGAGTTCATGATATTTCAATGTACCCCTGTAAAAACATTCAACTCAAAATAATGTGTTTTGATATTTTTAAAAAATACGAAAAAAAATTGACACTTTTAAAGGGTAAAAACTGTCAGTTTTTTTACCTTTTTTTTTAAAATAACAAAAGACATTATTTTCAACTGATTTTTTTTACAGGGGAACATTAAAATATCATGAACCCATATAAAAAATATATCTCAAAATTATTTTTTTATTATTTAAAAAAAAGGGTATGTTGGTAGGAGGTATATTGGAGAGCCTGACTCTCTCTCTCTCTCTCTCTCTCTCTCTATATATATATATATATATATATATATATATATATATATATATACACACACACACAATACTGCACCCCCAGACACAACTGCGGTGCATGCATACTCTGCTATCATATCCTGGTGCATCTCTCATTGCATAAAGGACCATAGGTTCAATCTCTCATGAACCATCAAAACAAACACATATATTGGAGGCGAACATAGTTCCAAGACGATGGGATAAAAACGTACCTATGCACCCATACAACCTTCATCACTATCATTGTCACATATACTCCCATACCTAGGTTCTATTCTCTACTGGTACAAATCAAGATCCCACCCGAAGGCTCGTCAAGGCATGATTGTCCACAACGCGCAACCTCCACCCGATAGCAATCAGCGCAGGTATGTTAGACACATAATAGTTCAATCAATAAGTATTAACACAACTTATTACACTCATTAGATATTCACGCAACCCAAATCCACGAATTTATATGTAACATTATCGTCTCTACTACTCTCAATACTTTAACCGTATGATTTATCTATCTACCGTATATATTCTCTAAGGCTCTCTCACTCCAACGTATTCCCTTAGTAGTTACACAAATCATCTCACTACTAGATTATGAAATGAAGATACTCCATAATAGCGTAGGTTCTATTCTCTCACTTGATTTAACCTAGAAGGATTTTAACTCGTTCGAGCGAAAATTTGCATTTTTGAAATCTCGTTAGAAGATGGGAATTCTCGTTCGAACGAGGTCGTTTGAACGAGAATCTCACTTCGAACGAACTATAAACCAAATCTCGTTGGAATTCTCATTCAAACGAGGTCATTCGAACGACCTGGGCAGGTCTTCGAATGAGAATTCAAAGTTTGTCCCTGACTCCCAAAAATTTCGTTTTCCCAATTCATTAAATAGAAAAATCACTTAAAACTCATCCTAATTCAAATTCAACAACTCTAAACTATATCCCCTAGTATTAGAACACTTTCCCATCCATTTTTAACATCAAATCCCTAAAATTTCAACATGAATTTTGATTAATTTCTCAAATCTTCAACAAGACCTAATTTCATATAATCACCATTAATGACCCACTAAACTCATATATGATTTCATGGTTTCAACAGATAAAATCAAGTTTCTAATCCCCAATACATGGTTATTCAACTACATGCAATTATTATACCACATTCATGAATAAATTCCCAATTTCAAGATATTATGATTTGATCGTCAACTAAATTAACATGAATTATATATGCTCTAAAATCCAGCAAGATAAACACTTGCCTTTTTGTGAACTTCTGATTCGCTGAATGAAACTGGTATAGGGGTGATCCTCTCTTCACGATCTACACGTTGGTGTGATTTTTGGTGTGAGAGCTTGAGTCTTTATCCCATGGCACCTATGGAGTTCTTCTTCTCCCTCTTTGGTTCTCTCTCTCTCTCTCTCTCTCTCTTAGGTTTGGAAACTGGCAGACAACCTATTACCCACTTACACGTCCATTTTAATTATCTATTTTCATCCATTTTAATTCCCCAAAATTTCAAAAGACCAAAATACCCCTCTGGGGTGTCGATTTGGACTAAATTGCCCCTAAATCAAAATAAAACACTCGAGTAGAGTTTTATGATTAACTCGACCCTTTTGGACTCAGTGGCGTACTTGAAATGATCGTATGAGTTATTTAAAAGTAAATTATCTTTTTAGCCCGATAAATTAATACTGACACGACTCACACGCGCGTCCTAACAAAGTGTATTGCATTTACCGTATTTTTTAGTCCCGACCATAATAGTATTTTCGTAATCATATATTACTTTACTCGCTAAGTAATATTCAACATAATTATCATGAATACATACTAACTCTCATCACGCTAGTAATTGTGGCATTTAAATCCGGACTAATTATAAATAATTTTTCTCCATTTAAATTAATTAATCCTAATTCCATAATTAAAATAAAATCCCTAAAAAATATGGGGTATTACAGGTTATATTTTTTCGGCATGTGCGTGAATGTTGTAATATGATGATATATATATATATATATACGGGTAAAATACATGATGTGAATTGTATTATTTACTATATAACTCGTGAAAATGTTATATAATTGTAAATGAAAATAATGATTTATTAAGTTAATGAGATATACAACTTTTAAATCACACATTAAACGTACTCGGGTTAGGGTAGTGTGACAGGATGGAACAATATAACAAGAACTAGTTACGGGGTAGATGACTCGATTAATTATATAGAAAAACGGTAGGTGTTCACATTAGTTGAGGGATGAGTCGATCCTCATGAGAGTGAGACACTAGCTTAAATATGAAGAGAATCCATGAATTTTAATTCACTGAAATTTAATTCACTTGCTAAATATTTTCAAAATATTTTTGGTTCTAACCCTTGCTATCTAAAATTTTTAAAAACCCTTTTAGGGATCCAACCACAGGGGCGTTAAATTTGATCTTATTCCAGGGTTCGTAGATGCGGTACATGTGGGTGTTGCAGGACTTGCATTAAACGCTTCCTTTATTCACTCCTTGATAGGGATAGTATCTCAGTTGTACTTTCGAGCATGTTGCTCATGGCAGTTTTACACTTTATTTTAGTTCATTTTATCAACTATATTTTCTATGTATTGGATTTATTTTGGTTTGGTTGTTTCTAGTCAATGTAAATTCAGCTGACACTTATTCAAATGCTTGTAATATGGTTAGAATTATTTATATTGTGATGGTTATGTTGGGTTTCTTCTTGTACTTATTGTTTGGTTAATTCAAAAGATAAAATTTTGACACCGGATTAATTAATCATTAGGTGGCTAGCAATTAATAAGTTCGATAGTGATGCTAAGAATAAACCAGATGGAAATCCTATTGAATTTGATAAAGCCCTGATCACCCGATATTTAATCTGTACGGCTTACTATGATTTCACTGTTGCATTCTTTTGATATAGAGCCCTATTATTAGAAATGTTGACTCATGTTTATGCTTATGATATCGTACTTATGCTATTAAGAATTGTATTAATAGTGAAATAATGCAATTCGTTTTGAATTTCATATGTCGCCCAGGAGAGGGAGAGGTCGACCCGCGAGGGCAGCCGCCAGAGGTGGAGAGGGAGAGGCTCATCAGGAGCTCAAGATCCCATAGCCATAGGCCCCATCGATGTTTGTATCCACGACACAAGTAGCTGACATTGTGATCCAGGTGTTCAATGTCTCCATGACAGCCATGGAAGCATAGTTTCCTTAGCCCCAGCCCCAGCCCCAGCAGCCAACGGCCCTAGTTTTTCAGGCCCACCCGAGCCGTCAGAGTGGCAGCGGGTTAGGGAGGCCTTTCAGAAGGGCCATGCCCCAGAGTTTCAGTACCGTGTAGAGGTGATTTTAGCCTATCAGTGGAAGAGAGAGATGCAATGCCACTTGGGCATGGTCGAGTGCAGCGAGCTTCGGAGTCAGATACTGGCTACATTAACTGGGGCAACCTTGCAGTGGTGGGAGTCGACAACCACTATTAAAGAGAGAGATTCGATGACTATCATCGAGTTTTGGGTGTGGTTTGATCGCGAGTACTTTCCTTCCACAATTGAGATCGAGATGAGGAGGAGATTCAGGGAGATGATTTAATGTGATCGTTCTGTGGCGGAGTACGATGAGTTCACCCATTTGGCTAATTTAGTGCGAAACGAGGTGAGTAATGAGGAAAGAAAGAAGGCAAAATTTATTGATGGTTTGGCTTGGAGGATCAGGAAACATTGATTGGGAACCCTACTTTGGAGACATATTTTGATGTCCTCAATGCAGTTTTGTTGCACTATCAGGACCATCGCTTGAACCTGAAGGGAAGTAAGAGGGGAGGTGATCTGAGCCAGTAGGGAAAGGCAATTTGGGGTGTTGCTAGTGGAGCATAATTGACAGGTAGCCAACAGGGGAGGGATATCCTCCAGGGGAATCCTGCTAAGAGAGTTTGACCTGGAGGTCAGGGGTTTAAGCAGGGCCCAAATTAACAGCAGTTTCCTCAAGGACGCCAGGGACAAGGGAACCATGGGGGAGGCTAGCAGGGATAACATCAGGGACAACCTCGTTTAAGGCCAACATGGCCAGCAACAAGGAAACTTTCAAAGGCATTTCTTTGGTTGCGACCAACCTGGACATCTGATGAGGAAGTGCCCATAGAGACGTAGGGGCATACAACAGGGCGCCCCACAGGGACAACAAGTATAGATGCCTTGATCTGCACCAGCTCCACCAGCCCTATAGCAGTCGAGGTAGCTACACTACGGGCATGTGTATAACATCTGGGATGTTTTGATTCCACGAGCCCCTCAGGCGTCGCCAGCAGTCGAGGGTAAGTTTCCTATTCATGGACATGCGGGTAGGATTCCTTTTTATACTGGTACATCACATTCATTCATTAGGACCAGATTCGCTAGAGTTGTTGGGTTGTTACAGTCGGGTACATAGTTTTCTTTTGTGTGTAGAGTCACTTATGGAGGTAGGTTACTCATTCACTTAATCTGTAGAGGAGTAGACATTATGATTGGGAGACTAAGTTTAGAAGCAGACCACTTAGTGTTAGATATGGAGGGATATTACATTATCACAAGCATGGATTGGTTAACAGGATATAGGGTGACGGTGGATTGTTTCGAGAGGACCATAATGTTTTCCATTCCGGGATTTGAGATATTTTTTGTGGTGATGCCTCTTCCCGAAAGAGGGTCGCGAACTCATTTATATTACATTGAGGAGGAGACCTCCTAGGTGATGGTGATTCCAATAGACTCGATTCCAATCGTGAGGGACTTTGAGGATGTATTTCAGGACATACCACGGTTACCACCTAGTCAAGATATTGAGTTTGTTATTGATTTAGCACCGGGTACAAGATTGATTTCTCGAGCACCTTAACGCATGGCCCATTTAGATATGCGTGAGTTGAGAGAATACATTTAGTAGCTTTTGGGCTAGGGTTTCATTCAGCGGAGCACATTGCCGTGAGGTCCTCCTATGTTGTTTGTGAATAAGAGTGATGGTTCGCTCCTATTGTGTGTCGACTATAGGGAGCTGAATAAGGTCACAATACGGAATAAGTATTCGTTGTTGAGAATCGATGACCTATTTTATCAGTTGAGAGGGGAGACATACTTCTACAAGATTGATTTGAGATTAAGGTATCATCACTTGCGTATTCGGGAGGAGGACATCTCTATAACCACTTTTCTATCACGATATTGATCGTATGAGTTTCGGGTGTTGCCATTTGGGCTCACCAATGTGCCAATTAGGGCTGTAAATCGGGCTGGGTGAGCCGGGCTTGGCGCTGCTCAGGCTCGGCCCGAACTCACATACCCATGCTCAAGCCCGAATTATTTTTTCCCACCTAGGGCCAAAATGGGCTCATAAATATTACGGGCTTCGGGCCCGATTTCGGGCAGGCCCGATTTCATTTTTTTTATTAAAAAAGTTTGAATTAATTTTTTTCTTGTATTTCCATCATGGACAAAATTATACATTAAAATCTAATTGATATTTCATGAAATAAAATATATAATTATGAAATGTATTAAATTAAAACAAGGGAAATAAGAGTGAAAAGCTACAAATGCCTATTAAATTTCAGACATTTAGCATAATTTGATCACTTACAAAGGCCTATTGTCACTTGATCAATTATTAAATCAAATACCCATAATGAGATTAACAATAAAATCACAAAATTGAAAATCACATGTAATCTAATGTATTATTACAAATGATTTTTTTTTAGAAAAAATAATAAATGAAATAAAAGGATGAAACCTAATTGAACAATATTAACATAAATATGTTATATTATATAAATTATTTATTTATTTAGTTATTAATATGAAGTTCGGGCTTCGGGCCCAATTCGGTCTTGGCGAAGTTCGGGTCAAGCTCGGCCCAAAATTCATTCGGGCTTGGAATTTTGGCTCAGGCTCGGCTCGGTTCAAACTCAAATAAAGCTCGGCCCGAAAATAGCGGGCCGAACGGGTGGGCTTCGGGCCTCGGGCGCTCAATTTACAGGCCTAGTGCCAATAGTGTTCATGGATCTCATGAACATTGTTTTCAGAGAGATTCTCAACCAGTTCGTCATTGTGTTCAAAGACGACATTTTGGTCTACTCGCGCATGGAGGAGGAGCCTGCAGAGCATATGCGTATGGTTCTGCAGACATTACAGAATCACCAGTTGTAAGCCAAATTCAAGAAGTGTGGGTTTTGGCTACGGGAGGTTCCTTTCCTTAGCCATATTATTCCAGACCGGGGTAATGTTGTTGATGGTATCGACGGTGAGGAAGTAGGGACAACCCACGACACCGACCGAGATTCGTTGCTTTCTGGGGGTTGGACGGGTATTATCGTCACTTAATTAAGGGATTTTTAAAGATTTTGGGCCCATTGATGAATTTGACTCGCAAGGGGGGTGCCATTTGTATGGAGCAACCAGTGTCAGTAAGCTTTCGATGACTGAAAGGATAAGTTGACATCAACAACCTTACTTGCTTTTCCTAGGGGAGGATTGGAGTATTGGGTATATATGGATGCATCCTTGCAAGTACTTAGGGGTGTGTTGTATCAGGAGGAGAGGGCTATAGCTTACGCGTCTTAAAATCTTAATCCCCGTGAGAGGAATTACCCCACCCACGACCTTGAGTTGGCAGCGTTCATTTTTGCTTTGAGGATATGGAGGAACTATCTTCTAGGAGAGCAGTTCACATTATTCACGAATCACAAGTCACTCCAGTATCTCTTCACATGAAAGGATCTGAATATGAGACATAGGCAATGGATAGAATTAGTAAAGTACTACCACTTTGATATTTAGTATCATCCTGGTAAGGCTAATGTGGTGGTAGACACATTGAGCCAATGACATACGAAGGAATTGGCAGAGGTCTGGAAAGAGAAGTGGAGTGAACTTCGTCACGACGATGAGGTTGCTAGGGCATGTATGGAAGTTTTAACGATCACGCTCGATATTGTCATACGAATGGTGAAAGCACATGTAAAGGATCCATTTTTCGAAGAAAGGGTGAGACAGTTACTAGAAGAGGGTACAAAGTCTTACTCTATCAGCTCAAAGAGAGGGCTACGTTCTAATGGGAGGTTGGTCGTGCCAGAGGATGAGGATTTGAGGCATGCCATTTTGATCGAGTCCCATGACTCTAGATTCGTGGTATATCCCGACAGGGATAAAATGTACCAGGACATGAGGAGGCAGTACTGGTGGTCGGGGATGAAGTGAGATGCAGCAGAGTTTGTCTTGAAGTGCATGATGTGTCAGCTTGTTAAGATGGACCACTAGACGCCTCCAGGGATATTGCAGCTGCTTAAGATTCCTGTGGGGAAGTGGGAGATAATTTTTATAGATTTCATTACAAGGTTGCCGACATCGCAGAGAGGTCACGATTCCATATGGGTGATAGTGGGTCGGTTGACCAAGGTAGCCCCTTTTTTACCGGTTCACACGAATTTTGAGATGATTCCATATGCGCATCTATTCATAGCAGAGATAGTTAAGTTGCACAGAGTGCCAATTAACATAGTGTCTGATAGAGACAAGATCTTTGTATCTCACTTCTGGCAGAGCTTCCAGGAGGGTATGGGCACAGATTTGCAGTTGAGCACCGCTTATCATCCAGAGACACATGGGAAAACTGATAGGGTAAACCAGATGCTGGAGAATATGCTGAGGATGTGCATTCTGGACTTAGGGGGAGGATGGGAGAAATATTTTCCATTAGTAGAGTTTGCGTATAACAACTCATACCAATTCACTATCGTCTTGGCCCCATTCGATGCACTTTATGGGAGACCTTGTCGTTCACACGTCTATTGGTTAGAGGTGGGGGACAACAAGTTGTTGGGGTCAGAGATGATTCTGGAGACATTCCCCAAGATATAATTGATTCGGGGACGTATTCGGATAGCCCAACATAGGCAAAAGATTTATGCTAATGCGAATCGGAGAGGTGTGGAATTAGAAGTCGGTGATCAGGTATTGGTTCGGGTATCTCCCATGAAAGGGGTGATGAAGTTCGGAAAGAATGGGAAAATAACACCAAGGTATGTGGGACCTTTACCTATCGTTATGAGAGTGGGTCCGGTAGCTTATAGATTGGGTTTGCCCGAGCATCTTTAGCAGATACACGACATGTTCCACATGGCATCACTGAAGAAATATTGGAGGAGTGAGAGGGATTTATGGTACATTCCACTCAAGGAGTTTGATTTCCTCCAGCCAGGTATCTTATATGAGGAGAGACCTGTAGCTATTTTGGATCATAGTGAGATCAAGCTACAGTCTAAGGTGGTACCACTAGTTAGAGTTTAATGGGGAGTGTACTTGGGAGTGGGAGGATGACATGCGAGAGCAGTATCCAGAGTTATTCATCGCAGGTACGACCTAATTTCGGGGACGAAATTCCCTTGTAAGGGAGGAAGTATGCAACACCTCGTATTTTTGGAAATTTATTAATTAATTAATTCAGTAAATTTTAAATTACTCGTGTGTCGTAATTTAATTGAATTAATTATTATTTATATTATTTAAATATTAATCTGGTGAGTCCACGATTAGTATTTATGGGATTTAAATTTACTAAGAGTATAGTAATAATTTATGAAGTTTATAGGTGAATATTAACTTTTAGTAAAATAATTTGGATGGCAATTCTAAATGTACGGTTGAGTCCGAATGGGTCAAAATAGTTGGAAAAGAGAGCCCGTGGGTAGTAAATGAGCCTCGAGGCATTTTTAGACACATTTAAGCCCCCATAAGAGCATTTGGGGCCTTTTAATAAAGATCACAAGCCTAAAAATGGGATTGGCTTAATAAACCCTAAAAGTGAGAGGGTGTGAGAGCCATCTCATTTTAGAAAACCTAATCAAGTGGAGGACAAAAGAGAGAGCAATTAGATAAACCCTGGGAGCCTAAACCAAGAACAAGTGTGGATATTGTTCATCAAATCATCATCTACACCACAGAGATTCAGACCCTACAAACCTTAAAAGTCAAGTGGTAAAACTTGCTTTTAATTAATTGTATATTTCAATTCATATCATAGTTGGTGTTAGATAAATTCCATGTTCTTAGATTACTTTAATATTTAATCTAGGTTAATTAGAATTAGATGTTCAATCTGTAGATAAATTGAGGAGTTTGAATTACTAAGCCTTAAATTTGTGGGGACTATAATTAAGACTTGGGGATTTGAAATATTGGGTTTTGTATATTTGTAAAATTGTTGCTGTAAGAATGAATATGAGTTAGGGGTTTGTAAACTTCATTAATGGCGGATAGATTTGAGGATGACAATGGAGGAGAGAGAAAACCAGGGCCGTTCGAATGACCTGACTTCCATTCTAGTGACGTCTGATGTTGTTCAAACGACAGGCAAGTCGTTTGAGCGAGAATGCTTTCCAGCAGCCTTTTTCTCTTCCCCTATTTTGGCGCTGGATTTAGTAGTGGGTTACTATTTTGGGGCTTTGGTTTGGTGGCTACAGTTATGGGTTTAATTGTGGGATATATTAATGGAATATTTAGGGTGGTAGTCCCAAGGGGGAAATTAAGGTTTAAATTGGGTGACTTAAGAACCTTAAATTAATAAGTGTGCAAGCCTGTTTGAAAAGAATTTTGAATAATAAATTATCATCATTTTATTTTTGGATCAAGTGAGCAAGTCCGGGTATATTGGTTGAGTGATGCCAAGGTAATAAATTAATTTCATGCGTGTTTAATTAAAATTGAGTCGGTATATAGACTCGTGGATAATTTGGGCTAGTGCTACGAGTTTTATGCACGGTATAGCTGGGATAAAATTTAAAGTATATCTATACGGTAGCGCAATCATAAATATCAGTGACAAGATATTTAGTAAAGGCATTCCCCCTCGAGTGCTATCATAGGAGGTTCCACGATGTGGGTGAATCCCATGGATTGAGGAGCAGGGTGAGTATAGTCCCCGGGTCATATCGTCCATATTTAGGGGTGAAACGTCTTGGTTATGATGTAGTCTCATTTTCGGAGAAAACTATGATCGCCTCCGCTGTATTTTTTTTTTCACTAATTCAAGGAGCTAACTGTGTCAGGGTGTCCCGATAGATGAGTATACCTGGATTGATAGCAGTATAGAGTACATCCGATGAGTGCCTACTCGGAAGGGTGGTTATATAATTATGACATGTGCGTGAATGTTGTAATATGATGATACCTATATATATAGTGCAGATAATTATATACGGGTAAAATACATGATGTGAATCGTACTCTTTACTATATAACTTGCGAAAATGTTATATGATCAAAATGAAAATACTGATTTGTTAAGTTAATGTGATATATAACATTTAAATCCTATATAAACATACTCGGGTTAGAGTAGTGTGACAGGAAGGAACTATATAACAAGATCTAGTTATGGGGTAGATGACTAGGTGGATTATATGGAAAAATGGTAGGTGTGAACATTAGTTGAGTGGTGAGTCGGTCCTCATGAGAGTGCGACACTAGCTTAAATATGAAGAGCATCCATGCATTTTAATTTATTGTAATTTAATTCACTTGCTAAATGTTTTCAAATTTTTTGGGTTCTAACCCTTGCTATCAGAAATTTTCAAAAACCCTTTTAGGCGTCCGACCATCGGGGGGCCAAACTTGATGTTATTCGAGGGTACGTAGCTGTGGTACATATGGGTGCTACAGGAATTACATTAGACGCTTTCTTTATTCACTCCTAGATAGGTATAGTATCTCAGTTGTACTTTCGAGCATGTTGCTCATGGAAGTTGTACTATTTCAATTCATTGTATCAACTATATTTTCTATGGGTTTGATTTATTTTGGTTTGGTTGTTTCTAGTCGATGTTTATTCGACTAGCACTTATTCAGATGCTTGTAATATGTTTAGACTCATTTATATTGTGATGGTGATGTTGGATTTATTGTTTTACTTATTGTTTGGTTAATTCAAAAGATTAAATTTTAACACTAGCTTAATTAATCATTATGTGGTTAGTAATTATTAAGTTCGACCGTGATGCTAAGAATGAACTAGATGAAAATATTGTTTAATTTGATAAAGGCCTGATCACTCGGTATTTAATTGGCTGGGTGTCATAATAATTATTTCTTCTCTGTCTAGAATAGTTAAAGTTTTTGTAAACTAGTGATTTATAGACAGGCTTATACGGTCGTTTTTTAAAACATTCATCGAGACAGTGTCCATAAACATCACAGTATGAACATTATTGGTTGCTAGATGGATGTCTCTGATTTTTAAATTGTTTGAAAAGAAGTTTATCCATTTTCTAGACATTGACCTTAGGTCTAACTGCAATAGTTTTCCATTCAAGTTCAAATCTCCTAACAAGGGGCAAACATATTTGGGTTTAGGTTTAGGAGTAGGCATTGGACAATTTTTCATCAAGATGTCTGACCCTTTTTGCTTATTCTCAATGTCAATTTTTATGGCTTGAATATCAAGACATAGATCAATAGGTCTTTTTCCAGAAGACACAAACTTTATATTTTACGAAGGTTTGGTTTGTGTCTTGCTTTTTTCATCAAAACCTATGTCTGTTTTGTCTTCAGTTATGGTTTTACTAGAGGCAAGACAATCTTCAAAAAAATTGGAATTGTTTCTAAACTTAGAATCTTTTTTGAAGATAGTTGAAACCTTTTCTTTAGATTCTCCTAATTCTATCAAATTTTCCTTGTATTTATTTTCCAAAACTTCATTTGATTCAGACAGTTCTTTAATTTTTTCAACAAAAATTTTATTTTTAGTTTCATAGGCCAAACACTGATTGGTATAGTCCTCAACGTTTTGCTTTACCATTAGGCTTAATGTTTCTATTTTCTCAGTTAACTCCTTAACAGTCTTTTCTAGTCTACTGCTCTTCCTAAGGGTATTAGTGTAAAGTGTGTGAATGTCAGGTAGATCATCATTTTCAGGCTCTTCTAGTGCAATGTGTGAATTATCCCCTAACATTTCATTTGTCGCACTCACACACCCATTCAATTCATTATTAGAGCGACCACTTTGACTCACACACAACGTCGAAGAATTTTTACTAATAAAATTGTTTTCTAAGCAAAAAGCAAATAAATGAGAAGTTGGTACAACATTATCAGTTATAACAGATCTAAGCATAACAGCATCAGAATTAGTCTCAGGCATATAATCTGATTAAACTATTTTAGCAAAGAAAGCCATACATGAATAAAAATAATTGGAGGAGTCAGGCTCATCTTCTTTAGAGTCACTCGAGTCATCCCAAGTCGGTCATATATTGACCTTAGCATTGTTATTGTTAAGTCTAACTCTACATTTACTAGCAAAATGACCTAATTTCCAACAACGATGGCATTCAAAATTCTTCATGTCAGTCCTTGGTCTATTATTGTCATCAGTGTTGTGTTTGTCTTGATTTCTCTCATGAGGTCTATTGTTATAATAATTTTAATAAACAACTTTCCCTTGTTTAGAATCAACATTGTTTATAAACTTTAAATTTTTCATAAAATGTTTAGAAATTAGGGCTATCTGATTATCTAAGTCACAGTCTTTATCAGAGTCCAAATAAATGTTAGGTACAACAAAATATGGTGTGGTCAGTTTAGATTGGAAGACTACATTGGGACTAGTGTGTCTCTTTTGATTATTGGAAAGATGTTTCTTAAATTTCGGTTCCATTTCTACAGTCTTAAGCTTGCTACTAAGGAGCTCAGGGGTCAAATATGGGTCATCTATCTCCTCAATTGGATAACGTTAGTTATCAAACATAGGGGAAGGATATAATAATTTTAAATACTATTTCTTTCCTATCATACATAATTCCATTAGCATGTAATTTGGTAATAACATCAGTCAGTCTAATGTAAAATGCACCAAAAGTCTCAGTTTTAGCCATAAGGAGAGTATTATACTATTGGATTAACATATGAATTTTTGCTGCCTTAACACGGTCATCACCTTCATGTGCAATGACTAACGTGACCCAAGCTTCCTTAGATGTTGAACATATGGATATCCCTTTAAATTCATGTTCGTTAATATACATAAATATGGCATTTTCCCCTTTATTGTTGCTTAAAGAGGCCAGTTTTTCTTCCTTTGTAAACTCATTGAGGAAATTTTTAATTCTTACATTACTACCTTCTGCAAAAAGCTTAGTTAGATGAGTATATTCATTTTCTATGGCATCCCAGGCATCATCTTCCAATGTCCCTTGGATAAAGGCAGTCATCATTACTTTTTAATAAGAAAATTGGTTCCATGAAGGAGGGGAGGCCTGGACAAATTTCCAAGAAGCTCAAATTTCTTCTCCATTGAGATTTTGTTTTTTAAGACAGTTTCAAAGCACATGATCTAACAGATTTTGAATAATGAGTACTCATTTCTGATACCAATTGAAAAACCTTACTAAGTTGTTTAACACAAGTTAAAACAATTAAGTAAGTTATGAACAACTTTTTGAGGAAACTCTTTTATAAGGCAGAATAGTAACACAAGATGTGTTTCAAAATTATGAATAGGTTTTTTTATTTTCTTGGAAATAGGTTTTAAAGTTAAACCTAATTGTACAGCAGTAATAGTAAAGAAGTAAAAACCACACACAAGACACAAAAAAATTTACGTGGTAAAACCCCAAATTAGGGGAAACATCCACGGTGACCTCTACGCCACAAAATAAAAAATCCACTAATAATCAAATAATAGTTACAAGATTACAAGCACTAAGCATGCATTCGATATTCTAAGACTAAGATAGAAATGTACCTACATGAGTTCCCCTCTCAAAGGTAATTCTAATCTGACCTCTTTGACCTTCTTAGTAGCTTCTTTGCCTTCCCCCTTGTTCTTTGTTTGCATTGCCTCTAACAACTCAAGATCTCTCAAATAAAACACACAAACTATGTGATCGTGCAAGAATGACACTGATAGTGATGTGACTATTACTACATGAAAGTATTCTGCTCACACATCTCAAGATTTATACAAATAAATCTTACAAATTACACAGTTTCTATATGACATGCAGAGAGTTTAAATCTCTATGAAAATCAGACTTCAACAACTATTTTCAGATCTGAAAAGGAATCTTTCTGAAAAATAGATTTTATCATTTCAAAACTTATTTATGTACGATATAATTTCACAAACTATAAAACTTGTATTTTTGAAACAAAGTTTTTTCAGATCTGAGATTTTAGACTATTGGAAGTCTCTTTTTCAAAGATTTTGAAAATAGAGAATGGATCTAAAGAAATATACACATATAAAAAAGATCCAACTAATAAGAGATATAGAAACCCTAAAAACTATTGTGTGATATATCTCTGACCAAATCTTACAATTTCTAGAAAGAAATGCAAGATCCACTGTGAGAAATGATTCCTAAGAGAGATGATGAGTGAAGAGAGTCTTCAAACTCAACCAAAAATCAAACTCACAAAAACCTAACTTATTCTAACTCTCAAGAGGTAGGGTTTCTGGAATAAATGAAACTATAAGAACGTGTTTTATTTTTGGAAGAAAACCTAAGGGTTTTGTATTATATGAACACTGGTTTTCTGTCTCGCTTTCTTTCTCTGTTTTCTCTCTTCTCTTTTTTTCTCAAGTTAGACGAATGACCAAATTTCTCTAAAGGCTGACCCAAGGAGCCTATTTATACTAGTCTGAGAAGGATCTGGAAAATCAAACGATTTGTATGGCTTGGATTAGTATTAACCTTTTGACTTCTAATCTAAAGAATACAAATGCACCGCACAAAGGCTTGCTCTCATTGGTTCTTATAACTCTCACTTGGATTAACTGAGGAGACATGCATATTGTAGATTAAAATGATCTAAATGCTATTATTGTATCTCTCATCTAAGATACACAAAAAACACAAATCCAACCAATATAAGATCAACACGTGTAAGGATGTGAATGACTGAAAAATGCATTTATTAGAACTTTTAATAATCCAATTTGCACTCACAAATGTCTTTACCGATTTTATATTCTACCCTGGAATAATTTTAAGGAATAATAATAATTCTAATTAAGCCCATAACAATTTAAAACATAATTATTAATGTTTAAAAATCTTTTAAAAATGCTTTAAAATGTATTTTTTTAAATTCCTAAAAATATGTAAACAGTTGTGCACACACATTAACACCTATATGCATGAATTGTGTCTAATAGTGTGTTCAAGAGATAAGATTACTTCCCTTTTTTGGTAGATGCATTGCTCTTGGACTGGATGGTGTTTGATGATGAACTTGTATATACCTTGGAGGAGACGCTCATGAAATCTAATCCTATTTTGTTTCCATATCCAAACTAGTTGGAACTCCTATATGGTACAAACTCAAGTGAGTCAACCGTATAGTGTGTTCTAAATCTTCCCCTTTGGATATTGGAGACAAAATTCTCTTAAGTAACCCATACTCGTGGGTAAAAATAAATATCCTAGATTTCCTATACAAAAGAGAGATCTACCCATTCCCATCCTAGAAAACCCTAGTTTTGGAGAGGAGAAAAGATGAAGAAATCGGGAGAGCCTTTGGGAGCCATGTAAGAAAAAATGGGTTTATTCCTCATCCAACCTTCGTCTACAACAAAGGAAATCAGACCCTACGAAATTATTTAGGCAAGTGGTTAAACTTTCTTTCAATTTAAATTGTTTCCTTACGATTCATATCGTGGTGGGTGTAATGGAAATTCCTTTTTAGGTGTGCTTTCACGTGAAAAAAATGGATGTTTATGGATCAGACAAATTATGTGGATTAGAGACTCGATTGTTGTTGTATTGTGATTTAAAAGCATTGGGATTCTATTGATATTCATATAATGGTCATCGAGATTGTTATTTTGGAATTCAAAATTAAATTTGGATAAAACGAGCATAGAGAAATTCATGAAACCAAATCAAATTGGTTACTGTTAGTGTTAAAAATTGACGATGGTTAATGACATAATTGAGAAATTAGAAACGGGTGGGAAACATATGAATATTTGGTAATTAGTTGATCTCGGTGTTGGGTTGTGGTTTAGATACCTGGATGTACAACAATGGTAATAGCATCTTGAGGTAGAAGAAGGAGGGAAAACGAAGTGAGGTCATTCGAACGACTTGGGGAGTCATTCTAACAACATTGGTAGTCATTAGAACGACCCATGGTATCATTTGAACGACGGTGAGGATTCTGGTCTACTGCTGTCTTCTACCTGGGAGTACTTTTGGGATTTCATTTTAGAGGATTGAAACAGGTAAAAGAAAGGATAATTATTAAGGGTCTTGAGAGATGGACACTTAGAAAGATTGAACTTATTAAAGGGTGTATAACCTAATAGTGGGAGTTTGTCTAATAAATTTTAAAGGGAGAAAATACTTACAGCCGTAAGAGGTGGATTTTAAGATGTATTTTTATTTAGATAGAGTGCAAATCTAAATAATTGGAATTGGGAGAAATAAATTCAAAAGGATAAAGTACGGACCAAGTTAGGGAGTCCGGGTAACATGGTTGAGTAACACCACTTGGATAAAATTAATTGAGGTGAAAATTAATTAAATTAAGAGTCGGGGAGTTGACTCGTATATTTCTTAGTCTAGGGCTAAATGATTTAAGTATGGGGTAGCCGGTTTAATTTATTATAGAGATATGTAATAAATTATCGAATATTAAATTTAATGAGAGGTGTTAAATTTAATAGTGGGATTTTGTGTAACACTACTTAAATAAATTAATTATTGTGTGATTAATTAAATTACGAGTCGGGATATAGACTTGGGTATTTTTGGGCTAGTGCTATGGGTATTTGGCACAAGTTAGCTGAACTTTTATTAAATATATGTATACGGTTAGTGTGATAGCACACACACACACACACACACACACACACACACACATATATATATATATATATATATATATATATATATATATTTGTGTGCTTTATAAATATCGGTGTGAATGATATTTATAGGAATACACACCCATCTAGTGCTATTATAGGAGGTTGCGCAATGTGGGTGAATCCCCTGGCTTGAGAAGCAGGGAGAGTATAATCTTGAGGTCATAGCATCGATTATTTATATATTGTGATTATTTTTGGGGTGAGACATCTTGGGTATGATTTTGTCTCAAGCCCAGGGAACTATGACTGCCTCCACCACGCTTATTAATTTTTCTCAAGCTCGGGAGTGACTCCGACTTGAGGTAGCCGGGTTAGAGTGAGCATACTTGGAACATGATAGGATTTTAGAGAACGCATCCAGTGAGTTATTACTCGGGAATGGATGGTTATTATACTTGACATGTGTGTGAATGTTGTAGTATACTAGTACGTATATAATATGAGTATATAATTATATACATGATTAATACAGAAGTGTGAATGTATTTCTTATACAACTAGTGTGAAAGTTATATGATATAAAAAGGGGATTTCTTAAATAACTAATGTGAAAGTAATATGATTAAAAAGGTGTTTCCTATATAAGTCGTGTTAATGTTATATGATTTAATATAGTTCAACCGATTAATAAGTTAATGAGAAGATAACTTAACAGTCAAAGTAAGAATACTCGGGTTAGAGTAGTGTGGTAGAAAGAGGTGTGATACGACTAGTTAGGTGGGGTATCTTAACAAGGAAGGTTAGAAGGCAAGCGTTAGGTGTGCAAATTAGATGAGGGGTGAGTTATACCTCAAGAGAGTTTGACACTAGCTTAAATATGAAGAGTGTGCATGCATATTTAATTATTTCAATTTAACTGCTTGCTAAATATTTTCAAAATGTTTTACTTGGGCTCTGACGTGTGTCAAAATATTTTTCAAAACCTTTTAGGTGTCTAGCCACAGGGACGTCCAGTTTGAGGATTCTATCCAGGGATGTGCATCAACAACTCGTGTGGAAGTTACACGACTTTTCTATAGATGTTTCGTTCATTTATTCCTATTATAGGGTCTTTACTCCAGTACTCATTTGGGCATGTAGTCCTCAGATTTAGTATTTAGTTATTTACCTGACCTTGTGTATCCAGATTATTTTTTCAATTTACTGTTGTATTTTATTGTTGAACCGATAGTTGATTCGGTCCTCTTTATTCATATTATTCATCCGTGTTAGATCTAGTTACGAGTTTGTGTGATGGTTTGATTATTATTTATTTCTGCATGTTGCTAATTAATGAATGATAAAATTTGGCACCGGTCTAATTACATTACTATGTGGTTAGTGACTTTAAAAAAAATCGGCATTAATGCTGAGAATGAGCCATATCAGACCAACGTTTTATTTTGATCATGGACTGGACACCCGGTATTTTAGTAGGCGGCATAAACTCATATTACAGATTTCTCTAACAGTGACCCATGTGTACAACCGAGAGTGATGTAATGCAATAGATTCATGTGTCTTTATTACTTATGGTTTCAAGAAAATCTCTAACCCCATTCTTATCTTTTATGTTTATTCACATGGGAGGGAGAAATATCTTTGTTTTTTTTATTTTTTATTGAATAATACCCGAAATTGAGGGGAGAAAGATAGAGTGAGAAAACACTATTTGTACTTTCTTCATATTAGTAAATGATGTTTTCTTTCTTTATCCATTTTAAACCATATCACCCGAAACATGCTCCCCCTTATCTGACATTCATATAATGTAGAGAAAAAATTCTAAATTTGTGTAATTAATCACATGGGAAAGACAAATATGCCTATTTTTGGATTTGACTCGCAAAGAGTAATAATTTTAATACTAAAATTTTCGAACATTGCAAATAGGAGGATCCTAGTCGTTGAACTTATTCATTGAAAATGAAATCTTTCTCACTGTTGGAGTTAATATAACTTTTTATTAGTAGAGCTTAACTCTTTGATATGTATGTTGCTTAGAAAAGAGTATTAAACTTTGAATGATCTAGACTTTGTCTATCATCTAGATCGTTAGTATATGAATGCATGTAATTGTAAACGTAAGAAAGTCCCGGATGGTGATTTTCTCAATTAAAATCAAAGTGAATTTCCTTTTATGTAAAAACGATGCGGAAGCGTAAGGATGATGGTTCAACTTTAAAACAAAATGAATTTTAATTTCATTAAAACCAAATTAACATCAAACCGAGTGAAGTAAAATTAATCAATTAATATAATCACTCAAACCGATGCATTAATCCAAGTCCTAGAATTTGCCTAAATTATATATATCAAAATTAGCAAATTAGGCGAAACCAAATTGTAGCAAAATACTTGAATTAATTAAACATTACCCAACATTTAATATAAGTCCAAATTAAATGAGTGTGATAATTAAACCAAATTTTATCTTGAATTAAACCTAAAGCATGGATTCTAAATTATTGTCCAATATAAAATAAACAATATCACACTACGCCGCGATGTACGAGGAAAAACCCAAGACGGGAAAAAACCTCGGATGGCCCTAGCCACAAGTCCACTAGATATGGAATTACAATTACAAGACAAAAGACTTACATCCTCGACTCGAACCCTCTCAAGCCTTGTTGCTCCTTCTTGTAGAAACCTCTTCCTAGCGGACAACCACGGAGCTCCACCGCGATCTCGGAATCCACCGATAGGACTTTGTATGGTCACCGTCACCCAAGCTTGGAGCCTTTCTCCAAGTGAGTAATACCGCAACAAACTTCTTCTTCTTTGTGATGGGATGTAGAAGGAAACCCGAAACGTCTCTTTTTCAATTCGGTAGAGAAAATCGGTGCCAAAAACTCCAAGTAAAGATATGTATATAGAACTTGGATAAACAACTATTGGGTGTAAACACTAGAGTGTGTAGGATTTTTTTCATTAAAGAATAACACTCAAAACTTGATCTTTTTCCTTAAACAAATTTGCTCTCAAAACACTCTCTAGGAGTTTGTATGGTATGAAAAAAGATAATTTGGAAAAAGTCATTCCCGCACATTATTAAGTCTGAAAAAGTTGGTTAAAAGCCAAGTGGGGAAAGTGGGTAAAAACTGCCAAAAACTGCTCAAAACTGTTCCCGCCCGGCATCTCGTGCGAACGAACTTGACTCTCGTTCGAACGAGACTTCTAACGAGCGACCAGACTGGGCTCGTTAGAAACTCGTTAGATATCTCATTCGAATGACCAAACTCGTTCGAACGACATATCGAACGACTGACCAGATTAGGTTCGTTGGCAGTCTCGTTCGAACGAAACCTGGTTCGAACGAAAAACTCGTTCGAACGAGACTTCGAACGACTTCTAGAAATTTTTGATAAATTCAATTTTTGGCCCAGAAACTTTATGTACTTTATTTTAAAGTTTCAATTAAATTATTCTGAAAGTAAAACATGGTTTTTATTAAACCTAACACCCAATAAATATTGTTCCAAGCTCCTATATAAATATAATTACATTCATACCTTGGGAGCATGGAACCTTAGATGATGACGTAGAAACGAGGCACGCAAACCGGCATTTTGATGAAGCTTTATATTCTTTGCCGCTACGTCTTCAACACACACTTCATAGGCTTGAGAGTATTACAATAAATCACTAACCTATGAATAAATGTTTTTTTCCGGAATTGAGCCAAAACTATATATGGACACAATTTGAAATTTGTGTCCTTACAAATCTCCCCCTTTGGCTATTCCGGGACAAAAACAAAACAAAAATCCTAAAGGGCCGTCAAGCTCACTAGACTCAAAACATAACCCGCCCAAACTTGACTCAACCCAAGGATTAAACTCTTTGCCTTTTAAAGATGCCGCTTTAGTAGAATGCCTGCACACTTAAGCAAACTCATCAAATGCATAGGGAATATCAAAATATTAAATGCAATTAAACAATTACTCCCCCTAAAATAATTCTCTCCCCTTTATCAAACAAATGACATTTACTTAGAAAGACGTCTCCCCCTAAGATAAATCTCCCCCAAACTAAGATACAATAATAATAGGTTTAGATACAATTTCTCCCCATATCATCATTCTCCCCCTTTTTGTTCAGGAATAGGCAAAGGATAGAGAACTAATAAATAGCATGTTGAAGCTTAAAGAAAAGACATGACAGCATATGGGCAATAAAAGCAAGGCAAAGATAAACAAATATCATATATATATATATATATATACTATAAATATACCAATAAGTACGTGCATATATAGATAGATATAAACACACACATGACACAAAATACAATAAGTTTGCACACTCGTATGGAAAAAATGTGTTATATGAAAACGGAAGTGTAGGGGTGTGTACTAGCAACAATTAAATTTAGACCCAAACACTTAAGAAACGTTCACGGAGTTCTCATTTGATTGCAAACTTCATCACAGTTAAATATAACCTCATGTGACAATATAAAGATTAAACTCAATGAACAAACATGCACAATGCATACAAGCCTAGCATGATGATGATTCTACAAACCAAATAGAGTCATGACATTAAAGACAACTAGGATAAACGGACATTGTGCAAACCGTTGATATACCACCCAATCTCCCTCAATTTGCATTTTTATTAATGTTGAATGAATATATCAATCAAACATAGGCCTTGGCAATTTATTTTCTTTTTAATGCCATATTTTCTATTTTTAGGCCTTTGGACCACGTATTTCTTTTAGGTCCTTTTAAACGGTGGCTTACTATCGCAAAGGATCACTTAGTCCTTTCGGAGCCCTTCCCCGTGCACATTTTTTTTTATCATGTTTTCATTTTTCACCCAAATCTCACATGCAACGGATTTTGACATGCACTAGTCCTCCTAGGTCATTGATATGTAGATGACTAGATTGGTAGGAGAACACCTCAAAAAGCTCAAATATAACATGTGACATTAAGATTTCAAAAGAGCTCGTGCATGTGTGAATAGAGGCATATAAAAATAGAATCCATTTAAACAACACAAGATCCAACTACTCCATATAAAGCATGGTAAAGAACATTTTAAGGATTGAAAATCTAAACCAAAAGTTCTAGCCACGTGGGAGCGTAAAATATGGGATTCAAACATAAGTATATGCCACATAAAGTGTGTCAAAAAAAATACACACAAAATAAAATCTTTTTGAGTTTTTAACATTTTTATCCAAAAAATTAAATATATATACTCAAAAGGATAAAGAAAAATCATTTGAATCTTTCATTAAGCTTAAATTAACAAGAGATAAAATTCAAATGATAAACCAAAAATCTTTTTGTATTTTTCATTTAAAGCAAACAATATGAAAGAAATATAATACAAAAGATAAACAACAATCATAATTTCTAGCATACATTTAGCATGAGAATATAACATAAAGTACAAACGCTAAAGTATGCAAACACTAACACATTCATCCTTTAGATTGAGCAGGGGAGGAAGCATGTGAAAGTAAATGAGAATCAACAACCCTATTTTGTGAGGCAACCAAGTCGGATTTCCTAACCCAAATTAATGAGGAATGACTATATTGGGGTGTAGGAACGTTAACTACCGTGGTTACTTTACTATGGGGTTTTCTAGGAATTCGTTTAAGATCTAAACAAAATTTCCTAAGATTCGACCACAATGTGTACAAGTGAGAACATGTCGAAAAGATTTACTTAAGGAGTGATCTTTAAAAGTATTCCTAGTTGATTCTCCTAAAACATTGGTTTGGGCATTATGAGTAAATTCATTACAAGGATTGAAGCCTAAACCACAAGTGTCATTTTTAATTTGGACCGTTCCTAACATTTTATCTAGTTTTTGTGAATGACATTCCAAATCAAATTTGACATTACTAGAATCTTTTAATTTATTTTCCAATTATGCAATGTTAGATTCTAGTAAAACATTTCGCTCTTCAAAAGCAAGAAGCTCCTTTTTCAAGGATTCCATTAAACCCCTAAGGCTATCTCTTTCGCCTTCTACATAATCAAGCTTCTCTTGAAGAGTCCTCACATGTGTCCTAAGGTCTTCTATTAAAACATTTTCATCAATGACCTTGACACTTTCTTTTAAACTAGCTTCTAACTTCAAATTAGCTCTTTTTAATTTAATAGATTCTTTATAAAGTTCTTGAAAAGCATTTTGAAGTTCACTCACATTAACCTCTTCTTCATTTTCACTCTCACTATCATCAAAAACAAGAGAATCATGAACAATGACCTTAGAAGTGGCATATTCTATCGTCTCATCAATCGATGAGTTGTCACAATCACTCACATGACTAGCCATAAAAGCCACAAAATTTTTCTTAGTGGGGGAATCTGGCTTTTCTTCCTTATCACTATCACTAAGGGTTGCATTATATGAAATGGGTCGCTTACCATCTTTCCTTAGTTTAGTGGGGCACTCATAAGCCCTATGGCCATAACCTTCACAACCAAAACACTTATCAGACTCGTCCCTATCTAAATTGTCATTGCTAGGTTTAGGGATCTTCTCGGCTCTAGAAATCTTCTCGCTTTTATCATGTTTAGAAGTATCAAATTTCTTAAAATCATTTTCAAATTTATCTTTGTTAAATTTAAGAAATTTTCTAAATTTGCGAGCAAACAAAGCCATATCTTCCGAGTCACTTTCACTATCGCTCTCTACTACTTGTTTGACCTCTTTTCGGGCTTTTAAAGCAACACCCTTTTCAATTTTCTTTTCAGTTTTAGAGGGAAACATATCTAGTTCATAGGTTTGTAAATCACCTACAAGCTCCTCTAATTTCGTAGAGGCTAAAGTGGGTAAAGAATTTAAAACGGTCACTTTAGGAATAAATCTATCGGGTAGGGACCTCAAAATTTTCTTTACAACACGGTTGTCAGGTATTTTCTCTCCCAAGTTAAAGGATGAATTAACAATATCAGAAAGTCTAGCATAAAATTTATCAAAAGTTTCTTTTTCATCCATTTTGATAGTTTCAAATTGAGTGGTGAGGTTTTGGAGTTTTGAATTTTTAACGACACTAGTTCCTTCATGAGTTAATTTTAAAATATCCCAAGCTTCATTAGCGGTTTCACACGTCATAATACGTCGGAATTCATCCGGTGCGACAGCGCTAAATAAGGCATTTAAACCTCGGGAATTAAAGTTAGCAAGTTTAAACTCATTTTCAGTCCATCTATCGGCGGGTTTGATAACACGTTCATTTTCAACTAAGTAAGTTGGTGGGGAGTACCCGGTAACAACAGACATCCAAACTCTCTCGTCGATAGATTTTAGTGCCGATCTCATTCGCGTTTTCCAATACGCGTAGTTTGAACCATCGAAAATAGGAAATTTTGAAAATGGGGAAAAATCCATTTTAGCCAAAAAATGATTTAAAAAGATCGTTAATGAAATAATTTATCGTTTTGGCTTTGATACCATTTTGTAAACGTAAGAAAGTCCCGGATGGTGATTTTCTCAATTAAAATCAAAGTGAATTTCCTTTTATGTAAAAACGATGCGGAAGCGTAAGGATGATGGTTCAACTTTAAAACAAAACGAATTTTAATTTCATTAAAACCAAATTAACATCAAACCGAGTGAAGTAAAATTAATTAATTAATATAATCACTCAAACCGATTCATTAATCCAAGTCCTAGAATTTGCCTAAATTATATATATCAAAATTAGCAAATTAGGCGAAACCAAATTGTAGCAAAAGACTTGAATTAATTAAACATTACCCAACATTTAATATAAGTCCAAATTAAATGAGTGTGATAATTAAACCAAATTTTATCTTGAATTAAACCTAAAGCATGGATTCTAAATTATTGTGCAAGATAAAATAAACAATATCACACTATGCCGCGATGTACGAGGAAAAACCCAAGACGGGAAAAAACCTCGGACGGCCCTAGCCACAAGTCCACTAGATATGGAATTACAATTACAAGACAAAAGACTTACATCCTCGACTCGAACCCTCTCAAGCCTTGTTGCTCCTTCTTGTAGAAACCTCTTCCTAGCGGACAACCACGGAGCTCCACCGCGATCTCGGAATCCACCGATAGGACTTTGTATGGTCACCGTCACCCAAGCTTGGAGCCTTTCTCCAAGTGAGTAATACTGCAACAAACTTCTTCTTCTTTGTGATGGGATGTAGAAGGAAACCCGAAACGTCTCTTTTTCAATTCGGTAGAGAAAACCGGTGCCAAAAACTCCAAGTAAAGATATGTATATAGAACTTGGATAAATAACTACTGGGTGTAAACACTAGAGTGTGTAGGATTTTTTTCATTAAAGAATAACACTCAAAACTTGATCTTTTTCCTTAAACAAATTGGCTCTCAAAACACTCTCTGGAAGTTTGTATGGTCTGAAAAAGATAATTTGGAAAAAGTCATTCCCGCACATTATTAAGTCTGAAAAAGTTGGTTAAAAACCAAGTGGGGAAAGTGGGTAAAAATTGCTCAAAACTGTTCCCGCCTGGCATCTCGTGCGAACGAACTTGACTCTCGTTCGAACGAGACTTCTAACGAGCGACCAGACTGGGCTCGTTAGAAACTCGTTAGATATCTCGTTCGAACCACCAAACTCGTTCGAACGACATATCGAACGACTGACCAGATTAGGTTCGTTGGCAGTCTCGTTCGAACGAAACCTGGTTCGAACGAAAAACTCGTTCGAACGAGACTTCGAACGACTTCCAGAAATTTTTGATAAATTCAATTTTTGGCCCAGAAACTTTATGTACTTTATTTTAAAGTTTCAATTAAATTATTCTGAAAGTAAAACATGGTTTTTATTAAACCTAACACCCAATAAATATTGTTCCAAGCTCCTATATAAATATAATTCCATTCATACCTTGGGAGCATGGAACCTTAGATGATGACGTAGAAACGAGGCACGCAAACCGGCATTTTGATGAAGCTTTATATTCTTTGCCGCTACGTCTTCAACACACACTTCATAGGCTTGAGAGTATTACAATAAATCACTAACCTATGAATAAATGTTTTTGTCCGGAATTGAGCCAAAACTATATATGGACTCAATTTGAAATTTGTGTCCTTACGGTAATGCTAAAGACAAATTAGTTTGAATTTTTTTTATCAAGATTTAGCTGTAATGAGATCACTTGATCGGTGAACCTTGGAATTAAGTGCATTGATAGCGGTTGTCATTCTTTATATTGCTCATTAATCTTATTGAACTAGATGCATTTATATCAACCATCCTTTAATATTCGTGAACCCAAATATGAAGATTTATATTTTGTTTTTCATGTACATCAGTTACAATCTAGAAAATAATGTGTAAAATTTTTTGAACCTTATCCATTAATTTACAACTCAAATATTTTTTTTTCTATTTCTTTAATAGTTTGTATATGGATACACCTGTTATAAATTTTTATAGAAAATGAAGGAATCATGTGTGCTTTATTTTAATAATTTACCTTAATCTATACTACTTATAAAAGTTTCTAAAACATAATATTTCGGTCCAAACATATATATTCTTTTATGTATTCATAATCACCAACGTATGATTATTTAATGATAATAACCATTTGGTTTTAAATCTGTATTTAGACTCCATAATTGAATTAGATGTATCATTCATAAATTTTATATTGTTCTAACATTTATCCATACCCATGACTAAGTTTCAAACAAAAGGTGCTTTTACTTTTATTAATATGATTAAATTTTATTTGATAAATCACTTTAATAATCCATTATGAGTGAATTAAACAAATACTATTAAATTTTAATAACTTAAAGTTGTTCCGAATTCCTTACCCAAAATTATTTGGATACAAATATAAAGAAAATATAATTTCCAACTATATGATATTTCAAAAATCTATGTCTAGAATAGAATTGGTTCATTTTATGTTGGCCTCATATGTTTGAGGTGCCAAACCCAAATTACAATTTTAGATATTAAACAATATATTTTTTATATATATAAAATAGTTTTTAGTAATTAAAATTAATTTTTAGTATTTATGATACTTTTTTAATTTGTATCAAAGTTTTCTTTTCTTTTCTTTTGTATGTTTACGGTTGAATAAAAATAAATAAATTAACATGATAACTAATGGTTTTTTGGGAGTGGGGTGTAACACAACTATTAGTCAAACCGCTACTTTGAAAAGCTGAATAATATTACTTTTTAAGGTTATATTCCACGAGATATACAAACATAATAAAACTGAAAAAAAAATCATAAAATTTGATATATATTTAGATAATGTATCATAATATCAATAATTAAAAAAATGGTCACCTATTATTAATTGATTATTTGAAAATCAAAACAGAAATAATATATATATATATATATATATATATATATATAGACACACACACACACACACATGTGCATGTGTGTGAAAAATAATTATTTATTTTTTACTTTGGCCCCATTTATTTTAGGTAACGACCTATATCATAGTTTTACAAGTAAAATTATGTATATTTGTATTTAAACACTAATTTTCAATATTTAAATTGTGCAGTTTTTTGTATTTATGATAATGTGTAAGTTTTTACCAAAGTTGTTATTTTATTTTATAATTTTTTTTGCGCTTAAAAAATCTTTAGAACTAACATTGTCAAATATTAAAATATACTTAGAGAGTGGGGTGTAACACAAATATAAAAAAATAAAGTTGGGTAACACAATAAACTACAAACATGGGGTAAACATAAAGAAATTCTCAATTTTATTATGATGGATACGATAAACTATTTAAACTATTTAAATATTTTTGAAAGTCTACGAATATACTTTAACTATTTGAAATAGTTTTTACAATTACATATAGCTTTCCTTATCATGCATTTTTATGACATTTGGTTTGTGTTTATTTTTCAAAATTGTAATTCTATGGGCTATGTATATTATCTTAATATATTCTTATTTTTTTTATATATGCAATGATTGTTACTTGTATTTTACTCCCCATTATAGATTAATGTGTCCTTATTTTTATCATTATCTAGAAATTTGATAAATATGTTGTATATTTATATATAATCATTATCATTTTAAAGGTCCATTTTTTCATATACATCCCTTCCAATGTCATGGTATCCATAACGTTTGATCCATATATTATTTGTTGACACAATCACCAAACATGGTTCCATAGTTTCATGTATAAATACATGATATCTCTCTCTGTCTCACCACCTCTCTCCGTCTTTTTGTAATTTTTCATTGTGACAAATTAGTTAGTTTATTTACTCATCTAGATTATATCATGGGGGCATAAGGAAGTTTTCATTGTCATAAAATAAGTAATACATCCCATTTAACTATATTTTTAATTGTTAACTTTTAATATTGCACACTAATAAATATTAACCATGTTACATATAATTTCTTTATATATAAAAAAATGAACAACAAGCTATTGCATGAGGTATTTATACAACACTGTGATCAACCTTGCATAACTTAAGGTATAAATAAATAAATTTTAAATGTAAAAAATAAAATAGACTACGATAAAATATAACAACTAATTTTAAATATAAAATACAAAATAGACTATAAAATACAAAATGAATTTTAAATATAAAATATAACAATTCAAGAACAAATGACTCAAATCTTCAATAATAGTGAAAATTGCCAACTTATTTTAAGATATTTTCTAGTAACACTTTTGTCTTTCTCAAAGATCAATTTTTTAAAAAATTTATTTTCACATCCTATAAGGACAAAATTTCGAATCAAGTCAATTTGTATGTTTTTCCTTATTCTTTGTTTGAACAAAACCTTTTAATCATAGGTTAGGTCTTGAGTATGTTTAGCCTTTCAATACTATGGTATGTTTGTTTGAAGACGTAATGGCCAAGTTAGAAATTCTACATTCATCATGTCGTGTTTAGTGCCTCATTTCATTTTCATCTTTCGAGGATCTCTCAGGTTTGAATGCTTATAATTTGATCATTGGATACTTAGTTTTGAGTGTTGTTTTCTAAAACGATTTAAAACTTATTTTTTTTAAAGTTCAAGTCGTTCTAACGACATCAACTATGTCGTTCGAACGAGATATTTAACCACGCTAGAACCAAGGATCCAATGAAACTTCAAATGAATAGCTTTTAGCCTAAACTAATTTTTCATTGGACATTTAATTAAAAGTTTAGTTCTGATGAAATTTGTTAATTCATTTGAATAACCTCATGCGTTTTTTAAAGTTGATACTTTCATTATGTTTTTCATCCTTTATCTCGATTTTGAAAAACCTATTATAAATAGGAGCGCTGAGAAGTAATTTTCAGATAGACATTTTCATGATTTTTGAGTTCAAAAACTCTTTAAAAAAGCTCTCCCTATTTATGTGATTATTTGTGATCACATTTTTCAAACCCAAACCCTAGTTTACACATAATAGTTTAAATATCTAAGTTTCATATATTATATCCTTTGTGATCTAGTTTGTGGGAACGAAGGTTTATTATCTTCATCTTGTTTAGAATGGTTTTGTGTGGTGGACTCCATACACAGTTTGTTATTTAAATATGGTGGACTCCATGGTGTGGATGTGGTGAAGAAGAAGTGGATTTCGTGTGCCAATTCATAGAAGGTTACTGATCCTCTTCGGTGGAAACCAGAGTGCGTGTGGGATCACACGTTATGGTAGTGCATGGGTGGACTCTTGCATGCCACTTTAAAGGAGAGGTTAAAGATCAATGGTGCATTAAGGCTAGAGAGGGCAAAGAGTCATTGTGTAAGTTGCTTGTTTATCTCTTGTAATTCCTCATCATAGTGAATTTGTGTGGTTGGGTCATCCAAGATTTTTTCTGGTGTTAGTTTTCCACGTACATCGACATGTTGTGTGTATTGATTTATTTTATCTTACTGTCAACTAGATGAATGCTCTAGAATAATGAAAAAAATTGTTAATCTGTTTTAACACAATATTTTTTCATTGGTGCAATTTTAATATGGGTAATTTGTTTAATTGAACTTAAATTTGAGAACATTTCAAAATAAGTTTTTTCTTATTTTAAACATTGTCAATATATTATGTTAAAATACTCTCAAGTGGTATTAGAGAAGTAACACTATGTTATTATGTTAAATTTGTGTTTAGTCATGGATCCGAGCGGTTTTTACATAGAGGGTTAGTAATTTTATAGGCCCCCAATGTTTTATGGATGTAATTACACATACTGGAAAGTGCGTATGAAGTCATCACTTAAGGAGACGGTTAGAGGGTTTGGTTAGCGATTATTAAGGGGTGGTCCCCACCCACAACTTTAGTAGGTGAACTTCGTGTCCCTAAACTCATATAAAGTTGGAATGAAGATGAGAATAAATTGGCTAATTATAATTATTGTGGTTTAAATACATTGTTTTGGGCAATAACATCAGGGGGAGTTCCAGCTTATCATGATGTGTGAGAAATCCAAAGAAGTTTGGGATATACTCGGACTAAAACATGAGGGAATTAGTGATGTAAGGCTTCCAAAATCCAAAACCTCACCATTTAGTTTGAAACCATTAGGATGGAGGAAAGTGAATTCTCGTATGAGTTCTACATTAGATTCTTTGATATCATGAACTTATATTTTAAATTGGGAGAAAAAATACCCCGAAACCCTAATAGTAAAGAAAATATTAAGGTCCTTGCCTGAGAGATTTAAAACAAAAGTGTGACCATTTTGAATTCCTTGGGTACTTGCGACTCTAAGAAACTTGAAGAGGTTGTAGGTTATCTTCGAACTTATGAGTTTGACGTGTTTTCCTCCAGAAAGATGATTATATATATATAAGGGCATTACATTAAAATTCGGGAAGGATGAAACTCTTGTTTCGGATGACGAGTCTGACATCTCAAGTTTGTAAAATAGTTAAAAGATGAAAGGAAGCGTGAGAAAAATAAGTTTAACAAGGATATAATTTTCCTATTATTTTTTATTAGATGACTCATAGAGATTCTTTAGGTGAGAGGGTTATGGATATAGGGAAGTTGAGTGTCCCACTAAGTTAAATAAAGAGGGAAAGAACCCTAAGGCATACAATGCCATCCCTAATGATAGTGAATCAAAAGAGGAACTTGATTCCCTCATTGAGTGTATATACACCATGCTTATGTCTAGTCATGTAAGTCTTGATAAAAATATTCCAATGAAGATAATTCTGAGCATGATAATTTGGTTGCCATTATTTGTGATTCCTAAGTGAGTTATGGTGGAGAGAGTGGATAAGAAGAATATAATAAAGAAGGGGCATAGGAGAGAGAACTTAAGGTTTCCTTCCATGAGTTGTATGCAGAGATGATGAAATTAAAAAAGGATTCTTGAAGTTAGAATCTAGGTTGAAATAATGTGCCATAGCTAATGATGGGATTATATTAATTGAGGATCTCAGGGCACGTGAGAAGAATCTTAGGGACAAGCTCACATTTGTTGAGGGGGAGAGAAATAACCTTCAAGGTGATGGACATTTTGAAGAAGGACTCCATAATTTTTTATGAGTCTCATCAATTTATCAAATATAGGATTATGAGTTAGAGGAGAGATTGAGATACTCGAGTAATGTAAAATTTAATTTGGAGTCTAAGTTAGAAACATTGGATAAAATATTAAGAACAGTCCAAATATAAGATGGCAATTTTGGTACTCACTTCAATATTCCAACTTCTTTTTCTACTGAATCAAAGAACATGCCTTTTAGAGAGTCAACCATTACTTGGGACATTATAAACGGTCAAACCTTAGGTAAAATTTCTCGCCGTACCTTCACGTGCATACATTGCAGTAGTAAAGTTACCCTTAAGTATTTTCTCTTCGGTCATAAAAAAAGGTCATAATAAGTCTAAGACTATAGTCATTGAGGTTCCCAAAGCTTGAGCATCGTGTCATACCTACGTGGGTTAGGAAATCATATTTGGAGTCTTTATATGCTACACTTGTTAATTCTCGAATGCTTGTACGCTATGCTTCTCTTGCTAAACCTAATGGTTGATTGTGTTTGCATAATTTCATACACTATCTTTTGTACTTAGTCGTTATATGTCTTTACTAGTTGTATGATATTTGAGTCTTTTGTATTACATTTTTTTATTAGGTATTGAAAAATCCAAAAGGATTTTTCTTTTTCTTTTGAGTTTTGTTTTCATCTGGTGTCATTGCAAAAAAAATGTTTGAAAACTTCAAAATAGAATTTTGTTTATGTGTAGTTTAGTTTTACACATTTTTTGTGGCATATTGGTGTGTTTGAATCCACTTCATCCATGTATTCATGTCTATAACATTTGATTATGATTTTTAATTCTTATATGTTTCTTAAGCATGCTTGAATGGAATAGTTCGAAATAACTTGCTTAGTGGATTCATTTGCTTATGCCTCTACTCACATTTTTCACGAGCTCTTTTGAAGTTTAACTTCATATGTGGCATGATGTAAGTGCGGTATTCTCCTAACAATCATGTTGGATAAATATATTTTTGATTAGATGATGCATGTAAGAAATATTTCCTATGATTTTATTACTTTCTTGAAAATATGAATGTTCACGGAAAGCGATACAAAGGGAGAAATATTTCTTTCGTGAAAGGCCACCATTGGCAAGAGCCTAAAAAATTAAGAGGGAAAAGAGAAAATAAAATTTTAAAGGCCAATTTATTTTATTGATTCTTCATTGAAACAAATTTTGAGGATGTTATAAATTTAAGATTAATGGATTTTCATAATGAGTCCTAGATATTTCATGTTTGAATTATTGATTTGAGAATAATAATTACTTTCTAGGCTAGTTTGCATTGTGTTTGTTTGTCCATTATGACTTCACTTTATTTGTCACTATGAGGTTAGATATTTGTTTGATAAAGATAATGCAGTCAAAAAGAACTACTTGGATATTTTTGAGTGATTTCATCATATTTCTTTTGTTTCCATTTCTCTCTCTTTGCTCTGTTTACCACATAATTTTTTAGACATATTGATAATTTGCTAGTTTGAAAATCTTATTATGTTTAGTGTCATTTTGTGGTTTATATATATATATATATATATATATATATATATATATATATATATATATATATATATATATATATATATATATATATATATATATATATATATGTATGTATGTATGTTTGCTTGTGTCATTAGTATCTTTTGCCTATTTATATATATGGTATTATTTTATTTTGAGTCTTGCATTTACATTTAATCCATGCATGTCACATGTTATACTTTAATTTTTTTTATCAATGGGGGACATAACCAGCACAATTTTAGTAATTATGAGGATAAATAACATCTTTTATATGGGTTACTATGTAATAATCAATGAAAGTAGAACTTAAAGAATAAATGGAGAATTGGAGATTCATAATCATCTTCATCAAGAGAAAAATGAAATGAGGCTTGGAGTGAACTAAAGATAAGAAAAAATGAAATAGACAAGTGAACCAACTTTAACATTTACAAATTCTGACTGAGGGGATGTCAGCTTTATCCATGTTTAATAGACCTTTAATGGATGGAGGGAGAGAGGGTAATAAGTAGAAGGAAAAGATGGTGAGGATATGGAAGATGGGTTGGAAAGGGCATCAGTAACTTGATTAGCTTGTCTCCAAATGTGCATGATTTGATGAGTTTTGTTAAGAATGAAGGACTTACATGTATGATCCATATCTAATATAAACCAATGGGGTTTCCAAGATCTTTTCATGCATTCAACCATGATTTTAGAATCTGACTCTAAATGTATGTTAAATATGCCAAGGTCTTCACACAACTTGAGGCCAATTTCCAAAGCTTGGGCTTCAACAAACAAAGGAGCTTGATTAGGCAAAAAATTGAAAATCAAGGGATTACATTACCTTCACTATCTCTAATAATACCACTTGCTCCATTAGCACTTGGATTGCCTCTGGAAGAACC
Organism: Sambucus nigra; assembly: GCA_949130495.1. Classification (NCBI taxonomy): domain Eukaryota; kingdom Viridiplantae; phylum Streptophyta; class Magnoliopsida; order Dipsacales; family Adoxaceae; genus Sambucus; species Sambucus nigra. The sequence continues at coordinate 139,896,452 of OX422209.1, read as the reverse complement.
ATTTTTATTTAACTTAAAGCATCCATTATAAGGGGAACACCATCTGATAATGATGATTTGATTTTTCTAGGCTGAGATTTAATGTTGAACCATTTGGTATAATTAGAGTCCATGGAGTAAATATTGTCTTTAAATGAAGAAAATACTAACATTATTACCTTCTGAATCACATCTTTGCATGAATTTCTGGCTTTCCACTATTCATAAAAAAATAAAAAGAGGGATGGAGTGAAAAAGAAATATTTGACGATATCTCGGAGGCATTTTAATCAACTAAGCCATTATCAGTGAATTAAAAGGCATATCCCAAAGACATTACCAAAGAAGGACCAAACTGATTGATCCAAATTACATTATAAAAGATATAGGAGTAGTTTTTTTGAATTTATTGCAACATCTACAAAGAAAAAATAATGATACAAAGCACCATGAATTTATACTAAAACAACCAAGTCATGGAAATGGAATGTATGGGTGTGAACACATTCGATAGGTAAATCAACTCAATCAATCATATGTGCACGATGAATACGTGTACCCCTAATGAATGAACATAAAAAATATCCTTAGGTGTAAAATTGTTAAATTTAGATGACATCGTCTTAATCGAATTAACATATCAAAGTCTAAATGATTTCCACACCAATAACGTCCAAACTATTTAGTGCCGTTTCGGGAACTTTTCAAAGGACGTGCAAACCCATTGATATATCCATCCCAAACTCCCTCATATATAATAATGCAATTTCTTTATATCAAAAGAGTTTTTAAATTCTCAACTTAGAGAACACCTATTGGCCCAAAATTTTGGCATATTTCATTTTTATTGCATTTCTTTTTATGCGGGCTCTTTTCAAACAGTGGCTTTCACGACGTGATTATTATTCACTTGCAGCCATTTCTCGTGTTCACTCATCATTTTTTATCTTAAACAAATTCCTCAAGGGCAATGGATCTTACCTGTACTACTTTTATTAATCTCATATTATTGCACTTGGTTCGTTTTAAGGACCGGATTGAGATGAAAACACCTAACCAACATGTGATACGATAAGCACAATAATCAAACAAATCCATTTATGTGTGCAATAAAGGAAACCATGAGTCAAATATGTAGGAAGTATCACTTAATTACATCTTGACGACCCCAAACATTATAAAGCACAAAAATGACATGATGTATTGTCTCAAAACACTATCAAATAGTCACATGGATAAATGAAATGAAATTGTGACTCGGTCATCCTAAGTGTTTATCCATAAATGGTGCAAACAAAATACAAAAATCGTTTTGGATTTTCAAATTTGACCAAAAAAAATATGAATGGACACTCAAAAAATAGAAAATCTTTTTGCATTTTTCAAAGGCAAAAATAACTAGAAAATGATACATCTAGCAATAGGCATATAATATCGATATGAGCATCATCCTATGCTAGAAAATATTAATCACACAAATGAATCAAGAATCAAATCAGGTGTGATAAACCAACAAATGCAGTGTTAGAAACTAAGCATATATAGTAAGAAAGACTGCATATAAACTATTGGAAGAAACCATCAGTACTAAAAATAATATCTGGATGAATCAGTGTATTGTAAACAGAATGGTCAAAGTCAACCTGGCCGCTCAAATGATCTAGGCCTGTCGCTCAAATGACAGGGGGTTGTCGCAAGAAGAGACTTCACGCGAGAAAGAGTTGTCACTCAAACGACATGATGTTCTCTCTCAAACGAGAAATCCAAAAATCCCAATTTGGCCAGTGAAAAAATTATGTGAAAACAATGCCTGAAAATTGCCGACAGATGCAAAACAGTGCTAAAATAGTAGCAAAACACACAAATGCAACAAATAAACCAATGTGCGCTACATCAAAGTGAGTCATAACACTAGAAAGAATATAACATGATGCATCGCTAGAGTATGAAAAACATCCAACACAATTAACCAAGAGATCTCACATGGGGTGAATCACGTGCAAGTAAACGAGAATCATAAACAAATAGACCGTAAGCCTCTAAATCTGATTTTCTAACCCAAATAGATTTTTAATGACACATGGGGGTGTGGGGAATCGAATTGATTCTTCTATTATCCTGCCTAGGTCCTTTTAAAAGCTTGTAACAAAAGTGCCTAAGATGACCTTGCCTACCGCAATGTGTGCCAGTGTAAACCGGGCAGTGTGTGTTACCTAAAGGTGGCCTTCTCTTCAGATTCCTAGGTGGTGCTCTCTGAATTTGCCTAGGTGGATCTCTCCTAATGATACTAGGAGGTTCTCTCACGATGTTCCTAGGGGGCCATTTCCTAACAAACTTAGGTGTCTCTTTCTTAACAATCCTAGTAGGTTCTATCACAATTGTGGGAATGGGTGCAACATATTTTTTAAGACCAATCCCACCCCTATCCTTTTCTATCTCGACGGTGCTTAAAATCTTATCAATTTGTTCAGACCTAGACTCCAAATGAAATTTCACTTTACTTGAATATTTCAAGTTCACCTATCCTATATTCAAGCAACATAACTTCCATCACACCTCAAAGACTATCTCTCTCACCATCAACATATCCTAATTTCTCTTTAAGCATCTCCTCACGTGCCCTAAGATCTTTAATCAACACATCAGTATTATCATTATCTAAAGCACGTTTCTTCAATTCAGCTTCAAGTTTCAAGTTTGACTTTTTTGTCTTCAAAGATTCAAAATACAAATTATTGTAGGTTACTTGCAACTCACTCAATTCTTCTTCTTTCTCCTCACTCTTTTCACCCTCACCTAGAAGCATAAAAGACTTCTTCTTCCGAATCATTATCACTAAGGGTAGAAATATGAGAAATCGGTTTATTCAATTTCTTCTTTAAACTTGTGGTACACTCACCTAACATGTGACCAACACCCTCACAACAAGGACACCTCTCAGAGTCATTTTCAATGAAATATTTAAAACAAGAGTTCATGTGAATTTTCCAATTAACCTTTTCAAAAAGTTAACATCGAAAATCATCAAAACCACCAAAAGCCATTTTTGTGAAAAATCAGGATCAAAACACAATAACTTAGTGCAACAGGCTCTGATTACCAGTTTGACGACGTGAGAAGTCAAATTGTATCAAAATAAATCCTTGAAAAATCAGGATCACGCGATAAATTAGCGTAACCCGCTCTGATACCAATTTGTAAAACGAATAAATGCGACGTGTGATAATTGATTTAAATTAATTCGCAAGTTTCCAAGTAAACCTTATTTAATTAGAGTCTTTTTTAAACAAAATTAAATCAACCCCTAAACATGCATCTAAATTTCATAAATCATTCAAACCATGCATGAAAAACAAAGACGATCGATTCACGAAAAAAACCCCTTTCGGGTAAAACCTTTTATAACACTTTTAAGAATTCACAAGACCTTTGACTTACATACAACCTGATAATCTCCCATAAGTGTGTAATGCTCGGTGCCTTTAGCAAACCTTCAAAGATACGAGAGACAGCGAAATACCTTCCAGGTGTCGGTTCGTCGTCTTCGGCTCGTCCACATGCAGAATGACTATGCTCGATATCCACCGATCAAATATGGAGATGCCTTCTTCATAGAGGTTGAACAAAAGCAAAGTGTGTTCTTGAACACCAAAACAATTCACCACAGCAGATGAGATTTTTATGAATTGAAAACAAAAAGGGATTAAACCCTAAACGAAGAATCCAAAAGAATTCTGCAGTTTTGCAGTTTTCTGTCTTTTAAAACGCTGGGACTTCTAATGAAAAATGGAGTTGGATACTCATATTTATAAAAAACTTAAAGCAGTGCGTCGCTCGAACGAGATATCTACGTCATTTGAACGAAAAGTTATTGTCATTTGAACGAAAACTTCTGACAACTTCTCTCAAGATTGCTCTGTCGTTTGAACGATATAAGCAGGCCATTCGAACGACCTATGAAACAAGATTGTTCCTAATTTCGATACGAACGCGTGGCTGCCAGTTTTGTATTTTTTTGATTTTTTAGGAATTTGTTATGAATTTTCTAGAGAAAGGTGTCCCAGAACAAAATCTTTAGAAAATTATTTGATAAAAATATCCCAACACTTTAAGTGAAATGCTAAGTAATTAAAATACAACCTTACCAAACTTAACCTCACAGAGGCTTGAATGTTGACGATTTTGATATTCAGATCCGTCTTTGAAGCTTGAATATTGTTGATTGCTCTTCGATAGTGTAGCGGTATATGACATACTAAATTGATAACATACTTATAAAATAATGTCATTACAGTCCATATTATATATGTTTCTCTATGCATAATGAATTGATCTTCAACATCTATCACTGACTTGATTCTCTTGATTGAATAGGATACTTTATCACCTTGAGAAAAAAAATCTTATACTTCTAGTTAATGAAGTTGGACCATATTCCTTTTTTGACCTTTAAATTCAGGTAGAGCTGTAAATTACTTTCTTTTATAATGTCAAACGAACTTTTATAATTCAAGACACCTTCATCGTAAGGATAGCATGCCTCATCCCAATAAATTTTGTTATGAGTTTTGATTTGATGTTTACCACCAGACTAAAGAAAACTATTGAACAATCCATGTATTCTCTAAATAATCATTTTAGGAGGGCCACGAGTAGCTAGAGTAAAATAAGAATGGTTGCGCGAACATTTATGAGTAAAATAATTTTGCCTCCCTCAGATAAAAACTTTAAATTCCATATCTTAATATTATCTCTGATATTGGCTATTAATTCTTTAAAAAGAATCATCTTCTTCCTTCCTTTGGTAAGAAGGAAGCTATGTACTTTATATGCAGAGGTCTATATTGAAAACCCGATTGTTTGACTACGGTAATTCTTCTACGCACCGGTATTTTGGAGTTTACTATATAGCTGCTCTTGGACTTGTTGATACATTGGCATGCATACTTACCATAGTCCTATAGGGATTTCATTCATTTTTACTACCTTTCTTCTTCCCTTTTAAGAAAATAATGATGTTATCGACAAAACTCAAATGAGAAATGAAGTGGCTTCTTCGAGGATGAGAATAAGATCTCACCACTCAATGTTGTAAAAGATAATCAATCCCACTGTTAAGTGTTTTAGTACAGATAATAAAGAGACTAGGAGACAATGGATCGCCTTGTTTAAGTACTCGAATAGATTTAAAGAAACCTGCAATTTCGCCCATAAAAAGAACAAAAAACCAATTGTTAGAGATTAATCTCTAAATAATATCAATGATACTTTCTTAGAATCCAAACTGTCTACGAACATCAATTAAATAGGACCAAGACACCCTTTCATTGGATTTCTCCATATCAAGTTTTAGAATGACATTAATACCACATACTTTCATTCCCAAGTCATCTATCAATTCTTGGTTAGTCTATTTTTTAATAATTTTGGCATTGAAGTTGCAAATATCGATAGGTCTATATTGGATACAAAAGATGGGATGCTTGACTTTGGAAATGAGGATTAGAGAAGTACTTGACTAACTAATAAGGAGATTTGCACCAACAAAGAAAGATTAAATTACTAAAATGATATCAATAAAAATATGTAATACCCTGTATTTTTATGGCCTTTAGTTATGAGATTAATTAAATTAAATTGGGATAAACTAATTTAATATTAATCCGGAATTTAAATTGAATATTTACTAGCATGACGAGAGTTAAAAATTATTGGTGAGAAATATGTTGAATATTACTTAATGATTAAAGTAACATATTAGATTGAATTCATTAAAATTGTCACGAGTGAATAATATGATAGTTATAGAAATTAAGTCGAGATACATGTGTCAGGACTAATTAAAGGAAATAAAAAGTAAATTATTTCTAAGTCACCTGTATAGTCATTCCGACTGCGTCAATGTGTCTGGAAGGGTTGAGATATCCAGAAAGTGTACCCCGGGGTTTAGTTTGGGTCTCAAAACGTTTTTAGGCCAAATTGGCAACCCGGGAGAGCATTTTGGTAATTTCCAATTTTAGGCCTTAATTAATGACGAAAATTAAAGAGTTATATCTGATGGAAGATAGAGTCTTCGAGGATTAGAAAAACTTTAGTTTCAGAGAGTTTAAGTAAGGGCGAAGAGAAGAGGTTTCCAAGGGGGAGAACCATCAATCCTACACCGTTCCCACCAATTCCCCCACTAACGCATAGATCGAAAGAAGAGGATCGTTGCTATACCACTCAAATTCGTCGGATTAGACCTTTGATTTCTAGGCAAGTATCTATCTTGCTGTTCTTGAGTTGATAATTCATCCATGTTAGAGTATGAAATAAAATTATAAGTTTTATGGAGATTTGATGTAATTGGAAGACTAGAATTCATATGTTTGAATGGAAATCATGTTAGGCAGGTATCCTTATCACATGTAGAACACTTATCACCAATTTTAATGATGATTAGAGTGGGAAATCTGGAAATATCATGTGGTTTCTTGAATTAATATGGTAAACTAGGGTTAGAGACCAAATCATGAATTGTGCCCATTCAATGATGATTTCTTAAGGATTTAATTTAGATTTTACGTTAGAAATCATTCAGACCTATTACTATAATGTTTATGATGTTTGGTTGGGAGTTTGAGACACTTTAATGTAGGTTTTGATGATTAAAATGTAAGAAACCCGTAAGAATTATTTGATGAATTTCTAGGCAAATAATTGGTCGATCGACCGATCGATCTTAAATGTCGATCGATCGATCCTTCCCTTCGTTCGATCGACTCCTCATGGAATTGGAATATTGTTTCCTTTTAATGTTTAATGTATTTCAATGTATAGGGACCCTTAAGTATAACTTAAATATCATAATGGGACTTGAGAAGGACCAATCGGGTTCTAGGTAAGGTCCAGGTAGTAAGATTTCATATGGAATTTAATCGTGGGGTTACGAGGGTATAAAATAGGTTATGATTGTGTGTGTGATAAATTGGGGATTGTGCAAGCCGATGATTACTTAGACCAATAGGGTAGAGAGTGTACACCTACTGATTCGATATTTATTAAAATGATACACTTAGAGGATCGAGAAGTACTTGCGAACTTGCAGTAATGGAGAAGATAAAAGAATGAATTAATTACATAGGATTTGGGCGTTACGCACCACGTATGGAATATGTTATGGGTCGTGGGTGTACCTATCTGAATAATGTATGTATGTGTATATATATATATATATATATATATATATATTATGAGTGATAAATATATGTACCTGTGATTCATCTACTGTGCTTGTGAGTAGGTAAAATTTAATAATTAATATTAAAGAAAGTATGTGTTGAGAACTTAAAACTGTATTGAGATGGCTTGGTAAATTCATAAGAAAAAGTTATCATGTATTAATTATAGTTATGCGATGACGTGAATCAGGATTAATGAGGGGAAATTGGGTTAGACTAGTTAACTGGGTTGGCATTATCTAGATTAATTAAGTAGTACGTCAGGCGTGCACACTAGTTGAGAGGCGAGGATTCTCAAGTGAGTGTCGAGGCACTAACATGTATGTAATATCAACATGTAAGCATTGTATATACTTGCTAAACTATTTTAAAGTTATTTTACACTCGGTCTATGACCCGTTTCTTGTCATCTCCTCTTTCTCTTATGTATATATATATATGTATTATAGGTGCACAGCCACAGGGGCATCAGACTTAGATCTTTTGATTGTTGACGCGCTGTAGCTAGTGTGGGAGTTGTAGGTCTTTGCATTTAGATGAATTCATCCTTGTCATCTCAGCTCTTCACTTAGTCATTTTAGATGGCCATGTGTCGCCCATTTCCAGTTTTTATTCAGTCAAAGAGACTTGTACTCCTTATTATTTCAGTATTCAATTTTAGTTGTGATTGTTTTAATTTTTTCATTGTCCTTCGATTTGGGATATTTTATTTGGAATGATTAATCTAGCATTTTTATTCCACTTGAATGGTTTGTTATTCAATATTATTATCTGTATTCATAAACTAGTTTACGCATATAAACTTATAACTATGGAACTTAATCTATGAAATCAAATGTTTTGAAACTTAGCTTAATTATTTATTAGGTGATAAATAAAGAAAAAATGTTTTTCGACAGTGATGCTAAAAATGAACCAACCGGTCACTTTGATTTAATTTAACAAAGGAATGATCACCCAGTATTTAATTAGGCGGGGTGTCACAGGTGGTATCAGAGCATCAGGTTCTAGTGTCCTTTAGGATCCGTAGAACTTATTATGCTTTCTTCTTAGTGTCCTTTGATTTAGAGCCCTAATACTAGAAATATTGTATTCATCCTTACGCATTGGAAATTCGTACTTCTGCGATTTATTTGTGTGAATGTTTAACTCATTCAGTTCATTTCAACTTTCATATGGCATGTCAAGAAGAACAAGCTAACGCTGCTAGGGGAGTCAATGTGCAAGGTCAGCTGATACCTTAGGTACCCTCGGAGAGAGTATCAATCGTCGAATTAGCAGGTATTGTGGCACAGGCAGTTACCACTGCAGTCTTACAGTACCAAGATCGCAGTATGCAACTTACAGGGGGCAAAAGAACAAGGAAAGATAGACAATGTGACATGACTTGAGTTAACAATTGTGGGAAGACGCCAAGATCACAGCAACAAGTTCCTCAGGGTCGTAAAGACCATGAAGGTAATAGAATTTGCATGAAGATCCAAAAGCGCAGGGCCCGCATAGCCAGGAACATAATGTAATACCCCGCATTTTTATGATATTAAATAATTATGGGATTAATTAAATTAAAAAGGTCGGGAAATTTAATTGTTAATTAATTCGAATTTTAAATAATTATTAACTCGCGTGCCAAGGGTTAATACTTATTGATGGAAATCCTTGATTATTACTGTAGTTATGTATAATATGGAATTATATAATTTTTGTAAATTATCGGAGTGCAAAATACGATATTTTGGTATTTTAAGTCAGGACGCGCGTGTGAGGTGTGTCGGGACTAATTATATGGAATAAAAAGATAAATTATTTTTGTATAACTCTTATGGTAATTTTGAGTGTGCCATTGAGTCCGGAAGGGTCGAGATAGTAAGAAAACTCTACCTGAACATTTTATTTGGACCCCGGGATAATTTTAGGCCTAACCGGCACCCCGTAGGGCTATTTTTGTCCTTTGGGATTTTGGGGTGATATTATAGACGAAAATTAAGAAATTAAATAAGGAGGTACATGAGTTAGAGGATTGTTATCATCTCTAAACCTACATGAGAGAAAAGAGAAAGGCACAGAGGAAGGAAGAAGAAGCCAAAGGAGTTCTTGGTGCCTAACTCAAGAACACACACAAAAAACTATTCCAAATTATAGATCGCAACACAAGGAATGCACCCATACCCATATTAACAGCGGATAAGACCGTCAAAATTCTGGCAAGTGTTTAATTCTTGCAATTTATTGCAACAAGCATGTTCATATTAGTGTAGGTGTATTATATTCACTAATTCATTCATAAGTTTTGATGAAATTGGAGGATTAATGGAATTTATTAAAATCTGGAGATAAAGTAGGATGAGTCCCTCATGTAAAGAGTTTAGAAATCCCAAATTGATAATAATTGATGATGGAAGAAATTTAAATTGATGTTCTTGTATGGAAATTTGATGAACTAGGGTTTTGAATTGTTAAATTGGGGATTTTGGATTTTATAAGTGATTTATGATGAATTAATGGTTCAAAGATAAGGGAAATCATTTATACATGTTAGAACATTAATTAGGATTGCTATTTTGGTGTCGGGGTTGAGAAATTTAGAGTTTTTAGGATTGAAATTTTGAGGAAGACGAAGTATGAACAGTAAAACGTAACAGGTCTGGCCAACCTAGAAAGAGACTTCATCTCGTTCGAACGAGATGGAGTTTCATGAGAACGGAGAGTCATAGTTGTTCAAATGACTTGCTAACTCATTCGAATGATAGGTCCTTGAAAATCCCAGAAATTCCCATTTTCCCAAAATCATGTTACACTGTTAATTGCGTTAGGAAAACTGCCATTTACTGATATTAGCTTAATGCAGAATTATTTGGGAAGAATTCCTAGGATAATACCTTGAGTATTGAACGGGTGAATTAACCTTGGAAATTTTGAGAGTGTGAATAATCGAGTTAATTGCATAATTAGTAAAGAGAAATATACTACATGTATAAATATAAATATGGGTTGGGTGAATACCTGAATTCTTATAAGACTTCAGGAATGCCTATTATTATTATTATTATTTTTATTATTATTATTATTATTATTATTATTATTATTATTATTATTATTATTATTATTATTATTATTATTATTATTATTATATGTTTATCATTATTGTGTGTATAGCATACCTACGTTGCTTGCTATTGGGAGGAGGTTGCGCGCAGTGGACACTTTTATCCTGGGTGACCCAATTGGGGATATTTCACTTGTACCCAGAGGATATGAACTTAAATACGTGTTATCTGTTAGATAAGATAGTTTCGACGGTTGAATGGGAGCATATGTATGTGCGTGGCCCATTTAGCCGGTGAGTATGATCGCCTCCAATATTTGTGTTATGAGATGTATGGTTCGTGAGAGACGTCGAACCAGTTGTTCTTTATGCAGGGAGCGATGCACCGTGACACGATAGTAGAGTATGCATTGCGATAAGTGGTCTTAACCAAGGGGTGCAGGATTTGCATATATATGTATAGGGTTGATTTGACTATATATATATATATATATTTGTGAAAAACCCTAATGTGTGAAATTAGCAAATAAGTAAATGTTGGTAAACAAAGTAACTTAAGGGGATAAAGAAATTACTACTAGAACAGTGAACATCAAATGCAGTTAATTGGAGTAAATGTGACACCCCGTCTAATTAAATACCGGGTAGCTACTCCTTTATTAAAATTAATACAAAATACCAAGTTGGTTCAGTTAATAGCATCACTGTCGAAAACATTTTAATGATTACTAACCACCTAGTATTTAAAAAGTGAGTTGCCAATTTTAAATTAAATCTGATTAACATGAAGTAAGTGAAGAATAAAAGAATAACATAACCATACACAATAAAGTCCCAATAGTGTAATCAACAAGTAATAAAGAGTCCGGAGGAAATACTCCTCACAACAATCCCACAACTGAAATAATAAAACAAGTCTGCATCCTGAATTAATTACAATCCACAACCCGAATAACTGAATATAAAATGTCTCTAAAAGAAATGGGCGACATGCCCTACAAATGATGAAACTGAATATGGAGTCAAGACTAGAAAAGGAGGCGTCTACTGTCAAGGCCCAGTAACTTCCACAACAGCTACAGCTCGTCACCTGAATAGAATTCCTATGCATGGTGTCCTTGTGGCTGGGCACCTAAAAAGGTTTTTACAAAAAAATAGATTTGGAGGAAAATGGGTTAGAGCCCGATGTGAAAACAGTTTAAAAGTTTAGCAAGTGATTTAAATTACAATTGAACATCACATATTATAAACACGTTAATTGCGTACTCTCACATGAGTTCCTTGCCTCTCCACTACTATGCACATCTAACGTATGCCTTTAACCCATCCTAGTTATGCCACTGTCTAACTAGTTTATACCACTCCTGCCTTCGCATTCAAACATAGAGTATCTACACATAACCCCCCAATTAAGCCATATATATAACCCATGTTCACATTCGTTAATTTACTTATCTCAAGTGTTAGTTAAATTCTCATTTTTAACCCATTCGCATATCGTAGTCAATCACATCTACTAAGCAACAATGAACCCATCACAAATACATAAGTACATCACTCTCAGTACATAAATATATACATATATGGCACCCCTAGGCTAAGCTGCGTGCATGCATACTCTGCTATCAAATCCATGTACATCACGTACGTAAGGATCACGTGTTCCGAATCACTCAGGAACCGTTGAAATACAAATTACACATATTGGAGGCGAACATAGTTCACATACCCATGGGTCACGCACATACCTACGCTCCCAAGGTCAGCAGACTTATCCATTTAGCAATAAGCCCTTCCAAGCCCTATGTTTTGAGGTATAGATCTAAGGTCCCCCCGAAGGTCACATCGAGACTAGACTATCCTCTTACGAACGACCCACCCGTGATAGCAAGTATGGTAGGTATGTTATACACATAAGAAATCCATACACTAGGCATTCACACAACCTAAGTAATCATATATCAATATAGATGTTCACACATTTCATCTAGTTAATCTCGTACGTGGAAAATTTACTCCGAGTATTACATATCATATATATTCCGTTTGATAACTCTCTCGTCGTATCAATTTGGGTACTTAAACCTAACTCAAAAGGTTACTAGATTTCTTATTAATTTCAAATGTTATCTCAGTACTTAAAGTCCCTCCGTTACTGCCCTTATCTTACATCATCCTCAATTCTCAATGTAGTTCCAATTCGAACGTTTTCTAACTGTACCTCACTCGGTAGACCCTCGTGCGTAATATCAATCAATCCCATAAGTTATAGCGTTCTCCGATAACAACTAAGGCCCTACTGACTTTAATTAAGTCCCACACTATCATATTAATCTTCCTAATAACCAACATCGGCTTTGGAATAATCATTAAACCTTAAAGAGAAATAATTTCCAAAATACAGCAGGGGTCGATCGATCGATAAAAAGGGGTCGATCGATCGAACCTTCGATCGATCGACATTCTTGAGTCGATCGATCGATCAAGCAGGCATCAGCCCAGAAATCCTTAATAGTTACGGGTTTGCATTTTTTTACTCTTCATAATCATTATTCTAACGTCCAAAACTCTCAAATGAATACACTAATCATCCTACTAACATGTTTACTTCTTTCCCCACGTTTTAGATTCATCAAATCAACATATAACATCACTTTCATGGATCAAATTACCCAAAAATCATATAAAACGTAGTTTTTCCTATTTCTTCAAGAACATCCCATAATTCCTTCAAATTTCGAAATTCTCTACTCATTAATCATAAATTCGTAGTTGTTATCATCTCAAATATAAACCTACATGAAAGTCCTACCCAAATTATGATTTAAACCATTCAAATCCATTTAATTTTCATTATTTATGAGAAATCTCCAATTCTATAGAAACATGTAAAATATATGCTTTGAATTCTTGCAAGATAAACCACTTGCCTGTAAATTTGATGTTCTGATCCGTTGTTTTTGTTTAAGGGTTGTTCCTCTCTCCATTCCGGTCACAATTCCGTCCAAATTGGTGGTGGTGGGTGGTGGTTTTGGTTTGGGGACTCTTTGTAACCTCTCCTCTAACTCACGTAACTCCCCTCTATGTTTTTGGATGATCATGGCCCTAATGGCCTAACCAAAAATAAATAAGTCAACACTAAAAATCGTGGGTCTTAATTCCTTAATTTTTAAAATTACCAAAATACCCTTCTAGGTTGCCGGTTTGGCTTAAAAATGCCCCGGGACCCAAACTAAACTCCCGGCTAGTGTTTTCTGACTATCTCGACCCTTCCGGACACGTTGGCGCACGTAAAATGACCATATGGTTGATAAAAATAAAATTCACTTTTTAATTTAAATAATTACCCTCCTGACGCGACTGTCACGCGTGTCCCACAAAATTTCCCAAATTGCCTTATTTCAGTCTCGCGACCATTTTAATATTTTCAATATTCATATACTGCCATATATCCACATTATAATAAAATACCAACTCACATCTCGTTAGTATTTTATCCGGATTAATTCTCAATTAATTCACATTTAAAATAATTAATCCCATAATTAAATATCCATAAAAGTACGGGGTATTGCAGTAAAGTATTAAGTAACGTATTGTATGGGCAATACGGGATTCTCTTACGATTCATAGTTAGTAGTATATGTCTATGACCTAGTTGGGACTATTATAGATGACTAGGTTAGGGTAGACAAATGTTAGGTGTGCACATTAGTGGAGGGGTGAGGATCCCATGTGAGAGTGTGGAACTATTATGCGCATAATAATTGCATTATTGCAGTTTTAAATACTTGCTAAAAAAATATTTTTATAAATCGGGCTCTGACCCGTTTCTTGCTTTTCTCTCCTCTTTTGCTATATATATATATATATATATATATATACTAGGGTATGCCCGTGCCTGAAGGCACGACGCTAATTTTTAAAAGTGTACGTCATTAATAAAATATTTTATAGAGTTATATGATGTCGTGTGAAGTCTTGTTCATAATTAGTGTTATCATGTATTTTCGTTTTAATCGTATTGTTACTCGTGCTAATTGGGTGTTAAAATGTTTAACCGTGTCAAATTTGGATGTAAAAATTAGTTGCCAAATTATCGTGTATTTTCATGTTAAAATGAGTGTTAAAAGTGCTTTCAACATTTTTGCCGTGTATTTTCGTGTTAAATTAGGTATCAAATTGTTAATCGTGTTGATCGTGCCATGTTGTGTATGTGTCCCAAATGCGTCATGTTATCACAAAACATAACATTAGCACCCAAACAAAACTTACGCATCAATAACAAAATGAAAAAAGCAATAAGTTAAGGTAACATTTGAATAAAAACACATCAACTCAAATTATAATATAATAGAGCAATATTTGCTCCCTCCAATATATTCATGCCTCATTCTCTTTATATAAGCATGTAAACATAATATTAAACTAAATATATTCCAAGAGAGCATAAAGATAATCTTGTATCAATTGAGATTTATGTATTTTGTGCAAATAAAATAAAGGAGAGGATGTGTAAATTATATTGTTTGGGGATTAAATAGCGATAGGAATGAGGTGGAAACAATTGAAGTCATATCATAGACTATCTTCTATCTACAACTTAATTTTCAAAATATTTTAATATCATTAATTCAAGTAGATGAACAAATAAGGGTGAGTAGCATTTCATTGAACTAATATAAGTAGCAACTTGTCTCCCATTCCAAAACATAAAGAATGAAACCATTAAAAATGAAGGATAAAAATTCATCTGCAGCTATAATACAAGTAAAAACTACATATTAATAATGGACTTCATAAGGTACTATAAAACATCCTTGGGGTGAACTCTACTTCATCGGTGGAACCACCAGTCGGCGCCATCGAATCCAATTTCGTAGTGATCTTGGCTGCTCCACTCTGTGTAGTAATTTGTGTAATTGGTCTCATCTCGATTGCTCGTTGCGCCTGACAATGCCGCGTGGGTGGAGCCAATACTGGAAACTCAACAGCCCAACATCCCCAAACCAATTAAATAAAATGAGATGGAGGTTACCTGGTGTGGCTCACCCGTTGTAATTTCTGCAAAACAAAACAAAAACATCATTTCAAGGTTTCAAATCCCTATGGAAAACCATGATCAACTAAGATGGAGGGTACCTGCTGCGTTCGTACAGATGGTGTTGCTGCTGCGTGCGTACATCTAGTGCTGTTGCTGCGTACAGATGGTACTCAAACTGAACTTAATTAGAGGTTCTACATTTTTTATGAAAGTGGTAAACTCGTATAGCACGTGATGTGAGCCCACAAATTTTTATATGAAACTAAATTCCATATTAATGGCTAACCATAAAGATAAACCCAGTGACGGTTTGGATGCTTGCCTTACCATGTTTTAAAACCCTCTTTAAGCTAACGCATCTCCTCCTCCCGGGCGACATTGATCCGCAAAAGAAAGGATCCGTTCCACTTACGAAAACCCTGTTTTAAAACCTATTTCAAACAAAGATATTTATAATACAAACACTCACCTACTTAAGTCTGAAACCCAAGCTCCGAAAGGAATTCGTTGTTCTCCTTCACATTGATCTCAGTCAAGAAAACAAACGAAAACAAAAAGACTTGATCAGTATAAATTAACAACCAATATAAATTAACTATTTAACAACCAATATAAATTAAGTAATTTAACAACCAATATAAATTAATAACCAATATAAATTAAAAACCAACAAAAAAGAAGGGGCAACTTCTGTTCAGTAGCAGACCTGAAAGAAAAAAATTGTCTACTTTTATTGATAGCGTGTGCCTTGCGCATGAGATTGAAAAAAACATGTGCCTCACTTCGTGAACCCCCTAATGACCTGCGAAATAAAACCCTAAATCAAGCACCACCACTTCTAGAACATAATTTCAAAATGATAATACGGAAAACCATAATAACCAAAAAGGTGAAAGAACTGTACAAATGAAAAAATTGTAGATAGAACCAATCTCATCGACTTATGTTCAAAAATCTATACATCAAAAAATAAAACAACTACATATGAGGTGTACTACTGCTCTGCAAATTGACAAAGATTGAATATATAGATCCGTGTATAATATTATACATACCTTACAAAATGGATGGGTTTGGAAACAAACAATATGAATTAGAAACCTGATATTACAAATAAAAAAAATATATAAAAAAAAGTTAGGATGAACAACATAAAGTAGAAAAAAAAAACAAAAGACCTGAATGTCTTGACATAGAAATTAAAACCCAAATGCCTTTGTAGTTTGCTCCAAAGCCCACCACAACCATCAAAATCGCAAATGGAAATTTTTTGACAGTCGTACCTCAGCAAAAATCATGAATGTTAACCCACAAAAAAATATAATGTAAATGAAGACTTAGATTGCACCAGAGCGTGGAGACCGTCTCACCTCTGCACAAAGATTGCACCTCTATCCAGTGATCCGGAGCGTAGATTGCAAATAATAGAAGAGGAAAATTAGTACTTTGGTGTAATGATTGCAAATTCTTGCGCATATACCTTTAAAAACCTGTAATGAACAATGTAGTCAGTTGATAGTTTAGTGAGTAATAAAAACACAAAGGGATACTCATTGGGGAGATTGAAAAAGGCACTATACAATGACTAAAAAATATATTTTAGTTTATGGCACAGTACGTTACATGTAAGTTTCACACCAATAAATTCAATTTTAGAGAATAATGCCTAACATAAGCCCGCGAGTTAGTATACCACCACTTAAAAATAACTATTGTGCTAGGTGAACCTAATTGAAAAAACATTTGAAAACTCTGACTAAACTCAAAACCAAAAAAGGCAATAAAAGTAGAAAAAATAAAAATACATCAAAGTTATCCATGAATAAAATGTGAATGTGTGCGTGTATAAGAGGGTTAGAGGGAGAGGGAGAGGAAGATGATGCTGTGTGGTTATGTACGTGTGTGGGTGAGTGTATGCATGTGCGAGAGAGTAAGAAGGAGATTACCTCTAGTGTCTTCCATTATAGAACTCCAGTTTATGGTACATATCTGTTTACTTAAAAACATGCATATAACCAAGTTAGAAGGTATGGAGATTCCACCATTTAATCATCAAAAAGTAATAAGTGTATAATTAACATTAACAATAAGAAACCAAAAAAACACATCTTGATACAGGGGATTTAATACCTCAATCTTGGCCCAATGTTCAGAAGGAAAATATGTATCATTTAGAGTCAATTCAATGTTAATAAAATCTAGGCGATATAGCTTTCAGTGGAGTAGCGTTGATGCGCGTGTGTGTGATAGGTAGAAAGATACCTAATTTGTTTTAACAATTATATTACAACACCCGATGTGCCTGATAATTTGATTTTTTTCGTGGAGTTTATGTTACTGTAACAGTTATTCATTATAGAGGAGAACACAGCAGAATGATCCTACAGATTTAAACGCAAACTCCACGAAAAAATCAAATTATTGGGCACATAAACTTCACGAATAACTGCTGAAGAACTCCATGAATATAATGTTAGTCTTAGTTATACTCACCTAAAATCAAACTCCATGAATACTTCTAGAAGAAGATAATTCTAGCATTTATAAAAATATATATAGTGTTTTAAAAGAAAACTCCACCTAGAAGAAGATTTTTGCCTCCAATGAATTACTTCTACTGTTATACTAATGGATCATTTCCAGGTGCCGTCTTAAGTTAATACTTAAGTAGCAGTTATAACAGAATATTTCAATAATATAGTGTGAGTATATATAGTGGAGAACACGGGAGAATGATCCGAGTAGATTCTTTTGGTTTCATTTCAAAATTAAGGCATCTTAATATGCCTACAAAGACTAAAATGAAACCTACAGCCAGAATCACCATTGAATTTCTTTTGGTTTCAATGCTCGAGTGAATTCCCCATCCACATTTGACATTTTAATGGATTCATAATAAAAAATATTAGGACATCCAAATAACTGAACCAAATTGTACTAATTGGTAAGAAATTCAAATATTTACATAAAAACGGATGTTATACAGTCAGAAAACTAAGATTAGAGGTTAAGCTGCGTCCTGAAAAACCAACTGGTGAGTGATTCAGCATGCCCGCAAAGCCTTCCACTGACAGTGATGGTCTGTACCCACCCGCAAAACCAATAGCCAATGGTTTACTATTATGATTAAGCATTCCCCCATGGGTCCCACACCACCCACACAAATGACTATTATGATTAATCATTCACCCATGGAGCCTGAATGATGAACCTGCAGGCATAGCACCCCTGGGATCCAGTCCAGGTGCAAGACCAGTAAAATGATCGAGCAACGGACCAGCACAAGATCCAAGAAGTATAGAAGGGGAGCATAACAATTGGAAACAAATGACAAAATAACATTGAGTTTATATGTAAATTCAAAATATTGGGGCATAGGTTCTGAACAGCTAACAAAATAAGTAATGTGTTTTGATTGTACTTTACTTTGAGGCTCCTCAAATGCTTTGTAAAATGTAGGCTGCAAGTGAACTTTGTGTGTATTTCTCTTCCTTCTGTGAAAGTGTTTTGAAATTAAAATGAAAAGTATCTTTAAGGGATAGTAATAAAGTAACCACACCTTGAATAACTACAAAATAGTATCAAATAGCTACAAAACTGTAGAAAACCTTGAATATTTGTGAACTCTCACCCCAATTCAAGACCTCTCTTAGCAAATCCCATTTTGAAGCTCGACCCTGCAAGATACTTGTAAAAATGAAAAAAATTGAATATCAGTAACATAATGAACCATTAAAAATCAGTAATATGTAATCAACCATTAAAAATTACCTACAACAGACATCGGTGTAACTGTGTTAGGACTATTGTTTTTTTTAGGTTTATGATAAGATAAAGTACTACCCCTTTGTAACAACACAGTGATAGGTGAAAAAATTACACACTCTACATATCATCCTAGTTCCTCGACCTTAAAAGATTGATCGGACTGAGAACGGTTGATATTTGACAAACAGGTCGCAAGACATAAAAAAGGCCATCTTTAAATAAGGATTTACTCTTACTAATTGGTTAGGTTAAGCCCCAGCTAGTACTTCATTGACCACTTCATGCAAATTCTATTTTTCGGATCTATTGACCTTCAACGGCCCTAAAAGAAAGGATGTTAGAGATGTGAAACAGTTCATATAACAGTTAGTTCACATTCTAAGTTCACATTCTAGCAGGTATAACAGTTCATATAGCAACAGTTCATATTCTAAGTTTGAACTATGACTAATTCATTGTCTACATAACATTTCATTAACATTGGAATCTTTTTTGAAACAATCTGAAGCTATCAATAAAGCAATACAATAAAACTCAATTATTCACATTACACTTTCGTATTATGAAAAAATGTAGCTAGAGGTCGCCTCCATTTTAAATCCACGAATACACATATGTAGTAGAGTACCTTGGAATATTGTGAATCTTCCAAATAAGTACAAAAACAAAGTTAGTGATGATTTGAAAAGAAAAAATCATGAAATGAAAAAAAAGGATGAACATACAAATAATAAATGGATTTAAAAAATTAATAAAGCACGACATATGAACAAAGATTAATAATAAAGCATATATTACAATAACAGTGGACAAAGAATGAGACACACCTTGGAGCCCCACTGAGTGTAGTTAGAACTTGTACATAATTGCTTGATATTTAAAGAACAGATTGGACTATTATAAATAATATCATAATTACAAACCGTAATTACAAACTCTTATAAAAAAATTCAAACTTTACACTGTGTATCATAAGATTTTACCTTAGAAGATATATTTTAGCTTCTTTAAGAAATAAAAAAGATACTGCATTTATCTCTCTCTATTGTACATGGAGCATTTAGGCATTATGAAAAATGTATATAAAACCAACTCTTAGATTTCCTTGACAGAGTTCTATATACATACATATTCAATAATTTGCATACAAACGATTATGAAGTGAATTAAATTGCTACCCCAATTCACATTCATCAACTAAATCTGACGTCAAAGACGAAACAATGGTCATTATATACACTGAATTACTGGTAACCAATGTCGAAACATGTTACACAAATGTCGTGAGAAACATTCAGAACCACATGCCATAAAAGTCAGGTCTAGGAGTCATCTTTTTTGAAATATCTTAGAAACAAATTCATTTGAAGGCATAATCTCCAAAATGACTCAAAAATATGTTGAACAAATCCCAGATCGAGCCAAAAGGAGCTTGAAAATGCGTAATTAATATACGATGGAGTATGAATAAGACATGGTTCCACACATTGCAAATCACACTCACGAATGAAAATCACATCAGATCTATATCACTTCAAAATGAACACATTCAAAGCTTCTGAATATTAGT
This sequence comes from Sambucus nigra, assembly GCA_949130495.1. NCBI lineage: Eukaryota > Viridiplantae > Streptophyta > Magnoliopsida > Dipsacales > Adoxaceae > Sambucus > Sambucus nigra. The sequence goes on along the minus strand of OX422209.1, from coordinate 139,875,825 downwards.
ACTATTTGGATATTTAATAAGAACAACCACTATAGTCTAGGCACCACAAAGCAATCGAAATATCATTAAAAAATAGATCTTGCGGCTCATATTTGCATAAAACTCTATTCCGTTCACGATACATACCTCAACAAATAGATATTCATGAAAAACTAACATACATAATATAAAATATGAGTCCCTTTAACATACATGAAAAACTAACATACATAATATCCAAAGTTTTGTTAAAACAATGCACGTGTCAACATCAAAAGAATGAACTTTCCAATTAATATCCAAAATTTTGTTCAATACCAATGCGTGCAAGATATTGCCCATCATGAACTTTACAATCCATATCGAATTACATCAACATGGAAGTCGAGGTTGTACTGAGTAACTGATTTAAAACAGAGACTCAAAAATGGGAAGATTTAAAACCAATCTAAAAAATGACAAAGATGGGGAAAGGTGAAGATCTTACCACAACATAGGGTGATAATGCAAGTCGATGGTCGGTTGGATCTGTATACCATAAAATATGAAAAAAAATATATTGATTTTTAAATTAATACCTCCACTCCTATTATTCTACCAAAATAAAAATCCCTAAAATATTTATAGCACCCACAAAATAAATCTTTTTTAAATGTGAACTATTTCCAAGATTTAAAAGTGAATAAAAACTGGAAAAGTGAAATAACTTCAGGAAAAAGCCCTAATCAAGTATCTACAAATCACCCATCCAAATACCCAAAACGAATGTCACAAAATAAAGAAATGAACAAAGAGGATTATAAACATACATTAGGGTTTCAAAATTGGTTGATTTCGTTCACAATCGCAACCTAAAAATAGAAAATCGCAATCTCAAACTTCTACAAACGTACGATGTAAATGAAAAGGAGGTTACCTAAAAATTACTTGAGCTCGCACCTACATCCATCGATAGAGGTAGGTTTGGATCTCATGGAGAGAAGAGAAAGCCGAAATGAAGAAAAGAGGGAGGTTGGATTACATAAGATTTACAGCACATTACCTAAGATTTCTGCACCAATATGAATGAATATTAAACAAACGAAATCTAAAATCAGAAATGAAACATACGTAAGGGGAACGGCGTGTAGAGAGAGAATCGGCGGCGTGTAGAGAGGAGGGGCGGTAGATCAAGCAAGAGATGTTTTAGGTAGGGTTTTTTAGGTCGTTGATGAGAGAACGGGAAATGTGTTCTTTGTGTGAGAAATGAGAGAGGGTCTAAGCGGGAGGGAGAAGTAGAGAATGAAGAGGTTCAGACGAAAGTACCCCCAATTTTGAATTAGAGTGTAAATTTGATAGGAAAAAAAAGAGGGGGAAATCAAAGATTTAAGGGGCAAAATAGGGAGTGCAAAAAAAATTCATCCAGATGACGTCATCTTTTGATCTTATGACGTACACAACTTTCATACTTTATTATATATATATATATATATATATATATATATATATATATATATATATATATATATACCAGATGTCCAGCCACTGGGTCACCACTAGACTTAGACGCGTGGATCACTCAACGAGCTGCAACTATTGTGGAAGTTGTAGGTTATTGATACTAGACGTTGATATCTTTTCATTCAGTTCCTAGTTTAGAAATTTCAGTTAGGGCATGTGTCGCCCATTTCCAGCTTAGTTATTTTAGAGATTGTATTTTTTTATTAGATTTTCTTTTCCTGTTGGATTGAGTATTATGACTCTATTGGTTTTAGACTTTGAACTGGAATGCTTTATCTAGACTCATTTATTTCAATATTTGATTCATGTTCAGTATTTATTCTTGTGGAATGGGAATGACTTATATCTTAAAGCATGAAATTTATTAATGGATTAATTGGGTATAATTAATTGGGAAATATTTTGACACCTAGCTTAATTATTTATTAGGTGATTAATAATGAAAATTGTTTTTCGATAGTGATGCTAAGAATGAACAAACAAGACACTTTGATTTAATTTAATAATGGATTGATCACCCGATATTTAATTAGGCGGGGTGTCACACACAATGATGTCTTAAAAAGGTGTTTCAAATGTGGAAGAAACGACCATAAATGTCAAACTTGTCTGGATCTGTATGGAGAGAAACTCCAACCTGACCTGCAAGGACAGCAAATCCAAAGAAAGCAAAGACTTTCAAGACTCTGTTACAAGTGTGAATGACAGGGCCACAAGTGAAAGGACTTCCCTCAACTTGATATTATTTTTCATCAAGATGCTCAGTAGGGCCAAGGAAGAGGTGGAACTGAGTAGTAGGACCGAAATCAACAGAGTCGTAACATGACAGAGTTTGCTGGTAGATGCTTAAATTGTGGTAGGATGGGTCATAGAAGGCAGGATTTTCCTGATAAGGTAAAGATACCCCAGCAGCATGGTGCGTATAAGGAGCCGCAAGGGCATATGTTTCCAGCGGCCCTTTTAACACCGATGTAGGTACTGGCCTTATCAACTATTTCTCCCGTTGCCCCACCATAGCAGGGACAATTATAGTATGGGTGTGCGTACAACATTTGGCAGGCAATAGTTCAGCAACCACCACACACCATTGAAGGTATATTTCCTTTCCATGTTACTATGGGACGCATTTTATTTGACACCAGGGCATCACACTTCTTGATAGCCACTAGTTTTGCATGGGCCACAGGGTTGTTAGGCACGGTAGAGAGTTCACTGACATGTGTAGACTCACTGTTTGGTAATGGGTCGTTGATTTTCTTTATATGCAGGGGAGTAGGTATAGAGATTGGGAGCTTGATTTTGACTGCATATATGCTAGTCTTAGATATGCACGAGTATGGAGCCATTATTGGCATGGATTGGCTTGGTGCTTATAGAGCCATGATAGACTGTTTCAGTAGGAGTATTATTTTTGCTATCCCCGGTCAGGAGATGTTTCTAGTGGCGATGCCTCATCCCGAGGGAGGATCGTCCACCCATTTATATTATATAGAGGAGGAGACCTTTAAGGAGATAGTAATCCCTATTGATTATATTCGCATAGTTAGCGAGTAATACTATGTGTTTCAAGAGATACCAGGGTTACCACCTAGTCGGGAGATAGATTGTGTTATAGATTTGATGTCGGGCACTCGGGTGATAGCCCATGCACCATACCGTATGGCTTCAGCTGAGATGAGAGAGTTGCGGGATCAGATTGAGCGGCTATTGGGATAGGGCTTCATCCGTAGGATGCCTCATCTTAGGGTGCGCCCATGTTTTTTGTGAAGAAAAGAGATGGGTCATTGAGGATGTTTGTGGACTAAAGAGAGTTGAACAAAGTCATGATATGAAATAAGTATTGTTGCCCCGAATCGATGACTTGTTCGACTTGTTGAGAGGAGTTGCCTTCTTCTTAAAGATAAACTTGATATCAGGATATCACCAGTTATAGATTAGGGAGTAGGATATGTCGAAGAATGCTTTCTTGACGAAATATGGATCCTACGAGCTTCGGGTTATGCCGTTTGCGCTAACCAATTCTCCCGCCGTGTTCACGAACTTAATGAATAGGATGTTTAGAGAGTTCCTGGATCAGTTTGTCATTGTCTTCATAGATGACATTTTGATTTATTTCCAGACTGAGGAGGAGCATGTCGAGCATTTGAGAAGGGTTCTTTAAGCTTTGTGAGAGCATCAACTATATGCTAAGTATGAGAAGTGGGGGTTTTGGCTACGCGAGGTCCAGTTCTTGGGGCACATTGTTTCCAGGGGATATCCATAGATCCGGGGATGGTGCTCGTGGTGAGGGAGTGGGGGAAGCCAACGACACCATTAGAGATCTATAGTTTCTTAGGATTGGCAAGGCACTACAGGCGGTTCATTCGAGTATTCTCAAAGATAGCGGTTCCATTGACTAATCTGACTCGAAAGGGGGAACCGTATGTATGGGATGACACTTGTCAGTTAACTTTCGATGAGCTAAAGGATAACTAGACTTAGGCACCAGTTCTTGCTTTACCCAGGCCAGGAGTGGAGTACCCTATGTATACTGACGCTTCCTTACAGGGACCTAGTGGAGTACTTCAGCAGGAGGACCAGGATACAACTTATGCCTCCCGCAAGCTTAAGCCTCACGAAAGGAATTACCCCACCCATGAATTGGAGATAGCAGCGATCGTGTTTGCCTTACATATTTGGAGACATTACTTGTTGGGGGAGAAATTTTCCCTCTTCACAGACCACAAGTCACTCCAGTACTTGTTCACTCAGAGAGAGTTAAACATTTGTCAGCGCAGGTGGCTGGAGTTTGTGAAAGATTACTAGTTCGAGATGCAATACTACCCGGGCAAGGCTAACGTAGTTGATAATGCGTTGAGCCATAGGTCAGTATGTGAGGTGGTGGAGGTGTGGATGGAGAAATGGAAAGAGTTGGGACATCAGGAGGCAGTGGCCCGATCCTTTATGTCCGTCATGATAGTCACACCAGAGATTGTTACGAGGGTGATCCAGGCCCAAGCCGCTGATTCGTTTTGCCAAGATCAGATTGTACGGTTTCTAGTCGAGGGTGCAAAGTCCTACTCAGTGAGTTAAGATGGGGATTTACGATTTAATGAGAGATTGTAGGTCCCATAGGGGCAGGACTTATGTCATGCAGTGATGAAAGAGTCGCATGGATCTCAATTTATGGTACATCTCAAAGGGGATAAGATGTACCAGGATGTAAGGCGACAGTACTGGTGGAGTGGGATGAAAAAGGACATTACAGAGTTCGTGTCTAAGTGTGCCACCTGTCAGTTGGTAAAGGTGGACCATCAGAGACCGCCAGGGATACTTCAGCCACTAGAGATCCCTATGTGGAAATGGGAGAGCATTTCCAAGGATTTCATCACTGGGTTGCCTACATCACAGTGGGGGCACGATTCTATATGGGTAGTGGTGGATCAGTTGACCAACGTAGCCCATTTTATACCGGTGTGGACAGACTACACTATGGGACAGTATGCCCAATTATTTATATCTGAGATAGTGAGGTTGCATGGGGTGCCCCTAGATATCGTGTCCGATGGAGATAAGATTTTTGTGTCACGCTTCTAAGAGAGATTTCAGGAGGCTATGGGTACCGAGTTGCGATTGAGTACCACTTATCACCAGAAGACAAATGGGTAGACTGAACGTACTAATCATATGCTGGAGGATATGTTATGCATTAGTGTCCTTGATTTTCGAGGTGGTTGGGAGAAGTACCTTCCACTGGTGGAGCTCGCTTATAATAGCTCCTACCAGTTTACGATTGGCATGGCCCTATTTGAGGTGTTGTACGACAGAACTTATCATTCTCCCACTTATTGGCTAGAGGTGGGGGACAACAAGTTACTCGGGCTAGAGGTGATTCAGGACACGTCAACCATGATCGAGTTGATCAGGAGTCGCATTCGGGTATCCTAGGAGAAGCAGAAAATCTACGCCGATGCGAAGCGGTTCTTCAAGGAGTTTATCATGGGGGGCATGTATTAATGAGAGTGTCTCCTATGAAAGGAGTAATGAGATTCGAAAAGAAAGTGAAATTGGCTTCGAGGTACGTTGGACCATTCCCCATTATCGAGAGGATCGGATAGGTGACATATAGACTTTGGTTGTCAGAGCACTTGCACTGTATTCATGATGTGTTACACATTTTTTCATTGAGGCGGTATGTTCGGGATGATTTGGCCCACACTCATATTGCAATAGAGGAGATTTACTTGCGGCTCGGCATTTTTTATGAGGAGAGACCAGTGGCTATCCTATACCATAGTGAGAGGAGACTGAGTTCAAAGGTAGTCCCACTTATAACGGTCTAGTGGGAACATCATAATGTTGAGGAGTTCACTTGGGAGCGCGAAGTATGCCTTATATTTGAATTTGAGGATGAAATTTCGTTATTAGGGGGGAAGTATATAATACCCCGTATTTTATGGCCTTTAATTATGGAATTAATTGAATTAAATCGGGAGAAATTAATTTAATATTAATATAGATTTTAAATTGAATATTTACTAGCATGATGAGAGTTAGTAATTATTGGTGAGTGATATGCCCAAAGTGCCCTCGTACTTAGGGTCACTAACCTCGGCATGTCTCGGAGAGGAGCCATTCTGGAGCTTATAGAAGTCGTCGCAAAGGTTGTCTTCTACAAGGTCGGCTCCTCATTGACCAATCTCGGTTAGCCAACAGTTGAGGGAAATAATTCAACAACATCTTGTGGACCCAAACCACTGCCAATCCCAACCTCTGCTTCAGCCGAGATAGCATCCATCTCATATACAACCTCGGCTGATCATTTAGGTCGAGGTCATACTCCAGACTGATAGGACAAGGCATCTATCTGACTTCCACAACCTCGTACTCGGCTAGACCGAGGTTACCACAGATGATGTCATAAGTCCAATCACATGCAAGCATATGGAAGACTTGGGACACGTGGAAAATAAGTTATAATCGAATCATTCCCCCCACATGGGGGAATATTTGGTCATCATTCCTTACATATGGCACAACTCGGTGTCCTCTTATGACTAATGTATTCAACTCACACATGCTCATGGTATGCTTGGGGGTACAATACACCCCCCCAAGAACTATAAATACATGTTTTATCCTACCTTGGGGGGGATCCATAATTGTAACCCTAGCAAAAGATTTGGAAAAATATACAGTAGAGAGAGAAAGTGAGAGATTGTATCACAGGCCATTAGTGCCCTTATTCTAGTGAAACTTACTGAGACACTCACAGTGGACGTAGGCTAAATTGGCTGAACCACTTATATACTAGTGTTTCTCCTCTTCTCCTCACCTCCTTTTATTAGATATTTACTTTTGTGCTGCCATTGTTGATACTCGCTTGAGCTTATCAACACCAAATCTGGTGGTGATGTTTACAGCATCATCAGTGAGAATTATGTTAAACTTTACTTAATGAGTAAAGTAACATATGAAATTGAAATCATTAAAATTGTCGTGAGTGAATAGTATGATAGTTATAAAAATTAAGTTGGGACACACGTGTTAGTCGTGTCGGGACTAATTTGAGGAAATAAAAAGTAAATTAATTCTAAGTCACCTGTATGGTCATTCCGAGTGCGTTAATGTGTCTGGAAGTGTCGAGATAGTCCAAAAATTGTATCTGAGGGTTAATTTTGGGTCTCGGGACATTTTTAGGCCTAATTGGCAACCCGGGAGAGCATTTTGGTAATTTTTAATTTTAGGCCTTAATTAATCACAAAAATTAAGGGGGTTATATCTGCTGGAAGATAGAGTCTTCGAGGGTTAGAAACACTTGAGTTGCATAGAGGCCAAGGAAGGGAGAAGAGAGGAGGTTTCCAAGGGGGAGAACCATCAATCCTACACCGTTCCCACCAATTCCACCACCAACGCATAGATCGAAAGAAGAGGATTGTTATTATACCACTCAAATTCATCGAATCAGATCTTTCATTTCCAGGAAAGTATCTATCTTGTTATTCTTGAGTTGATAATTCATCCATGTTAGAGTAGGAAATAAAATTATAAGTTTTTATGGAAATTTGATGTAATTGGAAGACTATAATTCATATGTTTGAATGGAAATCCTTGTAGGCTGGTGTCCTTATCACATGTAAAGTATTTATCACGAATTTTAATGATGATTAGAGGAGGAAATCTGGAAATATCATGTGGATTCTTGAATTAATATGGTAAACTAGGGTTAGAGACCAAATCATGAATTGTGCCCATTTAATGATGATTTCTCAAGGATTTAATTTAGATTTTACATTAAAAAATATTCAGATATGTTACTATAATGTTTGTGATGTTTGGGACACTTTAATGGATGTTTTGATGATTAAAATGGAAGAAACCCATAGGCATTATTTGCTGAATTTCTAGGCAAATAACTGATCAATCGACCTTGAATGTCGATCGATCGAATAGGTCGATCGATCGATCCTTCCCTTTGATCGATCGACTCCTCTTGGAGTTGGAATCTTGCTTCCTTTTAATGTTTAATGTAGCCCCAATATTTAAGGACCCTTAGTCATAACTTAAATATCTTAATGGGACTTGAGAAGGACCAGTAGGGTTGTGGGAAAGGTCCGGGTAGTACGATTTCATATGAAATTTAAACATGGGGTTACGAGGTTATAAAATAGGTTATGATTGCATGTGTGATAAATTGGGGATTGTGCAAGATGATGAAGACTTAGACCAGTAGGATAGAGAGTGTACACCTGTTAATTCAATATTTATTAAAATGATACTCTTAGAGGATCGAGAAGTACTTGTGAACTTACGGTAATGGAGAAAATAAAAGAATGAATTAATTACGTAGGATTAGGGTGTTACGCACGACACATGGTTACAATTTGTTATGGGTCGTGGGTGTACCTATCTGAATAATGTGTGTGTGTGTGTGTGTGTCTATATATATATATATATATATATATATAAGTGTGTGCATATATATAGTATGTGAACATCTGTGTTTAACAATACCCTTGCTACTTGCTATCACAGAGGTTTTCGTGCCAGGACAGTCTTCTCTCGATGTGACCTTTATGGGGTATATTGATTTGTACCTAAGAATATAGGATCCTTGGTATAGGCTATCTCAGAACGGCACTCAGACGGTCCTAAGAGACGTGAGGGTATGTGATGACCTCTTAGTGACTGGTAACTATGCTTCGCCTCCAATATATGTGTATTTTGTATTAATACAGTTCGAGAGTGGATCAGAACTAGTATTTCCCTTATTTGTACGAGATGTACAGGTTCTGGATAGCAGAGTATGCCATCACCATAGATTTTACATGGATGGTGCACTATTTTAGTGCGTGTATATATATATATATATATATATATATATATATATATATATATATATATATATGTACCGGTGATTCATCTACGGTGCTTGTAAGTAGATAAAATTTAATAATTAATATTAAAGAAATTAAGTGTTGAGAACTTAAGACTGTATTAAGATGTACATAGCTGGCTTAGTAAATTCATAAGAAAAAGTTATCATGTATAAATTATAGTTATACGATCACGTGAATCAGTATTAATGAGGGGAGATTGGGTTAGACTAGTTAACTGGGTTAGCGTTATCTAGATTAATTAAGTAGTACGTCAGGCATGCACACTACTTAAGATGTGAGGATTCTCAAGTGAGTGTCGAGGCTCTAACATGTATGTAATATGAACTGGTAAGCATTTTATATACTTGTTAAACTATTTTGAAGTTATTTTACACTCGGGCTCTGATCCGTTTCTTATCATCTCCTCTTTCTCTTGTGTGTGTGTGTGTGTGTGTGTGTATATATATATATATATATATATTATAGGTGCCCAGTCATAGGGGCCTCAGACTTAGATCTTTGGATTTTTGACATGCTGCTGCTAGTGTGGGAGTTATAGGTCTTTGCATTTAGTCGACTTCATCCTTGTCATCTCAGCTCTTCACTTAGTCATTTTAAATGGGGCATGTGTCGCCCATTTCCATTTTTTATTCAGTCAGAGAGACGTATACTCCTTATGATTTCAATATTCAGTTTTAGTTGGGATTGTTTTAATTATGTCATTGTCCTTTGATTTGGGATATTTTAATTAGAATGATTAGTCTAGCATGTTTATTCCACTTGGATGGTTTGGTATTCAATATTATTATCTGTGTTCATAAACTAGTTTACATATATGAACTTCTAACTGTGGAACTTAATCTATGAAATCAAATGTTTTGACACTTAGCTTAATTATTTATTAGGTGATAAATAAAGAAAAATTATTTTTCGACGGTGATGCTAAGAATAAACCAACCGAAAAATTTTATTTAATTTAATAAAGGACTGATCACCCGGTATTTAGGGTGTCACAAAATAACCTCTAAACCTTCAAGACTAGGCATACGATCCATATTCAGATATTTAATAGATTGAAAGTTTTCCACTTCATAAAAAAAACCGATAATTTATCATTGTATTGGGAAAAAATGAATAAAGGAATATGTTCAAGACAAGAGAGAAATATGTTGAGAAAGGGGAAGAGAGGTAGGATTGGAAATTGTGGGCAAAGGCAAGATTTAGTTCATCTTTATTATCTATAATATACCAATCATTTGTAGTAATTCTATTAACGGCCATGTGATCCCTTCTAGCTTTAACACGAGCTTATAAATACTTGGAATTTTCATATACTTCTTTAAGCCATTTAATATTGGCCATTTATTGCCAAAAGGCATCTTCCTTCTTTATAGCAACATTAAAATTAGACTTGACATCTTGCACAACATCTCTATTAACAATAGTAAGGTTGTGTTCAAAGCAATGTTATTTATTTAATAACTCATATTCAAGATTCATGACTTGCTAAAAAATATTCTTAAAAGAGGATCTATTCCACTATTTTATCAAAGCCTTCAACCTCTTTAATTTGAAAGAAAAAATCTTCATAAGATTTCCACACACAGGGATCTCCTAAGACTTAGTAATCACTTCTTAAAAATCCTTATACTTGCATCACATTTTTAAGAATTAGAAAGATTTGGGGCAGTTATCAAAATGAGGGTAAATAGATAGAATAAGAGGCGAGTTCTCTAAGAACAATTTATGGAAGTTATTAATGAGGGTTTTTGGATATAATCCTTCCCATATAGAGTTTACAACACCCCTATCCAGCCTAGAAAAAATTGTATCCTCCTCAATTCTATTATTGCACCAAGTGTACTTAGAACTAAGGTAACCAAGGTTAATCAAATTTCATTTCTCAAGGCAGTCATTCAAATCTTGGGAAGAATCAAAGTCAATAAAATTACTCCCAATCTTCTCATCTTGTGAAGAAATCACATTGAAATCTCCAATACCATGTTGAGGAGGTTGAAAGTATTGATAGGAAAGGTCTTCCACATGATCCCAAAGGACTAATCTCTATTGGGGAAGCACATAGCATAGACTAACATGACAATAATGTCTATAGGAAGCATATCTTGAGTTTTTTTTAACACATACCAATTATTTAACATCAAGAATGATAGTCTTTGATCCTAAATTTCATGAAAAAACATATGTTTTTGGAAACATCATTCAAAATTCCATCTTAATTGGCATGAAGGCTTCTTTTTCAGCAAACTTATTTGGCTCAAGCAAGGCTAATAAAGGAAGTTTATGATATTTAATAAACTTTTTTATTCTTCTCTTAAAGGGTTTGTTATCGGCACCTCTAATATTCGAACATAGGAAACTGATTATTGGGATTCAGAAGAGGGAAAGTTTGAAAAGGATTTAGAGCCTAATCCGCTGACTCTTTTTGAAAGAGGGCCAAAAAGATGAATTTTAGTGTGGAACTTTTTCTTAGAGAAGTAGACTAAAGCCATGCTTTATGTAATAGTTTTAGTTATGGATTTATTATCAAAACAAAATAAGTTTTTCCTTTTTTAATGAGAATCATGTATGGACATAATGTTGCATTATTTTATATATTGGCGATGTCTTTTATTCTGCCCCATAGGTATTCTGGTGTGTAGAGCACAACTTACACACAGAGGATCAAATCACTAGTTCTTGTAGAATATAATTTTTATCTTTCATAGTCTTAGATGGAACTGGACACACCATTAGTAGGGCTGTAGCACAATATTTAAGAAGGTCTATCTTGATTACGAGAAACTGTATAGTTTCAACTTATTATGCTAGTACAGTTTATGTTTATTGAATGGGACCACCTTGAGGTCATTGTCTTTATACTGATTTTGTAAGAAAATGTAAACCTTATGATTATTAGGTTTACTTAAGGCTCTGAAAGGGTATGATTGTTGGACACATGCACTAGTTATTTATTGTTTTGACCTTTCAGATGAGTTTCATTATTGGATCAATAATCTTGATAGATTGAGTAATGGTAATTATTGTATGGTGAAAGTCTTTTATGGATGGAATCCACGTCTCGGTATAGTGACTGGTGATACCCCCTTGAGATGATTATACGTTTTGTATGTGTCAAACCCTGTTGGTGGATTATGTTAATCTGACACTACAAATAAGTTAAGTTGGATCGCTCAAGGACTTAAAGAAGTTAAGCAAATAAATTATCAGTAATTTATTTTATTATTGAGTATCTGTAACCTTAGGGTGGGGAGAATTAAGTAATTAATAATGTGGAGCTCAAAATATAATTTTTATGTGACACCTCCTAATTAAATACTTATCATAAAATCAAGGTGAATGGTTGGTTCATTCTTATCATCACTGTCGCAAAATAAATTTCCAATCTAAACACCCTAAATAATTAAGCTAAGTGTCAAAACAATTTAAAACCTTATTTCCATTCTATTTAAATCCAGATATGAAAACCTTTTTAATAAATAACAATTTTAGAATCACAGAAATATGAAGGACGGTAATAAACACCCAAGAGTTCAACTATTCAGATAAACCAATACCAAGTTTTAAAACTACAAATGAAATCATCCTCATAGTAATCAAAGCCCAAAGAGTGCAGAATAATGAAATTTAAATAATAAACATAAATCTCTGACAATTCCAACTGAATAAGGAAACGGGCGACACATGCCCTAACTAATCAAAACTAAAATAAGAGTAGAGTCAATAACGAGGTCGTCTAAGCAATGGCCTGCAACTCCCACATAAGCTACAACGCGTCTGTTCCAAGGAATCTAAGCATGACGCCCCCGTGGCTGGGCACCTATAATACATATATATATATATATATATATATACATGCCCGGGTGTAAAACAATTTTAAAAATAGTTTATCAAGTGTTTAAAATTCTTACCGGCTAATGCAACAACCATGGTAGTATGCGACACTCCCTTGAGAATTCTCACCTCTCATCTAGTGTGCACATCTACCATACTAATAAATCTCCTAAGTTTCTCTAACTTATTCTCCATAAGGTTTTATCACGTGAAAAGCAAGGTTATGATATTTACTCTAGGAAATCATTCTCTTCAAGATTTCTTACGTTATTTAGAACAACTCATTACCGTTAAAAAGTTCCCGAACACTTATAATACATTTGAAGCATTTATTCATTACTTATCTACTTATATGCATAGTAAAAAGTTTTCAAATAGCTATACGTATATATATTAGTCACACATATAATATATATACTAATGGAACACCACATAAAATCTATGGTGCTGGCATACTCTGCTATTAAGTTCCCGTATCACTCAAACTAAGGGAAATACTATTTGGAAATCACTTTCGAACTGTATTAACATAATACACAAACAAATGGATGCTAAGTATAGTTCCAAATCACTAAGAGGTCAGCACATACTCTCACGTCTCTTAGGACCATCTGACTATCACTCAAATAGCCTGTATCAAGGATACTATCTTCTAGGGTACAAGTAATTATCACCCATAAAGGCCCAATCGAGATAAGACTACCTGGACGCGAAAACCCCCATGATAGCAAGTAGCTCGGGTATGATTTTTACACCGATATATAATATGCACAATCACACAGTCATATATATATATAAATATTCACCTTTGTAAATTAGGTGCGCCCACAACCCATAATATTATTCTATCCATGCGTAACATATAACGCTCAAGTTCTACGTATAAGTAAATCACTCTTTTAATTCTATTAAGTATAACAAATTCTTAAGTACTTCTCGACTCTCAAAGTGTATCCTCTCAAAATATTATAAAATCAGTAGGTGCACCCTCACTAATCTACTCGTCTAAGTCTTCCTTAATTCTCACAAGATATAATATAATGTTCGCACGATTTCCCACTAAGTTTATATTCCCGAAACCCCACGGTTAAATCACATATGAGTCGTATCGCCTGAACCTTGCCTACAACCCTACTGGTCTTTCCCAAGTCCTATTATGGTAAATAAAATATGTTTAGGGTTCCCACAAAGTGGCACAAGGTTAATCCTTAAGAATAAAGAACAAGCTTTAAAATTCATAAGAGTTCGATCGATCAAAGGGAGAGGATCCAGTCGATCGATCGACATTCAAGGTCGATCGATCGATCGCCCATATATTTCCCAGTTTCATCACCAAAAGTCCTCAAAACCTCTATCAATTTCTCCCAAACTCCCAAACAACATTACTACTGGTACTATATACCTAACTACATGATTTCTTATGTGAAACATGTTCAAATTCATCTACGATATCGAATTAATGGGGTAAAATTGACATAATCCTCAAGAACCATAATTTTGTAGGAAACATACATTCTTCTAATTATTTCCCAGATTTTTTGTTTCTAAATTCATACTAATTCATGGGTAATCCTCTACATGTGATGGGTATGTCCAGAATATATTAAATTTCTCTAAACATGTGATTTAAAGATATCTAAATTATCAATTTCTTTCATAAAACATGTTCTTGATAATCAGAAACTAACATGGGTGAGACATTAACTAAAAACAAAGCAAGATAGATACTTGCCTGGAATTTGAGTTTCCAATTTGTGGACGAAAGAGGTATGGTTTCGTTTCTCGTCGCGCGATCTATGCTTTGGTGGTGGTGGCAGTGCAAACGGGTGAGTCTTTGGCCTTGAGTTGCATGGAAAGCTCTCCAACTCCTTCTCTAATGGCCGTTCTTGGGTTTTGTCTTTGTTAACACTAGAAGACAACTCCTAAAGGCTGATATATCCTTAGGAAATTCGTGGGTTTAATTGCCCAAAAATGTAAAATGTCTATAATACCCTCTCGGGATGCCAATGAGGCTTAAAAATGCCCCGAGACCCGGACTAAACCCCCGAGTCCTTTATTTTGACTATCTCGACCCTTCCGGACACATTGGCGCCCTCGAAAAGACCATACATGTGACTTATAATTTATTAACTTTTAATAATAATAATTTAATCCCGACACGACACAAGCGCGTCCTGACTTAATTTCCCTAATTGTCTTATTATTCCCTCATAACAATTTTAATAAATTCAATTGTACATATTACTCTACTCAATAAGTAATATTTAACAAATTAATAATTTTCCAATAATTACTAACTCTAGTCACGCTAGTAAATATTTAAAACAAATTTTTGGATTAATATTAAATTAATCTATCTCAATTAAATTTAATAAATCCCTAAATTTAAAAGCCATAAAAATACGGGGTATTACATACTTCCCTCCTAAAAACGGAATTCTGTCCCGAAATTCGGAAAATAAGGCCTATCTGGTAAGAGAATTTTGGATACCTTATCAGTACGCAAACTATCTACATAGTAAGGCGCTCAATCACTATAACCCCCGCTTCACAGCAAGATTGTTTAACATTCTCATTAAAGAGACTTCACATTATGCTCCTATCCGACATCATTCGCATAAGACATGCCTATACATTATTAATTCCCAATATTTCAATATCATTGGTAGGCCGCTTCTCACTACATGACAACTATTCGGATTTATCTAAACATAAAACTCCAATTCCGAGAGAAACCATACGAACATCTAACAACTCTTGTTCGCCTAAAACAACCATGGTAATTCCACCAGAGTTATCAGACTCTAACTCGACCAATCCAAAATTCTGATTATCCACCCATCTCTTAACATTCAGAGTGAGAAAATTAAGGTTTTTCCACACCAAAACCTCAATAAGCGTCTTGTTCACAATAACAGGTACGAGTGCTCCCACAGAACCCTACCATTGGGTAATATCCTCCCCCAATTATTATGCTATACTCCACTTGCTAGCTATAACCGTTGTGCAAAAAAAACGATCACAATGAATCCAAAATTACTTTCACACTGCTCCACTAATGGTTAATCACCGCTCGCCTATTCCCTGGATGATGGGTGATACAACCTCCTCAAAACGAAACGTTATCCCCGCCGCTTCCTGAAATCCCATATTGAAGGTGGGTTTTGAAAAAATCTTAAGCGATTTCAAAAAAATATCGTGTAGGACCACGTACCGGCATGATCCTTCCTTTCAAAGGAAGGCTGGGGAACACTAGTTAATATTGTAAATCACCCCAAGAGAATATCAATCACTTCCTTCTTGTGCATATTGTTCCACACATTCGAAGGAACTCTTGATCTTACCTTGAGGTTGTTAACTCATCCAAGAAACTTTACCGACTTTACCATTATAAGAATTTTCGATAGCCATAAAATTCTCTGGTTGCTCCTCTTGTTCCAACCGATTTCTATTTATGAGTACTTCCCCCGAAGACTACTCATTATGTCCCGCTCGACATCGACTTAAACTTTTAATGTCTCATATTAAGTGACATTTAATAATCCCCTTCTTTCTTTTCCGTATACTGAAAGTTTCGACCCATGAACCTTTCTCCACGATGTGCACTTACGGACCATTCATACCATACTAACATCATCACTCTTTGTACGTGCAATTCTCTCTCACATTTGACAAATTACAACTTCACTCCAAGTGTTCTCCATATAGTTAAATTCTACCCTTCTCAAGGAATACCCCTTTTTAAATGGCTTCCCATAGCCTTCCAACCAGATTCGGTGTGCTACTCTGATTGCACACTTATATATGGATTTATCATCTTTCACACGACGCTCAATCCCCTCTGCCACTTCCACCTTGTTATGTTAGTCTTACAAATATATATCCACACGTCTATTCCTATATCCCTATAACTCGGACGATTCTAACATTAGCTAACCAGGATGCCCACACACCCTATGAATTGTGCATACTAGCGCAAGCATCACATACGCTTCGCACATAACACACAATTCTTTCTTTTCCGTGTGCTCACAATATGATTACAACACTTGGTTACTCTCAATTACCCTAGAAATTAAAATTTTAAATCCTCCTATTCATCGTTGCACCCCTCAACTCTTTGTGATAAGACAAAACATCCAATGCTTTATTTCCACATAACCGGCTCCACTTGCTTTAATTCATAATTCAACTTCCAATTTACAGATATAATTACCTGCTCCTACTACGACCGAGGTACCAAACTCATAGACTAATGACCAAACATCTTCCTACTTCCAACCTTATGCTAAGTTTCATGCGTGGGATGTCTCGCAAAGTGAAATCCAAACAAGGAACCCCCCGATACACTACTACCTAGCATTGTCGGTTATTGAAATCCGTTAGGCCCACCGTCCATAACGTGTACCCCTTTATTCCGTCTCTTGACAGAAAAGTTACCTCTCCTCCCGTAATTACACTTAACAAAGAAAATTTCACCAATTTTACAATCGTTCAGTATTGGTGGTAATCCCATTCCATAAATCTCGAATACATACAATCGGGGTTCTCAAAATCATATCCCCAAACATATGGGTATAACTCTTAACTCTCACATCTATAAAGGATAGATATATCAACGCGCTCTTCCTATCACTAAGTCCTGAGCGCTAAACATAATAATGAGTTAAATCTTTTTGCTCCACAGTAAACCCAGTACATACTAAATTATAACAACAAAGTCCCTACACACACTGGGATCGAATATCTCGATCCCACTATCCCTTCCGAAGTCTCTAGAATAGATAATATAAGTGCGAGTCCGACCCTCTCGCAGGTGAGGCCTCGCCAGAACAAAACATGCTTCACTAATACAACCATTTCGATAGCGTTGCAATAACTACCTACTATCGTACTAACCATTACTATAAAGTTGCAACCAAGACAATATCATACTCGTATATCACATCACCAAAACGAGTAATCTCAATAAAGTATATAACACTATTAATATACCCATTCATCCTCCACGGATAGCACTAAAGATAATCCCACTACACTAGGGAAAATATTCACGTAATAGTAATGTTTATAGTTATACGTATTAAACTCATCTCACATGTTAATCTAGCAATGAACAAAATATAGTGACTCGCTCATGTCATATACAACGCGCCTCATCCTCCGAGGATAAAACTCATACTTCTACCTTGCCAATCATCTTGACTGTACAAATGGTCCCCAGACGTAACACGCCTGTCCAAACCAGAATAAAAACTACTTTAATCGTTGTCCTTTACTAGGCATCCTACTCTTGCCCCTTTACTCACTTTAGGAAAACATTAACGCATGTGAATCATTATTCACAAAATACCTCTACACATATTTCCTTATCATCTGACATACTAACCATATTAGGATTGTCCTTCTCTCAGACTTTGGTAGGCTCGATTCCTGATGGCTACCCCCATTGTTCCCTTAGCCTTGTTGGAACTAAAGAACATGCTACTAGCTATAGTAGTCCTTACTGAATTCACCATCGCTAGGTAAGAATTCAACTATTCGATTCATTTAAATGTGTCCCCTGATGTGTATCCACACCCCCCTTGTGGTGCTACACTGCCACCGTTGCATACAATCTTTTTCTTGACTAAATTATTCGATTCTTTTATCTTCTCACACAAAGAAGCATTATCATCTCCATTGACAAAGCACAACGTTGTCAATCTCTGAATCGACCGTCCAGTAGAATTCCCTTTTAATTGTTATTGACTATATTTACGAGTCGATCTCCCACTTGGAGTCCTCTCCTCCATTTGTATCTACATCCTCCAACACAAGATTCGCTAGCGATTTAGATTCATATTCACAAATAGACCTCTGTCACGTCCTCCTGTGACGAGTTCAGAACAATGTGCACATCTTATTCTGAACACCTGATAAAGGAATGTGCGGTTAAACTGTACCTAAGGTCCTTCTATTGATGCAACATTTAACTATTAAATATGGTGGTTGACTTCCCCCATTCTAACTTTGCTCCGATTAGTAAAGAAAAAATTTACCCAAAATTTTCACTTCTAGTTAACCACACTCCACCATATGCCCAAGCCTTGAATGTATTACCTTCGTTGGGTGACACACACAATTCTCGCATTTCTAGAATTTTCATTGATGAACCTCCTTAATTTTGCCATTTGACCCTCTCCCAAGCACTCTACGCTGGGTGAGTCTAATCTTGCACCTCTTTCGACTATAGCAACATTTAGAAATCTTAGGCTGCGTCCTATCCGTCTTCACAGTCCTGGATTCTCGTGCCATAATAGGGGTGACATTAACTACAGTCATCCTCCTCGAATATACTTTAAAACTTCAACTAAGCCTTGCCTCCCGATGTCCGCCTAACGGCCCTCATCTGACATCCTCCATTTCTCAGCACACGCACACATCCGAACGCAAATAGGATTCACTAATATACATACGTTATAGAAGGGGAACGGAATCTCACCATATAAATAAACAATCCTAAACTTAGGGCTCTATATTAAACAAAGCAACATTGGAAGCATAATAAGCCGCACATATCATAAAGGACACTAGAACCTGATGCTCTGATACCACCTGTGACACCCCGCCTAATTAAATACCGGGTGATCAGTCCTTTACTAAATTAAAATCAATGTGAACCATTGGTTCATTCATAGCATCACAGTCGCAAAATAAATTTCCAATTTAAACACCCTAAATAACTAAGCTAAGTGTCAAAACAATTTAAAACCTTATTTCCATTCTATTTAAATCCAGATCTGAAAACCTTTTTAATAATTAACAATTTTAGAATCACATAAATATGAAGGATGGTAATAAACACCCAAGAGTTCAACTATTCAGATAAACCGATACCATGTTTTAAAACTACAAATGAAATCATCCTAACAGTAAACAAAACCCAAAGAGTACAAAAAACTGAAATTTAAATAATAAACATAAATCTCTGACAATTCCAACTGAATAGGGAAACGGGCGACACATGCCTTGACTAATCAAAACTAAATAAGAGTAGAATTAACAACAAGGTCGTCTAAGCAATGGCCTGCAACTCCCACATAAGCTACAACGTGTCCTTTCCAAAGAATCTAATCATGACGCCCATGTGGCTGGGCACCTGTAATACATACATGCATACATACATACATATATATATATATACAAGAGAGAGAAAAAGATAGGAAATGGGTCAGAGCCCGAGTGTAAAATAATTTTAAAAATAGTTTAGCATGTATTTAAAATGCTTACCGGCTAATGAAACAACCATGTTAGTATGCGACACTCTCTTGAAAATTCTCACCTCTCATCTAGTGTGCATGTCTACCATACTAATAAATCTCCTAAGTTTCTCTAACTTATTCTCCATAAGGTTTTATCACGTGAAAAGACGGTTATGATATTTACTTTAGGAAATTGTTCTCCTCAAGATTTCTTACGTTATTTGGAACAACTCATTACCGTTATAAAGTTCCCGAACACTTATAATAAAGTTGAAGCATTTATTCATTACTTATCTACTTATACGCATAGTTGAAAGTTTCCATATAGCTATACGTATATATATTAGTCACACATATAATATATATACTAACGGCAACCCACATAAAATCTATGGTGCTGACATAATCTGCTATCAAGTCCCCGTATCACTCAAACTGAGGGAAATACTAGTTCGGAATCACTCTCGAACTGTATTAACACAATACACAAACAAATGGATGAGAAGTATAGTTACAAGTCACTAAGAGGTCAGCACATACCCTCAGGTCTCTTAGGATCATCTGACTATCACTCAAATAACCTGTATTCAGGATACTATCTTCTGGGGTACAAGTCGTTATCCCCCATAAAGGCCCAATCGAGATAAGGTTTCCCCGAGACGGAAACCCCCGTGATAGTAAGTAACTTGGGTATAATGTTTACACAGATATATAATATGCACAATCACACAGTCATATATATATAAATATTCACATTTCTAAATTAGGTGCACCCACGACCCATAATATTATTCTAGCCATGCGTAACATATAATGCTCGAGTTCTACATATAACTAAATCACTCTTTTTATTCTATTAAGTATAACAAATCCTTAAGTACTTCTCGACTCTCGAAGTGTATCCTCTCAAAATAATATAAAATCAGTAGGTACACCCTCACTACTCTACTGGTCTAAGTCTTCCTTAATTCTCACAAGATATACTATAACGTAGGCACGATTTCTCCTTTAGTTTATATTCCCAAAACCCCACAGTTAAATCACATATGAATCATATCGCCCGAACCTTTCCTACAACCCTACTGGTCTTTCCCAAGTCCCATTATGGTAAATAAAATATGTTTAGGGTTCCCATAAAGTGGCACAGGGTTAATCATTAATAATGAAGAACAAGCTTCAAAATTCATAAGAGGTCGATCGATCGAAGGGAGGGCTCGATTGATCGATCGCTCAGATATTTCCCAGATTCTGCATTTACTATCCTACGGGTTTCATAACCAAAAGTCCTCAAAACCCCTATCAATTTCGCCCAAACTCCCAAACAACATTACTATTGGTACCATATACCTAACTACATGATTTCCTACATGAAACATGTTCAAATTTATCTACGATACCGAATTAATGGGGTAAAATTGCCATAATCCTCAAGAACCCTAATTTTGAAGGAAACATACATTATTCTAATTATTTCCCAGATTTCTTGTTTCTAAATTCAAACTAATTCATGGGTAACCCTCTACATGTGATGGTAAATCCATAATATATTAAATTTATCTAAACATGCGACATATGGTGCCACATCCTTATCTCTCGTTAGGGTCCCCAGTGTACTATCTCTCTCTCTCTCTCTCTCTCTCTCTCTATATATATATATATATATATATATATATATATATATTCAACTGAGGCTCATTCTTTCTTAACCTATTCGTCACTCTTTCATTCTTAAAAGACCCAAATTCGATCTTGTGAGAAAGAGAGGCAGCAAAGAGGAAAGAGGAGAAGAAAAGGTGGTCACAAAGAGAGTGCCCACACTCTGCTCGTAGATGTCCATGTCATAAATATAGTAAAGATCGTGAGGTGCATCGAGCCTGCATTCTTGATCAACTATCTGTAACAACCCAAGACTTTCGGAACAATAATTATTTTGTTTTGGGAGAAATAAATAATATTTTATTGGAGAATAATCAAATTGGCAATTGAGGTCAAAATTTAGAGTTGTTAGAAATTTTCTCGAATGGAAATTCTGAGGGTACCATTGTGTCCGAAAGGGTCGAGAAAGTCGAAATGACTGTACTTGGGGTCTATTTGGGTTCCGAAATAAATTAGGACCGTTTGACTCGAATTAAAGTCACCGAGTCATTTAAAGTGTGTATTATCATTTAAAGATGTGTATTTTGGGATTTAGGCTTATTAAGCCTACGGGAGATTTAATTCTTCAAAGAGAGAAAGAGAAATAGAAGAAAGAAAGAAAGAAAGAAAGAGAGAAAGAAAGAAAGAATAAAAGGAAGGAGAAAGGAAAGAAAAAGAGGATTTCCGGGCCAATACGCGATTTCAAGGCGGATTCAGACCCTACGAACCCGAGGCAAGTGATTAAACTTGCGAAATAATTGTTGTGTATCAATTATTGCATGATTTTTGGATTGAATTTTGGGTTTTAGGTTTAAATTGACAAAACCTAATTTTTGGAAAAAATCTTAGATTTGTATTGTATTAATGGATTTAAGGTTAGAAAACCTATATATATGTGTTCTTGGATGAATATAAATGTCATATTTGTGTTTGGATTGAATCAAAATAGTTGGAAGATGATAAAAATGATTTTTGGGTATTTTGGGTTAAGAATAAAACAACCCATTTCGTAGCTTGTTGCACTTGCCGAATCGATTCGCCCCTACCGAATCGATTCGGTCTGTTGCAGATTGCCTAGGTCTTTAGGGCTGAATCGATTCTCCCCTTGCGAATCGGTTCGGCATATAGCAGACTCCCAGGTCCTTTGGATCGAATCGATTCGGATGGGCCGAATCGATTCGCTTTTGGGAGCCGAATCGATTCGGATGGGCCGAATCGATTCGGATAGGCCGAATCGATTCGGAAACAGGGGAATTTTTGGAGATGTTTTCTAAGGAGAATTTCGTCACGTTTTGTTCGAGGTTATCGATTTGGGGACTCTATATGAGACATTTGGAGTATGTTTTGGAGACTTTTAGAGTGTTTCCATCGTACGAAATTATGGGAGTCATATTAATTAAAGTTGAGGATTACCGATTAGAGATTTTGGTATATTCTAAGTGGGTAAGCCCACCTTTATTTGGAGATTCGACTTCGAGATGATAATTATAATTATGTGAATAAATGAGACAAATTTAGAGATAATGGATTTTAGAATCCAATCCCAAATGGGATAACTTTAAAAAGGTTCATAAACTGAATTGAACCCTATAATGGATGGAGAATCATAAATGTTATTTGATGTGCATACGGATATAGAAATATCCTTATTGATGATTGATTTGGGAGATATCTCACACAATGAGAAATGCTATTTGAGGTGCATACGATATAGAATATCCTTAACTTAAATAGAATTGAAAGACAATTCATACTAGAAGCGACATGACAACTTCAAGCGAGAACTAATATAGCATGTACTAAGTGGGGTTAATGTGTGAGGTTGGGCGTCAGTATATCTTGAGAGAAATATACTAAACAAATGATGTTAACCAAATTGCGCCTAAGAGCGTATAATGAACCTGAATATGATGTTTCAGGTATACCTTATATAATGGTATATCTTTATTATGTGGGATGTATGTATACCTTATATGATGGTGTATATACATGTTAAGCATACCCCCTCCTTGCTGTCATTGGGAAGTTTCGTGCGTAGAGGGTGAGCATTCTGACTAAAAAAGCAGGATGTGGATATTCCCCAGGTCATAGTCGTCCTTTGTGGTCAGCAAATGACATTTATGATATATATATTTAATTATTTTGGGGGTGAGAGGTCGAGGGTATGTGACGCTCTCAATTGTCGGTTAGGAACTATGACCGCTTCCCGGACGTCGTGTGCGTGAGTAGATCACGAGGTGGGTGTCGTTGAACCCCACCAGGTGGCCCCAGTTTGCTACGTATATGGGCTGCTGGAAGATGATAGCATGTGAGCCTGCGTCCTTCGAGTTATAGCTCGGTTGGATGGTTATTATTGCTTGTGCTTGTATTTGAGTGTCAAGGGCATAATGGACCTCAACGACCTACATTGCCAGGATTAGTGTATCGGGGGGGTTCCTTGTTTGAATTTCGCTTCGGCGAGACGTCCCACGCACGAACCGCAGTGTAATGTTGGAACTTGGGGATAAGTTTAGTCCTTAATGCTCATAATTATTTATATATATATCACCACAGTGCCAGGAGTAATGTAACGGGGGGGTTCCTTGTTTGGATTTCGCTTCGGCGAGACGTCCCACGCATGAAACGCCGTGTACTGTTGAGAATTGGGAATATTAATTAATTAAAATTTGGATACTTAAATTTGGGTTACATGCTTCATGAATTGAGGGCATAATGAACCTCAAGGATTAATACGGTCAGGAGTAGTGTAACGGGGGGTTCCTTGTTTGGATTTCGCTTCGGCGAGACGTCCCACGTACGAAACGCAGTGCCGTGTTGAGAATCGAGAGGAGTTTAGTCTTCATACTCATGATGCTAATAACTCATATATAATTACTATAATAATTATATATATGGTTTCATGCCTTATAAGGGCATCACAAGAATACAAAATTCTAATAAATGAGATTGTTGATGTGTTGTGATGATGTGGACATGATTGGATCATGTAACTTTATATGTTCAACAAATGAACATTATAAAGATAACTATAACAATTGCATTAAAGATAATGTATAAAGTATAGAAATAAATGTAGAATTGGGATATAGGTTAGATGGTTTCACTTAAATACTTTATTTGGGTTTAAGTTAGAATCCTCTTACCTAATTAGAATCGGACATCCTTTTGGAGACACGTGCATACGCTTAGTGCGCGCTTTAGATGAGAGGTGAGTTGAATTTTTATGGAGTGTTCGATTCCAACTAAAACATGTAATAATGCATTTATAATTATTATGCATTTTAATACACTTGCTATAAACTGTTTTTCAAAACTCGGGCTCTGACCCTTTTATATTTTCCTCCTCCATGTATATATTGTATTACTTCAGGTGTTCCTTCGCAAGGACGCCTTTGATATTCCTCCATTCAGGATTTGTGGAGCTGTGGCAGTAGCGGACTGATGCGGCACTTTGCTTTAGTCGATTCCTATCTATTGTACATCTAGATTAGGATTCAGTTGTATTGAGTTAGTATTCAAGTGTTGTAGATTAACACTTTCATATTTTATTTATCAGATTATTGTATTGTCTGTTGTCCGATAACATATTTGGGTATTTCATTGTTGAGATTTTTGTTGTACAATGTATTGTACTCTTTTATTATTGGAGCATGCACAACTCACATCATAGTTAGATGTATATTGTTGGTTGTGTGCATTATTGGTTTTGTTGTTGTTGTTAAAAATAAAAGTTTTAAATTTTTGGCAATTCGCACTTTATAATTTCGGGTAGTTAGCCTTATATTATAGTGTTTAGTTGTTGATGTTGAGACTGTACCATCTGAGATACCTGATTTATGTAGTATAGGGCTGGCCACCCATTATTATTTGGAGCGGGTTGTCACAGGTGGTATCAGAGCATCAGGTTCTAGTGTCTTTAGGATTTGTGTGCGTTACTACGATCTTTCGTAAGCGTTATTGATATAGAGCCTTATTGTTAGGATGATTACATTCATACGTCCATATCTTTCTGTGAATTGAAAATATTTGAAAGGCGTTTTGATACAATTGTTCTTGTTTCAGATGCCACCGAAGGGAGGTCGTTCAATCAGGGCAAACAAAGGGTAACCCCAAATGCCTCAAAGGAACATGACTATGGATGATGTCGCCAATATTGTGGCACAAGTGGTTACTGCTGCCGTTTCTACGATGGCTCAGCAATCTGCCGCTCGAGCAGCCCCACCCCATTTAGGATTGTCCTTATGGGAGAGAGTGAAGGAAGATTTTAGTAAGGGGCATCCTCCCGAGTTTGCAGGGGGAGTTGATGTGATGGCTGCAAGTAAATGGAAAAATATTATACAGAGGCACTTTCGTATGGTTGAGTGTAGTGAGGTGAAGAAACAATTTTTAGCCACTTTTAGGTTATCGGGTGCAGCTCTTCAATGGTGGGAGTCTGTCACCACATCTGAACAGAGAGATACTTTACCTATAAAAGAATTTTGGGAACTTTTTGATCGAAGGTATTTTCCTTCCCCAACTCAGGATATGGGGATTTTTCAAGGAAATAGGACGGTGGAAGAATATGAAGAAGATTTTTCTCTATGGGCGAGATTAGTACCTAATGAGGTAAATACAGAAGAGAAACGTATATCGAAGTTTGTTCGAGGTTTAGATTGGAAAATCCAACAACATTTGTTAGAAAGTCCTAAGTTAATGACTTTCATCGAGGTAGTGAATGCGGCGATATTAAAGTGTCATGAATATCGTTTTCGTTCTCAAAAGAGTAAGAACTTTGGAGATTCGAGTTCATCAAGTAAGTTTGGCAAAGAGAGTGCCAGTAATGTGAGTGGGCAGAAAGGGTTTATGGGTAAGTGTTTCTTTTGTAAAGAAATAGGTCATAAGAAGAGAGATTGTCCTAATAGAGGTAAAGGACCCCGTTTTGATGAAATTTTGGAAGTACAACCCCTATAGCAGATTCGAGGTCGCTTTAGACCGGGGGACTATGTTTGGGAGCCCATTGATGAGGATGGGCAATCGGACTAGAGATGGATGTTGTAAGTAATTTTTCCTTTATTAATAGGATTATTACTATATGAAGTTTTGGAATATCGTATGGGAGATATATATGAATCGGGTAGTGCTTTAGCCCTTTTTGTTTATGTATGGTATGTAATGACCCTAAGGGGAAATTTGGAGCAAGATAGGCTCTTATTCTATTATTCTGTAAAAGGATAGATGATTTTGCAAGGTGCTCAAGAAGAGCTTTAAACCTTGTGGTAAATGTAAGAATGGAAATGGTGATAAGTAGTAATGATAAAAGCTACTTCTTTTATATAGTCATGATAGACTATCACAATTGTTGTATTCCAGATATGGATGTGCCTTATAAATGGCAATATATTGAAATGATGTAAGATGTTGTTTATGTTTGAAATTGAGATTGTGGAAGGATGGGACGCAGGTAAAATTTTAGCTCATGGGTATGATAATATTTGTGAGCTATATGTTATATAGATGATGATCTATAAAGACCTTGTGTTGGACATAAGGCATTTTATATTATATTATAATATATAAACCGTTTTCAAAATAAACTATTTTCAAAATAAAACTTTTATCGGCCTTCGGGCCCTTTCAAACTAAATTTTTCACTAAAATATTTTCAAACTCTAGTCCGGATTTAACAAACTCTCAATCCCCGACATCGCCACACAGTAGTGTATTGGGAGGGTTGCTTGTTTGGATTTCGCTTTTGCTAGACGTCCCCCGCACGAAAGTGGCAATTGTCAGGAATTGAGAGGAGTTATTTCTTTGGACCATTCAAAGTTTTGTTCTATTAAAATTTTAGTATTATTTATATAATTGGAATTGTGGAACTTTGGAGGCAAATAAAGCCTCATTATGATTGCTATGAGTACAAAGCTCAAATTTAAAGGGGGTGTATGGGCGCCCTTATTGTGGAAATTGGTTTTATTTAATTCATAATCAACTTAAAATAAAATAAAATAAATTAATTCGTCGTGGGAAGTTAGAAGTGTGGAGATAGGATTAGTGATAATGGGTAGATTAAGAATAGTTGAGCTTTGGGAGAATTAGGCTTAGCTAAATTTCGAGGATGAAATTTTTGTTAGTGGGGAAGTTTGTAACAACCCAAGACTTTCGGAACAGTAATTATTTTATTTTGGGAGAAATAAATAATATTTTATTGGAGAATAATCAAATTGGCAATTGAGGTCAAAATTTAGAGTTGTTAGAAAGTTTCTTGAATGGAAATTCTGAGGGTACCATTGTGTCCGAAAGGGTCGAGAAAGTCGAAATGACTGTACTTGGGGTCTATTTGGGTTCCGAAATAAATTAGGATCGTTTGACTCAAATTAAAGTCACCGAGTCATTTAAAGTGTGTATTATCATTTAAAGATGTGTATTTTGGGATTTAGGCTTATTAAGCCTACGGGAGATTTAATTCTTCAAAGAGAGAAAGAGAAATAGAAGAAAGAAAGAAAGAAAGAGAGAAAGAAAGAAAGAAGAAAAGGAAGGAGAAAGGAAAGAAAAAGAGGATTTCCGGGCCAATATGCGATTTCAAGGCGGATTCAGACCCTACGAACCCGAGGCAAGTGATTAAACTTGCTAAATAATTGTTGTGTATCAATTATTGCATGATTTGTGGATTGAATTTTGGGTTTTAGGTTTAAATTGACAAAACCTAATTTTTGGGAAAAATAGTAGATTTGTATTGTATTAATGGATTTAAGGTTAGAAAAATTGTATATATGTGTTCTTGGATGAATATAAATGTCATATTTTTGTTTGGATTGAATCAAAATAGTTGGAAGATGATAAAAATGATTTTTAGGTATTTTGGGTTAAGAATAAAACAACCCATTTCGTAGCTTGCTGCACTTGCCGAATCGATTCGCCCCTACCGAATCGATTCGGTCTGTTGCAGATTGCCTAGGTCTTTAGGGATGAATCGATTCGCCCCTTGTGAATCGGTTCGGCATATAGCAGACTCCCAGTTCCTTTGGACCGAATCGATTCGGATGGGCCGAATCGATTCGCTTTTGGGAGCCGAATCGATTCGGATGAGCCGAATCGATTCGAAAACAGGGGAATTTTTGAAGATGTTTTCTAAGGAGAATTTCATCCCGTTTTGTTCGAGGTTATCGATTTGGGGCCTCTATATGAGACATTTGGAGTATGTTTTGGGTACTTTTAGAGGGTTTCCATCATACGAAATTATGAGAGTCATATTAATTAAAGTTGAGGATTACTGATTAGAGATTTTGGTATATTCTAAGTGGGGAAGCCCACCTTTATTTGGAGATTCGACTTCGAGATGATAATTATAATTATGTGAATAAATGAGACAAATTTAAAGATAATGGATTTTAGAATCCAATCCCAAATGGGATAACTTTAAAAAGGTTCATAAACTGAATTGAACCCTATAATGGATGGAGAATCATAAATGTTATTTGATGTGCATACGGATATAGAAATATCCTTATTGATGATTGATTTGGGAGATATCTCACACAATGAGAAATGCTATTTGAGCTGCATAGGATATAGAATATCCTTAACTTAAATAGAATTGAAAGACAATTCATACTAGAAGCGACATGAGAGCTTCAAGCGAGAACTAATATAGCATGTACTAAGTGGGGTTAATGTGTGAGGTTGGGCGTCAGTATATCTTGAGAGAAATATACTAAACAAATGATGTTAACCAAATTGCGCCTAAGAGCGTATAATGAACCTGAATATGATGTTTCAGGTATACCTTATATAATGGTATATCTTTATTATGTGGGATGTATGTATACCTTATATGATGGTGTATATACATGTTAAGCATACCCCCTCCTTGCTGTCATTGGGAAGTTTCGTGCGTAGAGGGTGAGCATTCTGACTAAAAAAGCAGGATGTGGATATTCCCCAGGTCATAGTCGTCCTTTGTGGTCAGCAAATGACATTTATGATATATATATTTAATTATTTTGGGGGTGAGAGGTCGAGGGTATGTGACGCTCTCAATTGTCGGTTAGGAACTATGACCGCTTCCCGGACGTCGTGTGCGTGAGTAGATCACGAGGTGGGTGTCGTTGAACCCCACCAGGTGGCCCCAGTTTGCTACGTATATGGGCTGCTGGAAGATGATAGCATGTGAGCCTGCGTCCTTCGAGTTATAGCTCGGTTGGATGGTTATTATTGCTTGTGCTTGTATTTGAGTGTCAAGGGCATAATGGACCTCAACGACCTACATTGCCAGGATTAGTGTATCGGGGGGGTTCCTTGTTTGAATTTCGCTTCGGCGAGACGTCCCACGCACGAACCGCAGTGTAATGTTGGAACTTGGGGATAAGTTTAGTCCTTAATGCTCATAATTATTTATATATATATCACCACAGTGCCAGGAGTAATGTAACGGGGGGGTTCCTTGTTTGGATTTCGCTTCGGCGAGACGTCCCACGCATGAAACGCCGTGTACTGTTGAGAATTGGGAATATTAATTAATTAAAATTTGGATACTTAAATTTGGGTTACATGCTTCATGAATTGAGGGCATAATGAACCTCAAGGATTAATACGGTCAGGAGTAGTGTAACGGGGGGTTCCTTGTTTGGATTTCGCTTCGGCGAGACGTCCCACGTACGAAACGCAGTGCCGTGTTGAGAATCGAGAGGAGTTTAGTCTTCATACTCATGATGCTAATAACTCATATATAATTACTATAATAATTATATATATGGTTTCATGCCTTATAAGGGCATCACAAGAATACAAAATTCTAATAAATGAGATTGTTGATGTGTTGTGATGATGTGGACATGATTGGATCATGTAACTTTATATGTTCAACAAATGAACATTATAAAGATAACTATAACAATTGCATTAAAGATAATGTATAAAGTATAGAAATAAATGTAGAATTGGGATATAGGTTAGATGGTTTCACTTAAATACTTTATTTGGGTTTAAGTTAGAATCCTCTTACCTAATTAGAATCAGACATCCTTTTGGAGACACGTGCATACGCTTAGTGCGCGCTTTAGATGAGAGGTGAGTTGAATTTTTATGGAGTGTTCGATTCCAACAAAAACATGTAATAATGCATTTATAATTATTATGCATTTTAATACACTTGCTATAAACTGTTTTTCAAAACTCGGGCTCTGACCCGTTTATATTTTCCTCCTCCATGTATATATTGTATTACTTCAGGTGTTCCTCCGCAAGGACGCCTTTGATATTCCTCCATTCAGGATTTGTGGAGCTGTGGCATTAGCGGACTGTTGCGGCACTTTGCTTTAGTCGATTCCTATCTATTGTACATCTAGATTAGGATTCAGTTGTATTGAGTTAGTATTCAAGTGTTGTAGATTAACACTTTCATATTTTATTTATCAGATTATTGTATTGTCTGTTGCCCGACAGCATATTCGGGTATTTCATTGTTGAGATTTTTGTTGTACAATGTATTGTACTCTTTTATTATTGGAGCATGCACATCTCACATCATAGTTAGATGTATATTGTTGGTTGTGTGCATTATTGGTTTTGTTGTTGTTGTTAAAAATAAAAGTTTTAAATTTTTTGCAATTCGCACTTTATAATTTCGGGTAGTTAGCCTTATATTATAGTGTTTAGTTGTTGATGTTGAGACTGTACCATCTGAGATACCTGATTTATGTAGTATAGGGTTGGCCACCCGTTATTATTTGGAGCGGGTTGTCACACTATCATCACATACGATTTGTGCTAAGACGAGATCAAATCAATGAGATATCGAAGGTAAATCCTTATTCCGCTTTATAAGATTTGGCGTATGTGTAATATTTTTTTAGTTCATTATATATGCGTATTCAATAGACCCTTGGACTTCCACTCCAACACTAGGCTTAACTGGTTTAGGTAGAGGGGCCCAACTAAAAGAAGGGGATTCAGAATGAAAGTTTTTATTTTGGGCTTAGACTTTGGATTGGTATTTTTAAGAATTTTTTTATAAAGATTAGCAACAAATAAATCCCATTCTTCAAGCATGGGGAGTAAAATTTTACCTTTAGGTTCAGAATCTGAATGGTACATCTTTTCAACAGCTCAATGATTATTAAAACCACGCAATCTTTGTGATATAATTTTCCCCTAATTACATTCATCACATCCTCACTTAAAACATTATCATTTTGGATGTCAAGGATAAATGAGTAAACCTCCTCTTTTTGAACTTGTATTTTTATTGGTCAAGTTGAGGGTGACATACATTATCAACATCATTGCTAAGGTCAGAAAAATCATATTAGTTTTGATTATCTAGAAATGTATTCTCCAAGATTTTAAAGTCTTTCCTCTTCAACTTCCATACCACTGGTCTCTTGTCTGAATCTTTTGTAACATCAACCTTGTTTGTAGTAGCACTATCACTATAAGGTAGATTAACCTTGTGATGGTTATTTTCTTTTGCTTTAGGAACAACCATCATCTGCTGAGGCTAATTTTGAGGTTTGGTATTTTGAGAATTTGGTAAAAAAAACTTTTATTAATCTCACAACCTTTTATAATATATTGACTACAATACTTTGGAATATCTTCATATACTATCTTCTGCTAGAAATCATTATCTCCACATCCTATCCATACCCTCGAAGGTCCTTTGTGTAATCGGTTTAGCTCAATGCAAACTCTTTCAAGACTTGGCCTAGATACTGAGGTAGTGGATGCATCAATTTTTAATGCTTTACCAATCAATTGAGCAATGAAGTATAGAGATGATTTGGAAAAAAATGAGTAAGTTTGGAAAGTGGATCCAAACAGGGATAATATGGCTTTCTTCTTCAGGTCTAAATTCAGTAGTCCATTTAAAAGTGTGCATAAGAGATGTACCTATATATCATTGATCTTTAAATCAACCCATAACAAAGTATTCTTCATATTTAAGGCGTGTAAATATATTTTTGGCATTCAATAGAACAAACGGGTATGCATCTTTTAGAGATAATTAGAGAAAAGTCTTCCTAATGTATTCCATATTTGTCCGGCCATGGGAAAACTTACCCACAATGGCAAACTTAAAAGGCTCAGCTATCGAAAGAATATCCTTTTTGAAGAAAATAATAATAGGCTCACCTTTAAACGAGGATAGATTTTTTATTTCAATTGATTTGTTATGATTTAGACCAAGTATTAGTAGAATATGGAGGTTTATTGGTGTCAGGGATTGGTGGGTCACATGTGGCAGCCTCCATTGCTAGTGGTGATTCCTAGGGATTCAAAATCGCATGCTATTTTAGTTTCAATTATTTATTTACATGATCATATTGGTAACATTTATTGCCTGATACCATTGATGTCTCAATTATGCATCTAACTAGTGTATTTTGTTCATACTTTAGTTTATCTGTGCTTGTGTTGTTATTGAGTTTGTCATTATTCATCGCACTTTACACCACTACATGATATACTTGTTTATCCTTTATGCCTACGCATGTTCCATTTATGGGGAGAATTTGTTATATCTAGGATAAATGGTTTTATTATGCTTCTTTCAATTTGTCTATTCCCGAACAAAAATGGGAAGAAATGGTATCTCAATCTTTATAGTCCGGGGTGATTTTTGCCATATGGGGAGACATCATAACTTAGGTAAAGATTGTTAGAAAAAAGGGGAGGGTTTATTCTTATGCATATTTATATTGGTATATATTCCCTTTGGATTTGACGATGCCTTTAAGTGTGCAGGTTTGCAACGATGCGATAAAGTCTACACAAAAGCAAAGCTACTTAACGTGAGTCTGTCAAGAATTTGCAGATTTTTCTTTTGGGGTTGAGGATTGAGTCTTTCAAAGAACATACGAACCCATAGGTTTTTTGCCTTGTCTCAGAATAGCCAAAGGAGGATATTTGTAAGGGAAATTTTTTGAATCAAGTGAATTTGTATATTTTGTCTTAATCTTTGTTTGTACAAAACCCTTTAGTCATAGGATAGGTCTTGAGTTTGTTTACTTTTTCAAATATATGGCGTGTTTTTTGAAGACGTAGCATCCAAGTTAAAAATTCTACATTTATCATGTCTTGTTTGATTCCATGTTTCACCTTCTTCTTCTGAGGATCTCTCGGGTATGAATGTATACACATTTGATCCTTCGATATTTAACTTTGGGTGTTATTTTTTAAAATATTTTAAAACCCTTTCCAAAATATTTTAAAATATTCTAACAACATGAGCTACATCATTCGAACGAGATATTGGACCTCATTCGAACTAAGGATTGAATGTAACTTTAAACGAATAGTTTTTAGCTTATACTATTTTTTGTTGGATATGTCATTTGAGATTTGGTTCTAAATAGATTTCGTACTTCATTTTAACGAGCCTTTAGACTTCATTCAAAAGACCTGCCATATTTTTTAAATTTGACATTTTCATTATATTTTTCATCCTTATCTCGATTTTGTAAAACCAATTATAAATAGGATTGCGGAGAAACAGTTTAACGAGAGAGTTTTCATGCTTTTTAAGTCCTCAATCCTTTTCAAAAATCTTTTTGTGTTTATATGACCATTCGTGATCAGGTTTTTCAACTAAAACCCTAGTTTACACCCGATCGTTCAAAGATCCAAGTTTAATGTTTTATATGCTTTGAGAGGTAGTTTTTGTGCACTAAGGTTTGTTCTCTTCATATCATTAAGATTCATTTCATGCAGTTGACTCCGTACACAATTTGTTGTTTACACAAGGTTGAGTTTGTGATATGTGTTGTGGTGAAGAAGTAGTGAATTCTTCTAATCCATAGAGAGTTACAGAGCATGTTTAGTGAATACCAAGGCATGAATGGACACATACATTGTGGAAATGTTCAAGTGGACAGCTGCGTGTCATTATGGAGTATAGGTTGGAGATCAAAGATGCATCAAGGCTTGCATGGGCATCGAGTCGTTGTGTAAGTTATTTGTCTGTCTTGTGTAATTCTTCATCATTGTGAATTTATGCGGTTGGACTGTCTGAGGTTTTTTCCATTGCATTTTTCCTCGTACATTACCGTGTTGTGCTAACTAATTTATTTGATCCTGCTATCACCTAGATGCATTCTTTAGGATGAAGACAAAATTGATTAGTCAGTTATAACAAAATAATTATTTTAACAATGCAACTTAATTTGGGTAATTTATTTAATTGAACTTATTTGAGAAAATTTTAAAATAGTGGTTTGGTTGTTTTGAACCTTTTCCATAGATAACCCTACATGAATCTCAAATCCTTAAGGTTACTCAATTTTGTATGGATACATATCTTTGAAACATCGCTTTGTTTGACATTATTTTCATGTGGCGACATTCACTCATTCTTTACTACGATGGGATACTATTTTCAGTTTCAGAGTTAGCGTCATGCAATCTAAGTTATACCACTAACCATATCATCTCTCATGATTTTTGATATAGAAGCTAGCTTTTTTAACTCCTTCAAATCATGAATAATTCTCACATACACATTTGAGGATAACAAACTTTCTCTCACAAATATTTAAAGTTTTTGTCCATTTGTAAATGATCGTAAACAATTTTCATTTCTCATAAAGTGGCATTTATACAATGTGTAGTGAGGCATAAAGTGCAATAAGATATGAGTATGTGTTCCTAATAATAAGTTTCTTAAAATTTATATGAATTTAATAGAAAATTGAAAGTTGTCTAGTAATTCATGAAACCACTTCTAACTAAATAGTAGGAAAACGTAATGAAAAATGACCATTTGTTATGAAAAAATATGGCAAGGAATATATCATCTAAATAGGATATAAATTATTGTGTTAAAAAATCATTTTATGGTAAAGAATATAACTAACTCATATAAAAAAGAACAACATATCATAGGATGGACAAAAAGCAACAAATAAAAAAAATACATATCCATGAAAGTTATCAAACCATTCAATAAACGATGAAAATACCCAATGATTTTAGTCCAATCAAGAGGTTTAGTTAAAATATCCCCTAATTGAATATCAATGGAAACACAAATTGAAGACATTACTTTTTCTACAAAACGTTTTCTAATTAAATGATGTTGTATGTCTATATGCTTAGTTCTAGAATATTGAAGGGAATTTTTGAAAATAGCAATATCACTAGTATTGTCATAACATATAATTATAAAATCTTGACCAATACTATAATCCTCCAATATTTGTTTCATCCCTAAGAGTTAAGCAGAATAATTTCGTGCCGCAATATGATCCATCGATGCTATTAAAAATAGAAATAAAATTGTGTTTCTTGGCATGCCAAGAGACCAAAAAACTTCTAAGATGGAAACACCCTCCTCATGAAGTCCTCCCATCAATATTACCCGCCTAATCTGCATTTGAATAAGAAGAAACAAATGAATTGACATTCCTAGGATACCAAATATCAAATCCCATAGTCCCACAAACATACTTGATAATGTGCTTAACGGATTTAAAGTGGGACTCCTTGGGACAAGATTTGTAGAAAGAACAAACTCATATACTAAAATAAATATTGGTATGCCTATCCGTGAGGTAAAAGACACTACCTATGTACGAAAGCTTTACGGGAGCACCTATGGTGGTACGTTTAGGCTTAGAAGAGTTATTGTCAATTTTCTTCACTAGATCTTTTGCATATTTAGTGTGTGAAATAATAATTCTACAATTCATTTATCTTTCTTGGAGACCAGGAAATAAAGTGAGTTCCCCAACCAGGCTCATTTATCCACAATCAAAGAAAAGTTTAGAGCATGTTGTTTATTTTGGAGCCGAAAACGATATCGTACACATATACTTGTCCAACCACAATATCTTTCCTACAAGATCTAAAAAACAAGGTCTTGTCCAAATTTCCTCTTTTGAAGCCTTTCCTCACAGGATATGAGGTAATTTTTTAAGACCTAGATCTAGGTGCGTGTCTACGGCCTAAAAAGCCCTTTTGAGGTGATAAACATATGTTAGGGATTTGGGATCGTTAAATCCCTTAGGTTATGATACATATATTTCCTTTTGAAGATTGCCATTAAGAAAGGCCCTCTTCACATTCATTTGAGGGAGCTTGAAATCTAAGGCATATGTTATAGATAAGAGAAAATGAATTGACTCTAGCCTAGAAATGGGGAAAAAGACTCATCAGAGTCTACATCTTCAAAATATGTATAACCTTGAGCCAAAAGTCTTGCTTTGTTCCGTAAACTTACACCATCTTCATCACATTTATTTTTAAATATCCACTTAGTACCGATAACATGAAAATATTTTGGCACGTGGTCATGAGTCTAAAGTTATTTCTTGGAGAATTTTTCCAATTATTCTTGCATATAATTAACCCAATATTTTTCCAACAAGGCGTCCTTCACATTCTTGGGCTCAATTATGGAAGTGTAGCAAATAAATTTAACTTCTCTTTTTAGTTGAGATCATTTCTTCAATCCAACATTAGGACTACCAAAATTTTAGTAAAATCATGCGCTTTACGAACCTAAGGAGGTGTGTCTCCCACATTAACAACTTCACTAGGTTGTGGTAAACCTCTTCACACTCGTCCGCTTCTTCTTCTCACTATTATTCAATATGGGGAAAATCGAAGTTGTGTTTTCACAATCGTTTTCTTAAAGTCAAAGGAATCTTTATCATTGATGATGACATTAATGGACTCCATAATTCTTTTGAGAGACACTATTGGAAACAAAACGCGCAAGACTATTTGTGTAATATCCAAGAAAAATTCCTATATCACTTCTGGAGTCAAGCTTAATCAAGTATTGTCTATCCTTGAGTATGTGACATTTATTTCCAAAAAATATAAATAGTTTGTGTGTGGGTTTATTTCCTTTTCAAATATTGTAAGGGGTTTTATTTGTATTGTACCTCTCATAGACTCACTTGGCAATGTGACAAGACGCATGAAAAGCTTGTGCTCGAAATCTTCTTAGAACATTCTTGCCAATCAACATGGACCTGTCCATCTCTTGAATTTTTTTATTCTTCTTTTCGACTATTTCATTTTGCTGTGGCACTTGGGAGACAAAAATTCATGGTGTATTCCAACTTCACTTCACCACCCCGTTATACTCGTCCGTTTAGATTACCTTTTGTGATCACTACAGATTCTAACACTGGTGCATGCTTTTTTATTTTGAAGTTATTTTCACTTGGGAATAAAAATGTTCGTAGCATCAGACTTACTACATAAAAAATCTAAAAAAGTGAACGAGAAAAGTCACATACAATCACAAGAATATAAAGACTACCACATATGTTTCCATATGCATTGTACCCATGAGGTCTATGTATGAAAGCTTTAGCACACGTGAGATAGAAATAACATACATACTCCTATGTATTGAGATTTTTTCCCATTTTCAGGTACCATACACATGAGAAGAAGTTGATTCTAAGGGAGGTAAATCACAAACAAGTTCATTTCTTGTAAGTATACTAAGATCTCTATAGTTCACGTCACTTAACCACTTATATCAAAGATCAACCCCATCTTCCTTAACACTACTGCAACCCATACTCGAAGATACATTGATTATGTAACAATTATCTGTGGATCTATTACCCTTCATAATACATCTACCCTTAGGTCAAGGACTTAACATTTCTTATTGGTAAAGATCATATTATGACAATCGTTCCATATTTGACTTATGCTAAGAATGTTAGACTTCAATACATCAACTAAAAGAACATTATCGAACATAAGAAAACCACCAATCTCTATGTTACCCATTCTTATGATATTGGATTTGTTCCCATATCCAAAAGTGACTTAACCAGAATCTTTCTTAATAAGTTTATAAAATAATGTTTTTTTCTAGTCATATTCATAGAGAACCCAGTGTCAAAATACCATTGTGAATCATTTTGGGAAACAAAGGCAGTGTCAGTAAAAAGATATTTTGCTTTCTTAGTCCACCATATTTAGTCTTTATATTCTTCCCTAAATCCTTTGAACTTTCTCAATTTTTGACAAATTATTTTTATATTTTTCAAAAAAGGAATTACAATCATGTCTCAAGGTAGAAAATTCATCCAAGTGAGGTTTCTTAGTCACGTTGGAGTTTTTACTAAGCCTATATAAGAAATCTTTTATATAACCATTACAATTGAGAAAAGTGCAATGATATACGATGATCTAGTTTCTTTAAAGGCTTTGAAATAAATTTCTTCTCAAGAGATGATGAAGACTCTACAAGTACATGAGTCTTTTGAGAAGCTTTCACAACAATGGTTTCATCCTCAAATTTAATTCGAACATGAAACTTTTTTAAAACTAATATCAAGTTTACCATCAAAAGACTTAGTATGGGGCAAACCAAAATTTCCCATTTTCATGGATAAATATTCAATGGTAATCTTGACATTCTTATCTGAAATTTACTCATTTTCAATAGAGGTTATTTCTCATTTAAAGAGTCATTATAACTTTTACATTCTTCTAAGTCATATTAAAGCTTGTAACCTTTCTTGGAAATATTTATTCATGTTCTCCATCAAAAGAACATTCTCACTAAGAGATTCCATTTTTAAAGAGGCATTTTATTTTTCACATTTTTCAATTTAATGGAAGTTTTAAACAAGATTTTCTTAAGTCTAACATTTTTAGAAAAGAATTTATCATAAGCATGTTGAAGGTTACTATCTTCTTCATCAATGGAATGATAACTAGAATAATTGGAAGAAGACAAAGTATCAATCTTAGAAGACCATTTATCATCGATAAATGGTCACTTGGTGATATGCCATCTAAAGAGCCAAAAATGTATGTAGGTTGAACAATGTCCTAAAAAATTTCCATTTCTCTGAACATGGCATTATTGTCTACATTAACACAAAATCTTAGGTTCTACCTCTTGGTTTTTCAACATTAACGAGAGAGGACCAAGGCCAGATACCAGATGATAGTGCATATTGCTTAACAAAATGGATACCGGCAAAAAATTATTTTAACATATTCAAAAGTTAGTGTTCAAATATTCATTGAAGTTATATCGACCAAAAAAAGTTTTAATCTGGTTTAAGAACGTGGATGATAACAGATGTGAAAATGGTAAATAAAGCCACAACACTAGATGTACCAGGAAAAACACTCACTAAGGGGAAAAAACCCAGGCCAATGAAATAATCTCACAAAAAAACTGGTAAAGAATTATAGAGGGTACTAATGACAAACACTTCTTTGTGCAGACTCAAATCTCACACATTTTCCACAAATTCGTAGTAAGCCGAAGAGCCCTATAAACTGATAAATGTTCTCAACATCTCTAATGTCTTGACTCACGTTAATAATGTTGCATGTAAGGACATAATTTTATAAATGTCCAGGGTAGAATCTAGGAATTTTTTGTTTTCCCTAGATCACAGTTTGTATGTCTGATACCGCTACATTCATCACGTCATCACGATTATCCATGACGGCCTTTATCAGAATCCATGCATCCAGCATCTTCACACGTGCATCATGCTACATGATATGTTCTTCTCAACTGTTTCCCACTACTCCACTATGCATTATTGGTAAATAATTTATTGGAGTTGTTTACATTTGCATAAATATTTGGGAAATTTTTCAGAAAATAGTTTTTGAAGTCTGAAATATTTTTTATCGAAAGAAGAATTTTTTCTAAGTGTAGAAGCGGAGTGCCTCGGTCAACGAGCTCGTTCAAACGAGCTGGCACTGTCATCCAAGCGAGATCAACATCTCGGGCGAAGTCGTTCAAACGACACGTGTCCTTCGTTAGAGCGAGTTGCCTATCTCGTTCGAGCACCGCCTCTGCCTCGATTTTTATATAAATACCAATGTACCTTCTACACGTTTTCCTAAGTCTTTTCACAACATGATTTCTTCTAAAAACTGCCTAAAAACAGACTTCACTTTTTAAGGTTTTACACCTTGTTTATTCACATAAACACTCTCATCTTTGTATGTGAATTATTAAACCTTCATAAGGATCATTTTTACTCATCTGTAGTAATTTGTGGAGAAGCCGTTCTCTTCTTCACTGCTGCCCACCTGGAGTTCGTGCATGAGATTTCAGCCGACGACATAGAAACCAACACCCGAGGGTATTTCTTTGTCACACTTATTTTCATTGTAATCCGTGTAACCGTTTTTACAAATTATAGTGAAAATAAAAGGTTTTGCCCCTTTGGGGGATTTTTCCTCATTTATGTGTTTTCGTTTGTGATTGACTGTTCTTGCATGATCATATTAATTTCAATCACACCTAGATGCATGCTTTAGGATTTAATTAAAAACTGAGATTTAATTAAATAATTTCTTAATTTGAATGCAAGCGCGCTCTTCAAATTGGTATCAGAGCCAATTACACAATTATACCATGTAATTTTTCGCAAAATTTTTCTAAGATATCAA
The DNA here is from genome assembly GCA_949130495.1 of Sambucus nigra. Classification (NCBI taxonomy): domain Eukaryota; kingdom Viridiplantae; phylum Streptophyta; class Magnoliopsida; order Dipsacales; family Adoxaceae; genus Sambucus; species Sambucus nigra. Next base: position 139,834,880 of record OX422209.1, on the reverse strand, counting down.
TTTTTCTGAAAAATTGATTTTTGAAAAAAGGGCTTGTTCAATGGAGAAATTATATAATAAAATGCCTGTTTTTGACGGGACTAATTGTGCTTACTGGAAAGCCCGCATGAATTCCTCTTTAATGGCCATTGATGAAAGAGTCTGGATTTTGGTTGAAAGATGGTGGACACCTCCCTCCATCACTATTGAGAACGTGACTAGTTTAAAATCTGTCAATGCTTGGACTGAAGAAGAATTTAAATGGTCATCTTTTAATTAAAAGGGTTTAAGTGCTATTTTTGGATCCGTCACACCTAACGAGTTCTGACGCATAACGACGTGCACCACGTCAAAAGAGGCATGGTATGTTATACAACTTACCCATGAAGGAACTAATGCTGTGAAAGAGTCTAAACTGCAAAATTTGACAACTCAATTTGAAACCATCATCATGCTTGAGACTGAATGTTTTGATGAATTTTATGCTAGACTGTCTGATATTGTGAACACTAGCTTTAATCTTGGTGAACACATTCCTAATGCTAGAGTTGTTAAAAAGATTCTTAGATCACTGCCTAAGCGTTTTATCCGTAAAGTCACTATGCTAAATTCTATGGGTAATTTAAACACGCTTAAATTGGAGGAACTTATAGGAGACTTACAAACATATGAAATTGATATGTTTCCTAAATCCATCAAGCCTAAAGATATGGGAATTGCACTTAATGCCCAGGAGAGAAAGAGTGAGGGGTCGGCAAGAAAGAGGGTAGAGTCATCTAGAAAAAGGGACATATAAATGTCTGATTCTAAGTGTGACTTTCATTTAGATGATTTGTACCTGTTGCTAAAAATTTCAAGAAAAATCTCAAATTCAAGAAAAATGGTAATTTCAAAGATAAAAAGAATTTTGTGAAAAATAAATTTGAAAATATAAATGAAAAAGATTTTAAAGACCCTCCTAAGAAAGACAGTGAGAGATGTTATGAGTGCGACGGTAAGGGTCATAGAGCTTTTGAATGTGCTACTAGGCTGAATAGAGTTGCAAAAGAAAAAGGCAAACCTTTCCTTAATGCTACCCTTAGTGACGACAGTGAGGTCGAGTCGGTGGACTCTGGAGGCGAGTCACCGCATGAGTGTAACTTCACCGAATTCATAGCTAGTCATGTGAGTACTTATAGTTCTCCTCATGAAGATGAGGATACTGATTCACACGGACACCTCGACAGTGAGAGTGATGTGAGTGAGGGGGAGGATGATTCAAGTGAGAGCGATAGAAATCTTCAACGCCCCTACACTAAGTTATATAATGAGTCATTTAAAACCAAAAAGCGTAACAAAGCATTAGTTCTTAGGATCACCGCATTAGAGGAAGATTTAGAAGAAGCGAGAGAGAGAGAGAGAGTCTGCCTGTGTTGAGAAAGAAAGCTTGTTTAGAGAGAGAGAGAGAGAGAGACTGTTTGGAGAGGGAGAGAGTGGTTTTGAGAAAGAGAAATGGGACTTAGCTAATCAAGTGGCTAGTCTTATGAGTGAGATCCATTACTCCCTGGAGACTAGGAAGAAACTTGAAGCCCTTGTTGCCCAATTTACTCATGATCTTGAGAGAGCACGGGAAGTCAAGGTTAAAATTGAGGATAGATCAGGAAAGATAGGAAAAATGCTCCTTGGCCCCGTTTTAGGTTTTGGTGACAGGCAGGGAATAGGTTATGATGGTGCCTCCACGTACTAAATAGCACCTGGACTAGTTCCTGAGTTTACTACGACTCTATATGGCCATCGTCAAAAACCACGAAGAATATTTCGACCAAGAAAAGCAAACCCAGGTCCGCATAAGACTGTAATCTTTTGTAGGTATTGCAAAAGAAAAGGACACCTAGGGGAGTTTTGCCATAGTTTGGGTCGGACACGATGTACTACTGCTCCACCACATCGTACTGATGATTTTGCTAGTCTGAGAGAGCGTGTTGAGTTTTTAGCTGCCACATCATAGAGCTTGATGGAGGAATTCTGATGGATCTCTTTTCCGTCAGTGAATGCTTCCCACATCCCGGCTAAAACCAACAACAACAAGGGTAAATAAAAGGTTACCAATTCTTGGGTACCTAAGAAAGATGAGAAGGCCCTTGTTGTTCATATCGCTCTCAAAACACATAATACCTCACAGTGGTATTTTAATAGTGGGTGCTCCAGACATATGACAGGTGATGTTTTACCTACCTAGAGGAGTATAAGGAAGGTAGAGTCACCTTTGTATACGGGAGCAAGTCTAGCATCGTAGTACGAGGTACATTAGAGTTACCAGGATTTCCTAAGCTAGAGAATGTTTTGTACGTCCAAGGTTTGAAATAAAACCTTCTCAGCATTAGCCAGCTGTGCGATACAAACTTTGATGTAAAGTTTGACCGAGACGCGTGTAATGTCCATAATCGAGCTGGTAAAATTTTAGTGTAAGGGGTGAGGATAGAAGATAATTGCTATGGGACTGTGCCCACATCCTCACTTGTCTGCAACAGCGCCAAGAAAACTCATATGGATCTGTGGCACCAACATCTAGGTCATATGAACGTTAGAGATTTGACACGCTTAGCTAAAAAGGACCTAGTACGTGGCTTACCATCTCTTAGAAAGCCAAATTCCATGATTTGTGGACCCTATCGATTGGGAAAGCAAATTCATAGCCCCCATAGGAAGCTGCATTCCATTACCACCTCCCGTGTACTTGAGTTGATTCACTTGAATCTTATGGGTCCTACTCGTACTGAGAGCTCAGGTGGTAAGAGGTATATCATCGTGATAGTGGATGATTTCTCCAGATATTCGATTGTAGGTTTCGGAGAGAGAAATTCGATGCTGTAGAGTTTTTAACGACCAAGTGCCATGTCCTGCAAAATCAACACGGAGTCACTATTAATAGGATACGTAGTGACAATGGCACGGAATTTAAGGAAACAAAGGTAGATCTTTACTGTGACAGCCTAGGAATCAAACATGAGTTTTTTTCCTGTGAAGACTCCTTAGCAAAATGGGAATGTTAAGAGAAATAATAGTACGATTCAAGAAATGTCTAGATCTATGCTTCTAGGTCTTAAGGTTGCTAGGAAATTTTGGGCAGAGGCAGTGTCTACTGCATGCCACACGGTGAATAGGGTTGACCTGCGTCCACACACACTTAAGACGCCTTATGAATTGTGGACTGGCAAGAAACCCAACCTTGCATATTTTCGTGTCTTTGGGAGTAAATTCTACATCCTACGGGATAAAAAGGAATTAGGAAAGTTTGACTCTCAGAGCGACGATGGAATATTTCTAGGATATTCATCAAATAGTAAAGCGTACCGTATTTTTAACATGAAGATCTCAAAGGTTATGGAGTCAATAAATGTCACTGTGCAAGGTGACGAACCCTCGACATTTATTGATCCTAGCCTTCAGTGTGAGGATGATGACTTTTTCGGTAGCAATTTACTTGTCCCTCACCCACACCCTGTGGACCCCACTCCTGTGTTAGGGGACACACCCGCTTGGGTTTGCAAGATTCATGATCCCTCTTCCATTGTTGGCGATCCCACTTTAGGGGTCAAGACTCATGCTCAACTAGAGAACGTCGTTAGTCATTTTTGCTACACGTCCACAGTTGAGCCCAACAATCATAAAAAAACACTCAAGGATGAACACTAGATATCTTCCATGCAGGATGAGTTTCTTCACTTTAAAAAGAACAATGTCTGGGAACTTGTCTCCCGACCTAGTGAGACTAGTGTGATAGGTACCAGGTGGATTTTTAAGAATAAAATGGATAAAAATGGTACCACAATCAGAAATAAGGCTAGCTTGGTCGCTCAAGGCTACACACAGATAGAGGGTGTAAACTTTGGGGAGACATTTGCTCCTGTTGCGAGGCTTGAGTCCGTTCGCTTACTACTTGCCATCAAATCTCATCTGCATTTCAAGTTATATCAAATGGATGTCAACAGTGCCTTTCTAAATGGAATTCTACAGGAGGAGGTTTACTGGAACAACCAGAAGGGTTTGAAGACCATAAGCACCGGAGCACGTCTACTATCTGAGGAAAGCCTTGTATTGTTTGAAGCAAGCACCCCATGCTTAGTACAAGAGGCTTACTTCCTATCTTTTAGACCGGGGCTTCAATACAGGGGGATTTGATATGACGTTGTTCATTAGGAGAGATAATGGTGCTATTTTGGTTGCCCAGGTCTGTGGATGACATAGTCTTTGGATCCATGTGCTCCCAGCATGCTCACCACTTTGAGGAGGAGATGAAAAGTGAATTTGAGATGAGCATGTTAGGTGAGCTTACTTTCTTCCTTGGTCTACAGGTTCGTTAGCTAAAGGATGGGATGTTCATCTCCTAATCCAAGTATGCTAGAGACCTAGTGAAGAAATTTGGTTTAGACTCCGCTAAGAATGCACATACATCTATGAGTACTTCTATCAATCTTAGTAAGGACATTTTAGGCAAGGACGTAGATCAAACCTTGTATCGGAGTATGATAGGTAGTCTTCTCTACTTAAATTTCAATCGTCCCGACATATCCTTAAGTGTTGGAGTATGTGCCCAATATCAGGCGTCCGCGAAAGAGTCACACTTACTCGCTCTAAAATGTATTATCAAATGCGTGAGTGGGATTCTCTCATATGGTATTTGGTATTCCTTTGATACCGATGACCATTTGTCCACCTATTCGGTTGCCGATTGGGCCGGGGATGTAGATGGTTGTAGGAGCACTTTTGGTGGGTGTTTCTATTTTAGTTTTGCTCTTGTCTCCTAGTTTGGCTCCATCTCTTTGTCCACTAAGGAGGCTGAGTATATCGCCGCCAGGAGTTGTTGCACGCAACTCTTGTGGATGAAGAAAATGTTGGAGGATTTTGGGATTTCACACGACACCATGACTATTTCATGTGATAACATGAGCGCGATACACATATCCTGCAATCCAGTCCAGTATTTACGCACAAAGCACATCAGGATATGCGAGCACTTTATACGGTAGTTAGTTCAGGAGAAAGTTGTATCCCTGAGTTTCGTACCCACCGACCATTAGTTAGATGATATTTTCATGAATCCTTTAGATGACCTTAGATTTGAGAGTCTTAGGAAGTTTTTGGGAATTTGCACAGTGGACTGAGGGGTTGGTTCATGTCTAGGATAGGATGCATTATCATGTTCATATCATATGATTCCAATTGCTAGTTTGTATCATGTGTATAATTATTTTTGCTTTTTATATTTTTTTTTTAAAATCCAAAAAGATTTTCTTTTTATAAAATTTTGAAAAAGCACAAAAAGATTTTTATATTTTATTTGCACCATTTATGGATGAGCATTTAATATAGCCGAGTCACAAATTTCATTCCATTTATCCCCGTGACTGTTTGATAGTGATTTTAGACGCTACATCATTGCATCCGTGTGCTTTACATTGTTTGGAGTCTTTGAGATGTGATTAGTGATATCATTCTACATGTTTGGCTCCTTATCTCCTTTATTGCACACATGCACGGTTTTATTTGAATATTGCACTTGTCTATCACATAATGGCTTGAGTGTTTCCATCTCAATTTTGTCTACACATCGAACCATATGCGATAAAACTTGACAAGATTGAGATGCATGTAAAAAATCGTTTGGTGAGATTGTGTTTTTTTTAAATGGTGAAGGGCTACGAACGGTAATTATCTATCCTTTGCGATTAAGCCACCATTAAATTGGACCTAAAAAATTGAGGAATTTTATTATCCAGGGTCCAAAGAGGTTAAAAGAGCCCGAAAAAATTTAAAGGCAATAAAAAGCAATACATGCCAAATATGGGCCATTAGGTTTCACCATCAATTCTCCAAAGTTTGAGAATTTAGATTACCTCTATTCAAAATATAAATCCGAGGGAGTTTGGTTGGATAATTTAAACGGGTTTGCACTTCCTTGAAAGTCCTGAAAAAGCATTAAATCGTTTTGAACGTTATTGGTGTGGAAATCATTTTGAACTATGATTTGTTGATATGATTGAGTCAATGTCTCATATTTCCATCTTTTTACACCTAAGGAAGATATTGAGTGCATTCGTTAGGAGTATCCTATATTCATCGTGCACATATGTCATGTTTATATGCATTGATATTCCTATCGAATTTTATCACACCCCTACATTTACGCTATCATCGACTTGGTTGTTCTTGTGATCTTTCATGGCGTGATTCTTTGTTGTTAATTTTGTATGAAAATTTTTGAAAAACTTAAAAATAGATTTTTTTTACCATGTGAGATTTTCCATATTTATGCTTGTCATATCTGTCTATTTTGGGACAACATAAAAGGGGGATAATGAATTATGGGGGAGATTTTTTTTGGTGTTTGGTTGATTTATCAATGATTTACTGAAGCTTAATTGATATTTGATTTTTGCATATCATTATATTTCAAACTGTTTCTTGTCATGGGTATTTTTTTTGTCTCAAGTGTGTAGGTACAAAGTTGATTTATTGGATTACACACCCTGCTGAGAAAAGCTTTGAGAGTTTCAGAAGTGCTAAAGATTTGAAGATGCTGAAGTTTGATTGAAGACATGTCATGTAGTATTCTCAGTTTGATGGTCTAATGGGGATATTATATTATATATCATTTGTTTTAGGGAGATTGCACAATTCAGATTTTTTATGTATGTACCGACATAGACATAGGGGTAGATTTGTAAGGACATAATTTATAAATGTCCAGGGTAGAATCTAGGAATTTTCTATTTTCCCTAGATCACAGTTTGTATGTCTGATACCGCTACATTCGGCACGTCATCACGATCATCCACAACGGCCTTTATCCGAATGCATGCATCCAGCATCTTCACACGTGCATCATGCTACATGCGACGTGCTGCTCAACTGTTTCCTACTACTCCACTACACATTATTGGTAAAATGATTTATTGGAGTTGTTTATATTTGCATAAATATTTGGGAAATTTTTTCGAAAATAGTTTTTGACGTCTGAAATATTTTTTATCGAAAGCAGAATTTTTTCTAAGTATAGAAGCGAAGTGCCTCGGTCGACGAGCTCGTTCAAATGAGCTGGCACTGTCGTTTGAGCAAAACCAACATCTCGCGCGAAGTCATTCAAACGACATGTGTCTTTAGTTCGAGATAGATGTCTATCTCATTTGAGCGCCGCTGCCGCCTCGATTTTCATATAAATATTAGTGTACCTTCTACACATTTTCCTAAGTCTTTTCACGACACGATTTCTGCGAAAAACTTCCCAGAAATAGACTTCACTTTTTAAGGTTTTACACCTTGTTTATTCACATAAACACTCCCATCTATGTGTGTGAATTATTAAACCTTCATGAGGATCGTTTTTACTCATCTGGAGTAAGTTGTGGAGAAGCCGTTCTCTTCTTCATTGCTTCCCACCTGGATTTCCTGCGGGAGATTTCAGCCAACGACATAGAAACCGACACCCGAGGGTATTTCTTTTTCACACTTATTTTCATTGTAATTCGTGTAACCGTTTTTATGAAGTATAGTGAAAATAAATGGTTTTGCTCCTTTGAAGGATTTTTCCTCATTTATGTGTTTTCGTTTGTGATTGACTGTTCTTGCATGATCATATTAATTTCAATCACACCTAGATGCATGTTTTATGATTTAATTGAAAAACCGAGATTTAATTAAATAATTTCTTAATTTGAACGCAAGCGCACTCTTCATTGCAAGAGACCTTGTGTTCAAACTTGTGGGTTCCAAAATGATTTGGACCCAAAAAAGAACCTCATATGTCACAATACTCTTGTTGGAAGAAATGCCCAAAGTTTATATAGAAGATGATTTTTGAAAATGAATTCTTAGTAAAATCTTCATCTTCTTCGATATTAGTCAGCTTAAAAAAGAGACGTGATTAAATGGAAAGAAGATAAGAATGAAAAAAGTGAACTAAATTTAGAATAGGGGTTCCATATTTTGCAAAAGTATATTGTTACCTTCTTAGAAAAGAAGAAGAAAAAAATACACATGATGATCTCCAGGTATTCTGCTCTTGAAATGCTTGAGAGATATTTTGAAATGAAGAGTATTGATGACTTAAGTAGAGAACATAATCCAAGTTGGTTACCCCAATACCCATGCAAGATAAAAGGTCACATGTACCACATAAACCATGTGTAATAGAGTTGTTGGGGGATACCATGTCTAATTAGAACCCAAACATGGCTTTTCCCACATAAATCTTGAAGATCCTCAAAGATATTTAAAGAAGATTCGTGAACATGTGCACCTCATTGAAGCTTCACTGCAGTGAGGGAAATCCTCACAGGAGTGAATCTGCGATGATAATGCAAGTCGTGATAATGTACATATATTTCTAACAAAACGTTCAAAGGACGTGGCAACCAACGAAAAAATCACCATTATAGTGAGAATCTTCACAATGACGATGATTCAATAATAATGTTTCTCTCGTTAAATTCGAGTGATTTTGCCAAAAAAACATTTCATTTTCACTTCACTGAAATAAGATCTTCGATGCAACAATCTTCTTGTATTTGCTAAAATTTTCTTTACTTTTATTTTTCCAAAGATGTTTACATAAGAAAGCTCAAGATAGCAAAACCACAATTTTACAGGCACAAAATATTTTTAGCAAGATCTTTAGAAAATATAATTATAAAACACGTTACGTTAGTATAGGGAATCTACAATATACCTTTCATCCAAAATGTGATCTATAAGTTATGAGGGTTATCAAATCATCTTCAAGATCTTGAGTGTTATTTAATATTTTTAGAGAGGTTAATAAATAACCTAAAGTATTTCGAAAAATCGGAATAAGACACCTACATTTGAGGGCACAAATGACTATGTGAATGCTCTTACACTCTTAGTACATCTTTCCACCACCAAACGAGTTACGCGTAATTATTTACTCTAAATCCAGATTACACCACTTTCTTATAATAACTCATGTGTACGATCGAGAGTGATATAATGCATTAGATTCATTTGTTTGTTCTATCTACCATTTTAAGAAAATCTTATAACCCCATTCTTATCTTTTATTTTTGTTCATATGGGAGGAAAATATCTTTATTTTTTCTTTTATCCAATAATAACCAAAATTGAGGGGAGAAAGTTGGAGTGAGGAAACACTATTTATCATTTCTTTATATTAGTAAATGATATTTAATTTATTTATCCATTTCAAACCATATGGCATGAATAATGCTTCCTCTTTTTCTGACATTCATTTAATGTAAAAGGGGAAAGTTTTATCTTTGTGTACTTAATCACATGGGAGAGAGAGAGAGATATATACCAATTTTAGGATTTGACTTAGAGAGATTTGTAATTTTACTACTAACTTTTTTTAACATTGAAAATAAAAGGATACCAATCATTGAACTTATTCATTGAAAATGAAATCTTTCTTATTGTAGGATTTAATATTACTATTATTATTGGTAGAGCTAGAGTCACATGATATGTACGTTGCATTGAATAAGAGTATTGGACTTCGAATGATCTAGCATTGTCTTTCATCTTGATCGTTAGGATATGAATGCATGTAATCCAAATGACAAAATTAGAGTTTCAATTTTTTATTGCTATAATAGCTGTAATGAGATCACTTGATCTGTGAACCTTGAAACTGAATGCATTAATGACAGCTGTCATTTTCTTATATTGTTCATTGATCTTTTCAGCTCAATGCATTTATCTCTAGCATAAGTGCGAACACAAATCAGATGATTCATATCTTTTCTTGCATGTATATCAGTTACAACTAAAAAAACGATGTGTGGAATTTTCTGAACATTATCCATCAATTTACAACCCCACTAAATATGTTTCTATTTTTTTCACTAGTTTAAATATGGACAAGCATGATACAAAGATGCTTAGAAAATAAATAAATCAAGTGATTTTTAGTTAAATATTTAACCTCATTCTATACTACTTATAAAAGTACCTAAAACATAATATTCCGGTCCAAACATATTTATCCTGTCATGAATTCACAATTAGCAACGTATGATTATTTAATCATAAAAATCGTTTGGTTTTAAATATGTATTTAGACACCTTAACTGGATTAAATTTATCATTCATAAATGGTATTTTGTTTTACCATTTTGTCCCTACCCATGACTACGTTTCAAACAAAAGGTGTTTTTTCTTTCATTAATATGAATGAATTTTATTTTATAATTCACTTTAATATCCCATTATAAGCGTATTAAACAAACATTGTTAGACCTCAACAATTTAAAGTCTTTTCAGAATCATTATCAAAAATAATTTTCATATTATTGGAGAGAAAATATAATTTCCAAAATCTATGTCTAGAATAGAGTTGTTTCGTTTTACGTTAATCAAAATTATAGTTTTAAACATTAAATAATGTGTTTTTTTGTAACAAAATAATAATTTTTAATAATTAAAATTTGTTTTTTTTGTATTTGTGAAACTTTTTTTGTTTGTGTCAAAGTTTTCTTTTCTTTTCTTTTGTATTTTTATGGCTTAATAAAAAACAAATAAAGTAGCATGGTAACTAACGGTTGTTTGGGAGTGGGTGTATAATACAATCATTAGTCAAATTGTTACTTTGAACAAGCGACTATATTATTTTTTAGGGTTCTTTTCCACAAGCTAAAAAATACAGAATAAAAATGAAAAATTAGATAAATATTTAAAACTGTATCATTATATAAATAATAAAAATGCTTCCTTATTATTAAGTGATAATTTGTAATTTAAAACAAAAGAAATCACATATATATATATATACATATGTGTGTGTGCGTGTGCGCGCGCGCGCGTGTGTGTGAAACGCAATTATTTCTTTTTTATTTTGTCCTCAATTGTATTAGGCAAAAAACATATATTACAGTTTTAAGAGTAAAATTGTGTATATTTGTATTTAAACAAAACTTTCAGTATTTACGATGTGCTTTTCTTTTGTATTTTATGAGAATATGTAAATTTTTATCAAAGTTGTTTTTATTTTGTTTTATATTTTTTACTTGCTAAAATATATTTAATAGTAAAATGGTAATATATTAGAAGTCACGATTTAACTAACTATAGTTAGGGAGTGTGGCGTAACTGTAATAACCCGAGGTTTTGGAGTCGACAATTTATTTATTTTGGGAGGAATAAATAATATTTTATTGGAGAAATGATTTAAATTGGCAATTGAGGTCAAAATTTAGAGTCGTCAGAAAGAGTGTCGAATGTCGATTCTGAGGGTACCATCGTTTTCGGAAGGGTCGAGAAAGTCGAAATGACTGTACTTGGGGTCTATTTAGGTTCTGAAATAATATAGGACCGTTTGACTCGAATTAAAGTTACCGGGTCATTTAAAGTGTGTATTATCATTTAAAGATGTGTGTCTTGTGGGTTAAGGCTTCAAAACCACGTGAGAAGTCATTCTCACTTAAGAGAAAGAGGAAAACCCTAGTAAGAAAGAGAGAAGAAGAAAGAAGAAGAGAAAGAAGGAGAAAAGGGAGAGAAAGTGGAGATTTTCGGTTTCCACGCGATCTCAAGGCGGATTCAGACCCTACGAACCTGAGGCAAGTGATTAAACTTGCTAAATAATTGTTGTGTACCAATTATTGCATGATTTGTGGATTGATATTTTGGGTTTTAGGTTTAGTTTAACAAAACCTAACTTTTGGGTATAATCTTAGATTTAGTATGCAGATCTTTGATTTAATGATAAAAATCAGTTTATAAGTATTCTAGAATGAATATAAATGTTATGAATATGTTTGGGTTGAAGATTTGTGGTTAAATGTAATTATTGGGGGTTTTTGAGAAGTTGGAAATGTGTAAAAATGGAGTTGGCCGTAATACCTGTTAGGGCCGGTCGACCGCGTACAGAGGACTGGTCGACCGCGCCTCCAAAGTTGGGCATTCTGTCTTCGAGATTAGGCAAAATTTAGAAACGCGGTCGACCGCGGTTTGGGCACCGGTCGACCGGTCCCCTGTTTTGGGTTCAAGTTTGAGAATTTAAGTTATCCCCTTCTTCCTTGGGTTTGTATAAATGGACTTCCATAATCAGAGTATCATAAAGGATTAAGTGATTATATAAGGGGATTATAGACCTTAGAGTCAAAAGACGATATATGAGTCTAATTGATAATTGAAAGACTAAATGTAAATGTCGGAGAGTCTTAGTGATTTATGTTGAGAAGTGAGAATCTAAAGAGTATATCAATTTGGGGAAAAATCCTCTAAGTATCGAGGTTAGTATTTGAGGAATATAGAATACCGATTGGAGATTTTGGGACTTTTTCTAAGTGGGGAAGCCCACTTTTATTTGGGATTTTATTTGGTGATAATAAATAAATTTCATGATCGGAGAACGATAATAACTTAGAGATGACGGATCTTAGGATCCAATCCCAAATGGGATAACTTTAAAAAGGTTCATAAAATGAATTGAACCCTATTATGAATGGAAAATAATGAATGTTATTTAATGTGCATATGGATGTAGAAATATCCTTATTGATGATAGATTTGGGAGATATCTCACACAATGAGAAATATTAATTGAGGAGCAATAAGACACAAAATATCTTATACTTAAGTAGAATTGAAAGACAATTCATACTAGAAGCGACATGAGAGCTTCAAGCGAGAATTAGTATAGTATATACTAAGTGGGGGTAGATGTGTGAGTATTGACGGTTAGTGTATCAAGAGAGGGATATACTAAACAATGATGCTAATCAAATTTCGCCTAAGAGCGTATAATGATAATAAATATGATGTTGCAGGTATACCTTATATAAAATGGTATATCTTTATTTTGTGGGATGTATGTATACCTTATATGATGGTGTATATACATGTTAAGCATACCCCATCCTTGCTATCATTGGGAAGTTTCGTGCGTAGAGGGTGAGCATTCTGTCTAGAAAAGCAGGATGTGGATATTCCCCAAGTCATAGTCGTCCATTGTGGTCAGCAAATGACATATATGATATATATATTTATTTATTTTGGGGGTGAGAGGTCGTGGGTATGTGTCGCTCTCACTTGTCGTTTAGGGACTATGACCGCTTCCCGGGACGTTGTGTGCGTGAGTTGATCACGAGGTGGGTGTCGTTGAACCCCACCAGGTGACCCCAGTTTGCTACGTATATGGGCAGCTGGAAGATGATAGCATGTGAGCCTGTGTCCTTCGAGTTATAGCTCGGTGGGATGGTTATTCTTGCTTGTGGTTGTACTTGGGTGTCAAGGGAATAATGGAACTCAACGACCTACATTGCCAGGATTAGTGTATCGGGGGGGTTCCTTGTTTGGATTTCGCTTCGACGAGACGTCCCACGCATGAACCGTAGTGTAATGTTGGGACTTGGGGATAAGTTTAGTCCTTAATGATCATAATTATATATACATATATATCACCTATCCCGACAATCGAAAGTGCCAGGAGTAGTGTAACGGGGGGGTTCCTTGTTTGGATTTCGCTTCGGCGAGACGTCCCACGCATGGAACGTCGTGTACTATCGAGAATTGGGAATATTAATTAATTAATTAAAATCGGATAATAATCATTTGGGTTATATGCATATTGCATTGAGGGCATAATGAGCCCCGAGGATCCATACGGTCAGGAGTAGTGTAACGGGGGGTTCCTTGTTTGGATTTCGCTTCGGCGAGACGTCCCACGCATGAAACGCAGTGCCGTGTTGAAAATCGGGAGGAGTTTAGTTATTAACTCTTGATGCTAATAACTCATCTATAATAATTATCTATATATGGTTTCATGCCTTATATGGGCATCACTATAATACAAATTCTAGTAAATGAGATTGTTGATATATTGTGATGATGTGGACATCATTGGATCATGTAACTTTATTTGTTCAACAAAGGAACATTTTAAAGATAACTATAACAATTACATTAAAGTTAATGTATATGACTTATAAATTATGGGAACAAATGTATTGGGAAATAGGTTAGATGATTTTTCTTAAATACTTCTTTTGGGGTTTAAGTGAGTATCCTCTTACCTATTTAGAATCGGTCATCCTTTTGGAGATCACGTGCATACGTTTAGTGCGCGCTTTAGATGAGAGGTGAGTTGAATTATCATGGTGAGTTCGATTCCAACTAAATCATGTAATAATGCATTTATAATTATTATGCATTTTAATACACTTGCTATAAAATGTTTTCCAAACTCGGGCTCTGACCCGTTTATATTTGCCTCCTCCTTGTATATATTGTATTACTTCAGGTGTTCCTCCGCAAGGACACCTTTGATGTTATCCATCCAGGGTATTTGTGGAGCTGTGGCAGTAGCGGACTGTTGCGGCACTTTTCTTTAGTCGATTCCTATCTATTGTACATCTAGATTAGGATTCAGTTGTATTGAGTTAGTATTCAAGTGTTGCAGATTAACACTTTCATATTCCATTTCTCAAGTTATTGTATTGTCTGTTGCCCGACAGCATATTCGGGTATTTCATTGTTGAGATTTTTGTTGTACAATGTATTGTACTCTTTCATATTATTGGAGCATGCACATTTCACTCATCATAGTTAGATGTATATTGTTAGTTATTGTAACAACCCGCCTAATAAGATACCGGGCGATCACTCCAATATTAAATTAAAACAGGAGTCACAAATGGATCATCCTTAACATCACTGTCGAAAATCCATTTAATTACTAATATCCTATTAGGTGGCCGTTAAAAACTTTTATCTAACTACTCTTTTTTTTAGCGCACAAATTAAAACATTCACAATTAAATGCGTAATGAACTGAAATGGAAATGAAAGGAACTAAAATAACCGAACACTCGGTCCAAATATACAACCATATAGAAAGCTCTAAAGGAATAAATAAATGCAGTTGGACCATTGGCCCGAATGTGTATACAGTACCTCCTATCTAGAGTACAAGAAGGGAAGCGTCTACTGAAAGTCCTGCAAGCATCCACAGCTGCTGCAACAGACGTCTGACTCGAAGGAAGTTCCATCCAGGCGTCCCTGTGTCTGGACACCTATATATATATATAGTATAGAGAAGGAAAGGAGAGTAGACAAACGGGTCAGAGCCCGAATGTTTTGAAAATATTTTGCAAGTGCATAAATGCTTTATTTTTAGAAAAATAGTTTTATCTCATATTTAAATTGGTATCGCACTCCCATGAGATACCCCTCACCTCTCCTCTAACAGTGCACACCTAGCGCATCCCGAAAAACATCCTAGTCAAGCTACCCTGCTAAACTAGTCTAATACCCAACCACTATCTAACCTAGATAGTCAAATAGATGTACTAAGGGCTAACTTCACTTTAATCTCGACGCTATGCCATGTTCGTGCGTGGGGTGTCTCGCGAAGCGAAATCCAAACAAGAAACCCCCCGATACACTACTATGCAGCAAGGTCGATCTTTGAGATCCGCCAGTCCCTCAGTACAGAAAGATATATAATATATATGTACCATAAACATTTAATGATATAAGAGCACTAAGGATTAAACTTCTCCCCAGTCTCAACACAGTGCCATATTCATGTGTGGGGTGTCTCGCGAAGCGAAATCCAAACAAGGAACCCCCCCGATACACTACTATGCGGCACGGTCGATCGTCGGGATTCATTAGACCCTCGGCACCCAATTTATACATATACATACATCTACAATATACTTTCGGATAATATAAATATCTCCCGGACTGAGGATTACTTGATATAAAGTATTTATAAATACTTATCCTTTTCATTTCAAAAACTTCCATTTCCCTTCTCATATCCAGGAAATGTATTTATAAAAGCCAATTCATTATCATGAATTGCTTTAACAAACCATATACTTTTTGAAAGCCAATTTTATTAACATAAAAATACTTTTCCTTTTCAAAATATCCCATTTCCCTTTTTATATTCAGGAAATGTATTCAAAGCCATTTTCATTATCATAAAAATGCTTTGATCATAACATATGCTTCCACATCCCTTCTTCCATCCGGGAAGTGTTACCGAAGCCAATTTATATATAACCCATTTCCCTTCCTATATCCAGGAAATGTAATTAAAGCAAATCCATTATTATGAACTGCTTTAATAAACGCGTTCTAAGACCGCCCGTCCGGATTTCTCCACTGTGCGCGCCCCTAAATGGCTATCATCTTCCAGGGCCTCCAAGACAACCTGGGATCCTATATCGAAAGACGTCGGGAAGCGACCATGTGCCTGCGGGATAGTCAAGACCACACCCGGAATCTCCTAACCAGCGCAGAAAATATAACAACAAACGCTCACATGGCCTATAGGACTATATCCACCCTGCATCATTAGCCAGGGGGCTTCACCATACGAACGCAACTTCCCTTATGATAGCGATTTAGAGAGGTGTGTATCCTCATTTTTATTATTTCTGAAAATCATTTGTCTTTCCATTTTGAAAACATTTATATAATATTTCCAAAATCATTTTCATCATATCATATATACTTTGATCACATAGTATATACATATACCCTATATTCATCCTTGAATATACATAAATGGCCATATTTGCCAACTATATAAAGCGATGACCATTAATCCCAAAGATTCCCTCGAGGAATCATAATCATGCTTTCATATAAGCATGATACTAAACCCAAAGTATTTCTTTACTTTGTTCAATACTAATTACCTCAATCATCTCTTAAAGGTTTATTTATCCTCAAAACCCTTATTTAGGAATCCCCATAAAAATCCCAAATGGTAATCCAACTCCCCATACTCTTAAAGGGAGAAAACTAGAAATTCTGGCCTAAGCGAATCGATTCGCCCCTTTAGCGAATCGATTCGAATGGGCGAATCGATTCGGTTCCCAATCCGAATCGATTCGGAAAGTATTCTGCAAACAGGTCTGTAAATGGCGAATCGATTCGGTCTGTACCCGAATCGATTCGGCCCATTACAGAAACCCAATTCCCCCTAGGCGAATCGATTCGGCCTGTTCGAGGGTCACAGTTTGGGCGATTTCTCAAACTCCAAAATACCCAAAAACCAATCCAAATTCATTTTTATGGTTTCTACTCTACACCAAAAATCATCCCAAACATCTACACAATAATTTCTAGCCTTTGTTTTTCCAATTCCCGATTTGATTTCCGAGTTGGTACTTTCAACCGGGAGCTGTCATCTTGTAAAAATCATATCAAATCAAGGAAAAATCAGAAAAATACGCGGTCGGCGCCCACGCGACCGTATCGAAAAGATCTACAACTTTCGTGTTTTGTCCGAAAGCTAAATCATTTATCTTCTTGGCCGAAAATGACCCCAAAGGCTCGGGTTACTATTCATTATCTCTCCCAAAATCCCAAACTCCATTTTTGTCCATTTTTGTTGTTTCTAACCTCACCCAACAACTCAATAAACATCTAATCTATGTTTTACAACTAACACATCAATTATTCGGGGGTATTAAATCATTTCTCTTAATTTTTGAATCTTAAAATCCCAAACCCTAGATTTGACATTTCTCCCATTTCAATTCCATCTATTACTCCATTAACATGGTTTTAATACTAGAAATCATTAAGAGTTTACACTACATCAATGTGTAAACTCATAATCAACTTTTACCCAATTTATTTTAAGGGTTCTAACCCCAAAATCATATTTTTACCAACTATGATATGAGATTAATGCACAAAAGTAAATAAAGCAAGTAAACACTTGCCTCGTGGATAAAATCCGACGACCTCGAGTCGAATCCGGCGGAGTTTGGTCCAAATCTCCCTTTTTCTCTCCACTTTCTTCCTTCCTCTCTCTTTTCTCTCTTCTCTTTTCTTTTCTTTCCCTTTCTCTTTCTTTTTATAAGAGAAAAGGGTTTTAAACCCTTAAAACCCAAAAACGACTCGTTTACCCAATTACGAGTTATTTTTACTTCTAAAATTACCCGAAACTCATTTTCGACAATCGGACACTCTTTTCCGACTATCTTGGACATTCCAAGAATTATGGCGCAGTCGAAATTCCCATCCGAGGTATTTGACCGCAAATCACTATTCCAACCCTAAATAAATAAATGCTGGTTCTCTACTCAAAATCTTACCTCTTTTGTCGCAATACTCCACGGCGACATATAATTAAATTATTTCGACCTATATAGTCCCAAAATAATTTATAACACCCTTCGAAAATTATTAAATCCTCGAAAATCCCAAAAATCACTATTTCGAGAAATTCTCCAAATTCCAATTTATATCCAATTATGGAATTTAATGGTCTCCAAAAAGGACGGGTTGTTACAGTTATGTGCATTATTGGTTTTGTTGTTGTTGTTAAAAATAAAAGTTTTAAATTTTTGGCAATTCGCACTTAATGATTCCGGGTAGTTAGCCTTATATTATTGTACTTAGTAGTTGATGTTG
This sequence comes from Sambucus nigra, assembly GCA_949130495.1. Lineage (NCBI taxonomy): Eukaryota > Viridiplantae > Streptophyta > Magnoliopsida > Dipsacales > Adoxaceae > Sambucus > Sambucus nigra. The sequence goes on along the minus strand of OX422209.1, from coordinate 139,816,502 downwards.
AGACTGTGCCATCTGAGATACCTGATTTATTATAGTATAGGGCTGGCCACCCGTTATTATTTAGAGCGGGTTGTCACAGTAACACAATTAAAAAAAAGGTTGGGTAACACAAGAACTATAAACATGGATGTGGCCATCCGGGGTAAAATTCCTCTGGCGTCCATGGATACGAAATTCGCGGTCGTCAAATGGAGGTAACATGAAGAGATAGAGTCGCCAACCTATTTTGCTGAAAACATGCAAAAGAATGTCGCCTCCTTAAGAGAATGAAATCAAGGTCAAACTGATGCAAGCGAAACGAAATAGTTTCAAGGTTCAGGGACTAAGTTACGGAATGGAAAAGTGTTGGGAACCCATTCCGTCCTTTCGGTCTCTCATGGAATAATGTTACTCTTCTCCTTTTAAACTTCATGACGTGTGTGTACATGTGTCTAATATAAGTAATCAGAGAATGGAATCCTCCAACTCGCATCATGGATGGGATAGAATAGCTTCATCCGTAGGAGTGTACCCGAAATAATGATAAAAATATGATGTAAAACGTTCGCTGAATCACAAATCGATATGAAAGAGTGATGTACACGTCGGACGAGACACAATTATGTAACTCCTGAAATAGATATAATAATATATGAAAGATATATAAATAAAAAAAGGAGGAGGATGACTTGAATTTAGGGATTAGATCAAGATGCCTACGTAGCCTAAGGGGCGTCTAAGCCCACGTAGTTCGAAAATAACATAGGGGTGGGGTTCAACCCATAAATACAAATGTGGGACTCCTCTTATGTGTATCCGAGGAAAATGTGTTTTAAGAGTGGGACGTAAAAATGGATGTCCCACTTTTGAAGTTTACGGATAAACCCATTTTTTTGTCTTTTTTTTTTTATGAAAATAGGTTATGTGCAATACTACTAATAAAGACTAAAGATTAGTGGATGTGATATAATGAAATAAAAGCACAAAATAGAATAAGATGAATAACGCTTAAAATGGATAAATTTGATAAAGGGGTGGAGAAATAAACCTCCTTATGGATGGAGTTTCGAATGCAAGTGTGCTGATTTTGAAATGGTTTAGAAATGATGTAGAGAGATGGGGTGAATTACCCAATGTGTTAAGGAGATGAGTAAAGAAGATGTGGGAAAATGGACGTTTTGGGAAAGGGAACCGATTTTATTACATGAAAATGTTCTTTGGTTTTCTGAGAGGGGTCTCTAGGTTGTGCTTGGTAGGGTTTGGTCATGGTCTTTTTCATAGGGGACAAGGGGGTAAAAATCGGCATGGCCCCCAGCTTACGTATTGGCATAAAGCCTACCTTGCTAGGCAAGGGAAAAGACACCCTGCCGATAGGCAGGGTTCCTAAGGTGCCTATAGGTAGTCCGAAATGATTTTTTCAAAAAATGGACATAAAATGTGTTAGGGTGTAATACCCCAATTTTTTAAATTACAAATAAGAATGGTTCACAATATATTCCAAATTAAAAATTTCTTTTTGATATAGCAATTAAAGTTCCCAAATTTTAATTTCTTCAAAATTAAAATTAATTCAAACAACACAAAATAAATAAATTCAATTAAACTAATATTTGAATTTTTCTCCTTAAACAAAATTAATTCTATTCAAGTTATAAATTAGGACAAACGAACCAAGAATGCATTTTGCCAAATTAATTAAGTTAGACTTGAATTAAATTAAACTAACCTAAAACTTAATTAACACCAAATAAAACTAAAGTTGTGACTGAAACCATTTTTTATCTTTTTAAACCTATACATGCATCTGAGTGAATTTTGCAAGATAAAAATAAATCACAATCACACTACACCGTGATATACGAGGAAAACCCCATAATGGTAAAAACCTGAGATAGCCCAGCCTAAAAATCCACTAAGTCCGGTATTTTTACAAAGACCACAACAGAAAGACTTACAACACATACTCGACTCACATGAAGCCTTGATGTCCCTTCGCTCTTCAACTCTGCCTAGTAGATAACATAAGAGCCCACTAATGTCTCAGAATCCACAGATGAGGTCTGTCTACCGTCAATCACACATATAGACTTTCTCCGTATGCGCATCGTAACTCAAACGAACGAAACCCACCGCATGAAACTTTATCCTTTTTAGTTTATAGATAAAACCCGGTGCCAAAATGATCTCACAACAAATATAATTATATAGAAACTTGGATAAAATTAAATATGGGTATAAACAAGTTTTTGTGATAAGATTTGAGCCTTTTAAATCACAAAACAAAAAGTTACTCTTTATGGTTAAGGAAAATGTTCTTAAGAGTTCTTAAAAGTATTAAAAAAGTCACTTGAAAAATGTTATTCCCGCACTATAAGATCTATTGAAAAGTTAGTGGGGAAGTGTGCATCTAAAGATAAAAAACTGATGAAACTGCACAAAAAACCTCCAGGTTGTTCGAACAACTTTTAAGTGTCGTTTGAACGACACTGTTCGAATGAGACTGCAGAAGAGAAATAGGCATAAATCTCATTAGATATCCTCATTCGAACAAAGTCATTCGAAAAAGCTTTGAACGAGAAAATAGAGAAATATTGCAAAAATTCTTTGGAACCTCATTCGATGTTCGTTCGAATGACCTAGTCATCTCATTTGAATGATATCCTAGTTTTGTTCGAATAACTTTTCATAAAATCCAAAATTGCTTTTTAATCCCAAAAACTTTTATGCAAAGTCCTAAAATGATTTTCTGAGAAAAATAAAAAGACGATTTGACAAAAATGTTTATAAAAGGAAACCCATAAAAATATATCCAAGACTCTGTATATATTAAATTCATTCATACCTCAAGATACCATGGAATAAAAATGTTCATGATGTGAAAACATGGCACGAAATCGACAAGGATGAAATCTTCACTATGCTAGGTCGCTACGTCTTCAACTAACATGTCATAGTCTTGAAAGGATACAACAAACATCTATTCTATGACTCAATTAGTTTGCCCCGGAATTCAGCCAACACTACAAACGACTCGATTATAAATTTTCCTTCACAAATGTCCCCCTTTGGCTATTCCGGAAAAAAACCCCAAAAAAAATCCTAGGGGTTGTCAAGCTCTTCTAAAAGATATAAACTAGCCCAAGAGGAAAAAAATACAACGCTTGACACGACTCTAAGTTGAGAAGCTTTGTCGCCAATAAAGATAAAATCCCCCACACTTAAACACACCATTAAATGCATCGGAAATATAAAAAAAATTCAATGCGAAAATAAATTCTCAAAATATATTCTCCCTTTAATGAATTCTTCACCTTTAGCTAATAATGTCTACTTAAGAAAAACGTCTCGCCATAAGTTAGAGCTCCTAAAAATAAATTGTTTAGATACCATTTCTCCCCCTTTTCGTTCAGGAATAGAAAAAGGTTAAAGAATCATGAAACGACTTATTTATGCCCAATTAAAGCAAAATCTCCCCCTAAATAAAACAAGGGATAAGAAAAATGGAAAAACAAGTTTATCACGTGATGATGTAAATAGTGACAAGAACAATAACGCATAATGACAACAATAAAATTCAACTAATCCACACAAAATTAATAGATATCAACTACGATGCGATGCCAAAAGATACCATTAAAATGTATTATGATAAGCATGGGATATAAAAAAGAATCTCAACAAGATAGATACCTATATGAATTAAAACACACATGGACTAGATAGCAAGGTAAAGACTCAAAACAAAGAAATACCATACATATATAAACAAATATACCAATAAATCACATGCACATATACATAGGTATAAACACCACACACGACACACAATACATTAAGCCTTCCACACTCATATGACAAAAATGTGTCTAAATACATGTGGTAAACGAAAGTGAAGGGGTGTGAACTAGATACTAAAGGAATATATATCCAATCACCTAAACATGTTCATGGAGTTATCATTTGATTGCAAGAATTTCTCAAACTTAAATATAGCCTCATGTGACAATATAAAGTGAACACACGGAACAAACATATACAATGCACAGAAGCCTAGGATTTTGATGATTCTTCAAATCAATAGATTCATGACAAAAATAACATAACTAGGATACATTGTCATTGTACAAACCCGTTGATATATCCAACCAACCTTTCTCATTAATATTTTTTTCTTTTTCTTTTCTTTATGAAGATACTAACTAAACAATGAAGGCTTTGGCTAATTTTTTTTAATGCCACATTTTTTAGGCCAACTTTCAATGGTGGTTTTTCACGTAAAGTAATTTTGTCTTTCACAGCCCGACTCCATTAGTAAACAATAACACCGGATAAGCATTTTTCTATTTTTTTTAAATCCGAGAAACAGTTCTTACATGCACAAATCCTCCATAGTCATAGCAACGTGTAGATGACTAAATTGACAGGAGATCATATTACTTAGATCAAATATACATGTGAAGTTAAATTTTAATTGTGCTCGTGCATGTGTGAATCGAGTCACATAAAAAGAGAATCCATTATGCAATTCAAATTTAAACTACTCCATGCAAGAACGATAAAGAACACTTTAAGGATTGAAAGTTTTAGCCAAAAGTTCTAGCCACATGAGAGCGGGGTGAAATTGGATTCAAACACAAGTATATGCCATATAAAGTGTGTCAAAATAAAATACTCACAAACAAAAATCTTTTTTGAATTTTTCAAAAATTTTAACCAAACACAAGGATAACCCAAAAGACAAAACAAAAATCTTTTCATATTTTTCAATGAGACACAATAAATAAAAGATAAATACAAAAGATACTCAAGTCATAATTATAGTAATACATATATGATGAAGCAAGGACTAGAAAATGACAAACAAATATACAACTAGCAAGAATATATCATGACGCACAAAAGCTAGTGTATGTAAACAAAACTAATGCATTCAACCTTTAGATTTAGAAATGGAGGTATCATGTGCAAGAAAATGAGAATAAAAAATACTATCTTGTAAAGCCGCCAAATCGGATCTCCTAACCCAAACTAGTGAAGAGTGACGCTCTCGGGGTTTAGTGACCTTGGTGAATTTACCCTTGGATTTCCTAGGACCATTTTGAAGATCAAATCAAAACTTCGTAAGGTGACCCTTTCGACCACAATGTGTATAAGTAAAGACCCGACGAAACGTAGTACCTAAGTATTGAACTTTTAAAGTGTTCCTAGAGGACTCTCAAACACACAGTTTTAGCTTTATTATTGGAAGAATTTTGAATTTCAAATCCAATACCACAGGTGTCATTTTTTTATTTGGACGGCTCCTAAGATTTTATCTAAATTCTTCGACCTACACTCCAAATCAAATTTGATCAGACTTGAATCTTTTAATTTTTTTTCAGGTTCCACATTTCTAGACTCAAGTAAGAACCTAATCTCTTCAAACTCGAGAAGCTCTTTCTTCATAGCCTCCATTAAATCTCTAAGTCTATCTCTCTCACCTTCCACGTACTCTAGCTTCTCATGAAGAGATCTCTCACATGATTTAAGATATTCTACTAAAACACTCTCATTATTTTCTTTGGCATTGTTATCTCAAACAATCTTCTAGCTTCAAATTAGCCCTTCTTAATTTAAAAGATTCCCCATACAACTCACAAAAAGCTACTTGAAGTTCACTCTTCAACCGCTTCTTCCTTCTCACTCTCATCTCCACTCTCTACACCATCAAACTCTTTGGATTAAAAAATAATGGCCTTGGAAGTGTCATGTAAAGATATATCTTCATGGGAAGATTCATAATCGATGCTCACATGACTTTCCATAAATGTGGTGAAATTGCGCTCAATGGGGGAATTAGTTCGCTCTTTCGGTTCACTATCACTCAGGATGGAATTGTATGAAATTTGTTTCTTGCCATCCTTCCTTAGTTTTGTGGGACACCCGAATGCCCATGGACATAACCCTCACAACCATAACTCCTATCTGACTCATCCCTATTAAGATATTTATTGCAATGTTTAAGAATTTTTTGGCTTTAATATTCTTAGACTTCTCAAATTTCTTATAATCATTCTTAAGTTTCTCTTCATTAGTCTTAAGAAATTTTCTAAACATCCTAGTAAACAAAGCCATATCTTTCGAGTCATTCTCAAACTTATCATCTGAAACTGATGTTTCCTCCTTCCGGGTTGTCAAATCTATTCCTTTAACTTTCTTCTTCTCATACTTGGAGGTAAACATGTCAAGTTCATAGGTTTGTGAGTCACCTATAATCTCTTAAAGTTTCGTATAGTTCAAAGTGTTTAAATAATTTAAAATGGTCACCTTAGCATTAAATCTCTCAGGTAATGATCTCTAAATTTTCTTTATAACAAGGTTGTCGGGTATCTTTTCTCCCAAATTAAAATAAGAATTCATAATATCTGACAATCTCACGTAAAACTCATCAAACGTCTCACTTTCTAGCATTTTAATGGTTTCAAATTGAGTGGTGAGGTTTTGGAGTTTTGAAGCTTTCTCGACACTTGTTCCCTCATGGGTGAGTTGGAGTATATCCCATGCCTCGTTAGACGTTTCACACGTCATAATTCGATAGAACTCATCCAGCATGACCGCACTAAAAAGTGTAAGGACATAATTTTATAAATGTCTGGGGTAGAATCTAGGAATTTTCTATTTTTCCTCGATCACAGTATGTATGTCTGATACCAATACATTCGACACGTCAACACGATCATCCACGACGGCCTTGATCCGAATGGATGCATCCACCATCTTCACACGTGCATCATGATATATGCGACGTGCTGCTCAACCGTTCCCACTACTCCACTTCACGTTATTGGTCAAATAATTTATTGGAGTTGTTAATATTTGCATAAATATTTGGGAATTTTTTTAAAAATATTTTTCGAAGTCTGATTCGGTTTTAACACAAAAGCGGGAATCTTTCTAAGTGTAGAAGCGGACTTTTTTGGTCGCCGAGCTCGTTCAAACGACATGAGCATGTCGCACGATCTCGTTTGAGCGACACGTGGTCTCGTTCGAGCGATGGAACCACCTCGATTTTCGTATAAATATTTGTACCCATTCTGCACGTTTTCCAAGTATTTTTCATACACGTTTCTCCGATTTACAGCCCAAAAAATAGACTTCAAGTTTTTAAGGTTTCATTGCTTTTTGATTCACAAAACCATTCCCATATATGTGTGTGAATCTTTAGACCTTCAAAGGATAATTTTTACTCATTTGGAGTAACTTATGGAGAAGCCGACTCTTTTCCATTGCGTCCCATCTGGAGTTCTTGCTGGAGATTTAATCTGACGACATAGGAACCGACACCTGAGAGTATTTCGTATGTCACTCTTGTTTTCAGTATAATCCGTGTAAACCGTTCTTTAAAAATTATAGCAAAAATAAAAGGTTTTGCCCCTTTGGGGGATTTTTCCTCATTTGTGTGTTTGTTTATTATTGAATGTTCTTGCATGATTATATTGTCTTCAATCACACCAAGATGCATGTTTTAGAATTTAATTAAAAAAAACTTATTTTAATTAAATAATTTCTTTGTTTGAACAAAAGTGCACTCTCAAATTGGTACCAGGGCCAATTACACAATTATACCATGTAATTGTTCGCAAAATTATTCTAAAGATATCAATTTTTTGAAATATTGATTTTTGAAAAATGGCGTGTTCAAAATGGAGAAATTATATAATAAAATGCCAGTTTTTGATGGGACTAATTATGCTTACTGGAAAGCTCGTATGAAATCTGTTCTAAAAGCCATAGATGAAAGAGTTTGGGTTTTAGTTGAAAGAGGGTGGACACCTCTATCCATCACTATTGGCAACGTGACAAATTTAAAATCTGTGACTGCATGGACTCAAGAAGAATTTAAATGGTCATCTTTTAAATCTAAGGGTCTTAGTGCTATTGCTGGATCCGTCACACCTGACGAGTTCCAGCGGATAATGACGTGTACCACGTCAAAAGAGTCATGGGATGTTTTACAGCTTACCCATTAAGGAAATAATGTTGTAAAAGAATCAAAATTTATGTGACACCCCGACTAATTAAATACCGGGTAACTACTCGTTTATTAAATTAATACAAAATGCCAAGTTGGTTCAGTTAATAGCATCACTGTCGAAAACATTTTAATAATTACTAACCACCTAGTATTTAAAAAGTAAGTTGTCAAATTTTAAATTAAATCTGATTAACATGCGAGAAATGAAATGTAAAAGAATAACGTCACCATACACCATAAAGTCTCAATAAAGTAACCAACAAATAATAATAAGTACGGAGGAAAACTCCTCACAACAATCCCACCAACTGAAATAAATAAAACAGTGTGAATCCTGAATTAATTACAAACCAAAGTCTGAATAACTGAAATATAAAAAGTCTCTAATAGAAATGGGCGACATGCCCTACAAATGATGAAACTGAATATGGAGTCAAGACTAGAAAATGAGGCGTCTAATATCAAGGCCCTGTAACTTCCACAACAGCTACAGCTCGTCACCTGAATAGAATTCCTATGCATGGTGTCCTTGTGGCTGGGCACCTAAAAAGGTTTTTACAAATAGTATATTTGAAAGCAAACGGGTCAGAGCCCGAAAGTGGAGAGTATTTTAAAAACAGCAAGTGCTTTAATAACGTTAAAACAATTAATGCAAAGTACATGTTAGGACGTGCTCTCACATGAAATACTCACCTCTCGACTAATTGTGCACTCCTAACATACCGTACCCATTCAAGTGATTCTCATATCTAACTAAACCGAAATAAGTTCTAACCTTTCTACTCGATTCATAATATAAATTCCCAACGTCATCACTTAAATAGATAGCTTTACTTAAACTAGGATTCGCAATTATTAGCATTACAATTCACAGCATGTTATCCCTTTTTAGCTTTATCGAGGTGTTATTATAATTATTCTCGCAATGAAACATAACAATTACTTTTCATTTAACCGTATATTATTCAAATCATAAATATACAATATAAGCACCCCGAGGCTAAGCTGTGGTGCACACATACTCTGCTATCCATCCCGATACATCACGTACATAAGGATTACAAATTTCGAATCTCTCAGGAATTGTTAGAATAAGCACAACACACAAAAATGGAGGTGAGCATAATTCAACATATCCATGGGTCACGTACATACCTACGCTCCACAGTCAGCTGACTTATTAACTCACAAATAAGTCATTCTAGCATTATGTTCTTAAGGTACCAATCTAAATCCGGGCACAAAAGGATTAGATGGCCCTAAGCGAACGTAAACCTCCCGTGATAGCAAGTACGGTAGGTATGTCATACACATAAAATCATATACATATACTAAGCATGCACACATCTTAGTAATTACCATAATTTATTAGTGGTATACTTCTCATTCTTATACCAATACACGTGTCCCTGGTTTATATATACACATCACCCATTATCCTCACGTCGTAATTAGTTATTCGCGTCCTAACGCACAATTACCATTTGGTTCAAATCATTCTTCTATATTTTACTCCCCAATATATCCCGAATATCCCAACTATCCCAATTAGTCATCAAGGGAATGTCATCTCTACAATTAAACAAGGTTACGGGACACTAGAAATCAAATCAGGCCAAAAAGGCCAATCTGTCATCTCGTTAGAAGTCTCGTTCGAACGAGAGTTCGTTCGAACGAAGTGTCCATCTAACGAGATCTCGTTCGAACGAAAGGCATCGAACGAACATCCCACTCGTTAGAAGTCAAACTGTCAACTCGTTAGAAGCTCGTTCGAACGAGCTCGTTCGAACGACCTGGGCAGGTCTTCTAACGAGGTGACAGTTTCAAGCCCAGAAATTTCCTATTACGTTTTTCACCAATTTTCTCACCTCAAAACTCCTCCAAAAATTATTCCAACAATATTTTAAGGTTCCTCAACATTCCTAAACATTCTTAGGTCATAATCTAGCACATTCATGGGATCAAATCCTCCTATACAACACCTAATTATTTAAATCTCCCAAAGTTTTCCCCAAACCTTATGAGTATGAACCCTAGAATTTAAAGTCATCAATTTCCATATATAAATCCGTTTTTGTAACATAAAAAGTAGAAATTCTTTTAGTCAAATCACCCAATAAAAACTCTACATGCAAACCTACATCAAACCTGAATTTATAACTCCGATTTCATGGGTTTTTATAAATCTCCCAATATAATGCAAATTTATCAATTTTCTAAGCATGGAAGAAACATTCGCTTGAAATTAACGTAATTAAACCACTTGCCTCTGATCTTTCTCTGAATTTGATGTTGAATTGATGAAGGTTGATCTCTCTCTCTCTCTCTCTCTCTCTGCAGAATTCTCCTTCCTCTCTCTCTCTACCAGTTTTTTCTCCAAGATGACAATGGTGGTTTAGAGGTTGCCTTAGGAAACTCTTAAAACTTTTTCCAATAACTCCCGTAACCCATTAAGTCATTTAGTGTTGTTAGTGGGTTTAGTGGGTAAAGACTAAATCAGATTTTTAACTTCTAATTTTCGTGGGTTTTAATTCCCAAAATTTCGAAATTACCAAAATGCCCTTTTAAGTTACCGGTATGGCTCAATAAGGCCCCGGGACCCAAACTTAACCCCCGGATAGTGTTTTTTGACTATTTCGACCCTTCCGGACTTGTTGGCGCACTCAAAATGACCATACGGTTGATAAAATAAAATTCATCTTTTTAATTTAAATAATTACATTCCTGACGCGACTGTCACGCGCGTCCCAACAAAATTTCCCAAATTGTCGTATTTCTATCTCACGACAAATTCAATATTTTCAATATTCATGTATTTCCATATATACACATTATAATCAAATACCAACTCACATCTCGTTAGTATTTTATCCGAATTAATTCTCAATTAATTCACATTTAATTTAATTAATCCCAGGGTATTACAATTTCAAAACTTAACAACTTAATTTGAAACTATCACCATGCTTGAATCTGAATGTTTTGATGAATTTTATGCTAGGTTATCTGATATTTTAAACACTAGCTTTAATCTTGGTGAACACATTCCTAATGCAAGAGTTGTTAAAAATATTCTAAGATCACTGCCTAAGCGTTCTATCCGTAAAGTCACTGTGCTAAATTCTATGGTTAATTTAAAGACGGTTAAATTAGAGGAATTCGTTGGAGACTTACAAAGCTTTGAAATTGACAGGTTTCCTAAGTCTGTTAAACCAAAAGATAAAGGAATTGCACTTAATGCCTAGGATAGGAAGAGTGAGGGGTCGGCAAGAAAAAGAGTAGAGTTGTCTAGAAAAAGGAAGATAGAAACGTCTGATTCCGAGTGTGACCTTGCTTTAGATGATTTGGCCTTGTTTGCAAAAAAATTCAAGAAAAATGGAAATTTCAAAGATAAAAAGAATTTTGAGAAAAATAAGTTTGAAAAGAAAAATGAAAAATATTTTAAAGACCATCCTAAGAAAGATGGTGAGAGATATTATGAGTGTGACGATAAGGGTCATAGAGCTTTTGAATGTGCTACTAGGATGAACAGACTTGCCAAAAAAGGGAAAAGTTGTCCTTAACGCTACCCTTAGTGACGACAGTGAGGTCGAGTCGGTGGACTCTGGAGATGAGTCATCGAATGAGTGTAACTTCACCGCATTCATGGCTAGTCATGTGAGTAGCTCTAGTGCTCCTCAGGACGATGAGGATGCTACTTCACAAGGACACCTCGACAGTGATAACGAAGTGAATGAGGGGGAGGATGGTGCAAGTGAGAGCGAGAGTAATCTTCAACACGCCTACGCTAAGTTATATACTGATTCATTTAAAACCAAAAATCATAACAAAGAGTTAGTTATTAGGATCACCGCTTTATAGGAAGATTTCGAAGAAGCGGGAGAGAGAGTCCTCCACCTGCACTACCTTGAGAGAGAGAGAGTCTGCCTGTGTTAAGAGAGAAAGTCAGTTTAGAGAAAGAGAGAGACTGTTTGGAGAGAGAGAGAGAGTTGTTTTAATAAAGAGAAAGGGGACTTGACTAATCAAGTGGCTAGTCTTACGAGTGAGCTCTATTCCTCCCTAGGGACTCGGAAGAAACTTGAAGCCCTTATATCCCAGCTTACTCATGATCTTGAGATAACACGGGAAAACAAGGTTCAAATCGAGGACAGATCTAGAAAGATGGAAAAGATGCTCCTTGGTCCCACTTTAGGTTTTAGTGATAGGTAGGGAATTGGTTTTTATGGTGCCTCCTCGTCCCAAATAGCACTTAGACCAGTTCCTAAGTTTACTACAACTCCATATGGCCATCGTCAAAAACCACGAAGGAGAGTTCGACCAAGAAAAGAAAATCAAGGTTCGCCTAAGACTGTGTACTTTTGTACCTACTGCAAAAGAAAGGGCCACCTTACGGAGTTTTGATATAGTTTGGGTCAGACACGACGTACTACTGCTCCACATCGTACTGATGATTTTACCACTCTGAGAGCGTGTTGAGTTTTTAGCTACCACATCACAAAGTTTGATGGAAGAATTCCGACGGATGTCTTTGTCGTAAGTGCATGCATCCTGCATCCCGGCTAAAACCAACAACAACAAAGGTAAACAAAAGGTTACCACTTCTTGGGTAACTAAGAAAGATGAAAAGTTCCTTGTTGTTTATGTCGCTCTCAAAGCATATAATACCTCACAGTGTTATTTCGATAGTCGGTGCTCCAGACATATGACTAGTGATGTCTCATTTTTTACCTACCAAGAGGATCATAAGGAAGGTAGCGTCACCTTTGTAGACGGGAGCAAGTCTAGCATCGTAGGATAAGGTACAGTAGACTTACCTGGATTTCCTAAGCTAGAGAATGTTTTGTACATCAAGGTCTTGAAAGAAAACCTTCTCTTCATTAGCCAGTTGTTCGACGCTGACTTTTCCATAAAGTTTGACCGGGATGCATGTAATATTTATAATTAAGGCGATAAAGTTTTAGTGCAAGGGGTGACGACAGGGTATAACTGCTATGGGACTGTGGCCAAATCCTCACTTGTCTGCAATAATGCCACGATCACTCCTATGGATCTGTCACACCAATGTCTCGATCACGTGAACTTTAGATATTTGACGTGATTAGCTAAAAATGACCTAGTACGTGGCTTACCAACACTTGGAAATCTAACGTCCACGATTTGTGGACCCTCTTAGTTGGGAAAGCAAATCCGTAGTCCCCATAGAAAGTTGCATTCCATTACCACCTCCTGTGTGCTTGAGCTGATTCACATGGATATTATGGGTCCTACTCGTACTATGAGTCTGGGTGGTAAGAGGTATATCCTCATAATGGTGGATGATTTCTCCAGATATTCGATTGTAGGTTTTTTGAGAAAGAAATCTGATGCTGTAGAGTTTTTAACGACCAAGTGTTGTGTCCCGCAAAACCAACACGGTGTCACTATTAACTGGATACATAGTGACAATGACACTGAATTTATAGAGCAAAAAGTAGACCTTTACTGTGATAGCCTAGGAATCAAACATGAGTTTTTTGTTGTGAAGACTCCTCAGCAAAATGGGATTATTGAGAGAAAGAACATGATGATTTAGGAAATGGCTAGATCTATGCTTCTAGGTCATAAAGTTGCGAGGAGATTTTAGGAAGAAACAGTGTCTACTGCATGTCATACGGTGAATAGGGTTTACCTTCGTCCACACACTCTTAAAATTCCCTATGAATTGTGGACTGGAAAGAATCCTAAGCTTGCATATTTTCGTGTTTTTAGGAGTAAATGCTACGTCCTACGGGATAGAGAGAAATTAGGAAAGTTCGAATCCCGAAGCGAAGAGGGAATATCGCTAAGATATTCATCAAGTAGTAGAGCGTATCGAGTTTTTAACCTGAAGAGCTTTAAAGTGATGGAGTCGATAAACGTTACTGTGCAAGATGATGAAGCATCGACGTCTATTGACTCCACCCATTTGAGTGATGATGACACACTCCTTTTATATGATCCCACTATGTCTCCCATGTTCAGGGTGGACCCTACTCCTGTTCTAGGGGCCACACCTGGTTGGGTTCGCAATAGTCATGATCCTACTTCTATCCTAAGAGATCCCACCCTAGGGGTCAAGACTCGTGCTCAGGTAGAGAATGTTGTTACCCATGTCTTCTACACATCTAAAGTTGAGCCCAAGAATAAAAAAGAATCACTCAAGGGATATCTGCTATACAGGATGAGTTACTTCAGTTTAGAAAGAACAATGTCTGGCAACCCAGTGGATTTTCAAGAATAAAATGGATGAAAATGGTACCATAATCAGAAACAAGGATAGGTTGGTCCCTCAAGGCTACACACAGATAGAGGGTGTAGACTTTGGGGAGACATTTGCACCTATTGCGAGGCTTGAGTCCGTTCGCTTACTACTCGCCATCGCATATCATCTGTACTTCAAGATATATCAAATGGATGTCAAAAGTACCTATATAAATGGTATTCTATAGGAGGAACTTTACGTAGAACAACCAAAAGGGTTTGAAGACCCTAAGAACCCGGAGCACGTCTACTATCTGAGGAAAGCCTTGTATGGTTTGAAGTAAGCACCCAGTGCTTGGTACGATAGGCTTACTTCCTATCTCTTAGCCCGTGGCTTCAAGACAGGGGAGGTTGATAGGACATTGTTCGTCAGGAGATATGACGGTGCTATTTTGGTTGCCCAAGTCTATGTGGACGATATAGTCTTTGGATCCACGTTCTCCCAGCATGCTCATCACTTTGAGGAGGAGATAAAAAGTGAGTTTGAGATGAGCATGGTAGGTGAGCTTACTTTCTTCCGTGGTCTCCAATTTCGTCATTTAGAGGATGGGATGTTAATCTCCCATTCCAAGTATGCTAGAGATCTAGTGAAGAAATTTGGTTTTGGACTCTGCAAAGCATACAAGTACACCTATGATTACTTTTATCAAGCTTATTAAGGACACTTCAGGCAAGAACGTAGAGAAAACCTTATATCGGAGTATGATAGGTAGTCTTCTCTACTTGAATTCTAGTTACCCCAACATAGCCTTTAGTATTGGAGTCTGTGCGCGATATCAAGCGTCCCCGAAAGAGTCACACTTACTCACTCTAAAATGTATTATCAAATACGTGAGTGGGACTCTCTCATACGGTATTTGGTATTCCTTTGATACCGATGACCGTCTATCCTCCTATTCGGATACCGATTGGGCTGGGGATGTAGATGGTTATAGGAGCACTTCTAGTGGGTGTTTCTACATTGGTTCTGCTCTTATCTCCTGGCTGATCAAGAATCAAAACACCATCTCTTTATCCACTGCGAAGGCTTAGTACATCGCCATCGGGAGTTGTTGCACACAACTCTTGTGGATGAAGCAAATGTTGGAGGATTATGGGATTTCATAGCACATCATGACCATTGATAACGTGACTTTTGCGTGTGGTTGTCGTTGTTGAAAGCCAAGTTAGTCAAAACCTCACATACCTACAAATATAATAAACTCAAGTGTAGAGGTAAGTAAGGGTATCAATCCACTTTCTAGGGAGTAAAGCAAATGGAACAAATTCACATGTAATTCACTTTTTATTTTCTTTTTGTGCTTTTTCACTTTTCTATTTTTTTTTAGCTTTTTCAATATTAAAACAAAAGGGTGAGGTGAGATCTAAACTAAAATAAACTAAATGTAAAATGATAATAACTAACTAGAAAGTAACTAAAATGAAAATAAAGTCTAATACTAAAATAAAAGATAAAGTGAGGTAAATAATTGTGAGAACAATCAAGGAGTGGGATTACACCACAAATTTTAATTATTCTAATTAATTAATTTAATTATTTGAATTCTCCCAAATTAATATTAAACTTACAAACCAACTCTCGTTGCAAGTGTAATTAGAATAGTAATATTTTAGAAAGTTAAAATTAACACCCCACAACTCTAGAAAATTAGATCTACACTACTTTTAATTAATCACCCGCTAGGATCGATCAATTAGAATTTATGTTAATCTTAGAAATTAAATTTAGAGTTGAAATTCAAGTGATAATACCCCACTTAAGAAACCCCTATCTCTAGTTCGAATCTAAAATGGGTATTATCACTAGAATTTCGATTTTCTCTCGAGGCGTAAATCTAAGGGTGAGAGATCAAAATTAACATTCAAAGGGATATTTCAATTAAGCAAACTAATTAAACTAAAATAATATCAAATAAGGGTTTCACCCCACCCCTTGAAAGGGGTTTTAGCTTAACATGGTATAAAATATGACAAATTAATATTCAAAGGCATAAAATAATAAAAGAAGGAAAGAGAACAATCAAACCAAATCTCTTTGATTATGTTGAACTCCAATCCTTGAAATTGAAGCATACACCTCTTAATTGATCTTCCAAATGATATGAAATTAACTATCCACTCAATTAATTCTCTAACAATATTTAATCTCACAAATATCTAAAAATAAAAAAATGAAAAACTATTTACAAGGATTTATTTTCTAAAGTAAACTATCTCTCTCTAGAATTTTCTCTCTACAAAGCTCTCTAATCTAGAATTGCCTCCAAATGGGTCTTCTTCTTCATTTTATATGCAATGGAGCAAAGGGGCATAATGGTAAAAAGGTAGGGAGTGCATGTGGAAATGGTGTGAGGTCACATGTGCATGGGGGTGTGAGGTGTGAGGATATTTGGAAAAAATCTGTTTTGGGTTGAGGGGTAATTTTGGGATTGGGTAAAAAAGTAGGTTGGAGGGTAATAAGGGAAAAATGGTTTAAGTGGATTTAGTTGGTTTAATAAGACATGTGGTGTATATTTTGGGTTGAGTTATTTTGTTTAGCAAGTGATGAAAACGTGTTTGGTTTAGAAGTGGGTTGGGCTTTGATGGGTTGGATCGGGTCTGAGGTGGCGGTTCAGCGGTTATGGGTTCGCCGGAGTTGCTGGAGAAGGTGGTCGGCGGAGTGAGCTGCTTTGGGTAGCAGGTAGGAGGTAGGATGAGAGGGAGAAGAGGTGAGGGTCGGGTAAGGGGCTGCGTTGGTTGGACACCCGGGTTGGGGGGTATCAGGAGATGGCTGGTCCGACAATGGGTCGGAGTAAGGTCGGTGGCAGAAGCTCCGCCTGGAGATGGGCGAGGGGGGGGAAGTAGCGCCGCCGGAGTAGGTGGTTCAGTAGGTGGTGGGGATATGGAGGTTTGAAAAGAGAGAGGAGAGTTTATTGGGTTGGTAATGGTGGATAGAGAGAAGGAGAGGTGAGGGTGATGGATGTGGGTTAATGGAGGTTGGCAGGAGAGAGAGAGGTGTTTTGGGGAAGAAGATGAGAGGGTAAGGGTTGTGTGTGGGTGAGGTGTAGAATAAGTTTGGTGGGGAGTAAGGGTGTAGGGTATATGGTATGAGTGCGTGTTAGTGGATTTAGGATAAATGTGTGTTTAATTTGGACTCTAAAAAATAAAAAATAAAATAACTAAAATCCTAAAAGAAATAAAAATTAATAAAAACTAAAATTAAACTTCTACTCTAAAAGGTGAAACTAAAATAAAAGAAATAAAACTAAAAACATAAAAAAAAAATATATAAAAACAAAAGATCTAAAAAGTAATAAAACTAAAAATAACTCCTAAAAATAAAATGTAAAATCTAATAAAACTAATAAAAATAAAAATCTTATCCTAATAAAACTAATAACTTATAAAAATAAAGATGAAAATAAAAATATACTAATAAAATATAAAAATAGTAGATAAAACCTAAAAATCCTAAATAAATCAAAAATAAATCCTAAAAATAAAATAACTCAAACTAAAAATCTAAAAAAAATCTAAAAAGCACAAACTAAACACACATAGGGTTCTGGGTAGGTTTAGGATAGGTTTAGGCTTGGGTAAGGGTACGGGAGAGGTATTTAGCTCCATAAAATGCACAATTGCTTTGAAATACGCGTTTGAACACCGCAACGTACATTAAGCCTGCATAATTAACATTTAAGCACATAAGACCCATATTACCGAGAAATAGCAACTAAAATACATCTATTTGGGGTATAAATTGTACAGTTTTGGGTGCTTATCACACCACCCCCAAACAGAGCGTTGCTAGTCCTCGAGCAATAAGATAGAGAGAAAGAGAAAGATAAGTAACCAAAAGTGTACCACTTTCGCGGGCACTTGCGATTGCACTTAGCATGTGCAACAAGCCTTTAAACCTATAGGTTGCCCTACAGGACGAGTTGTGTCTCGTGAGGGTTTGCAGGGAATATACCCACAAAATTCTTATTTGCAAAATGATTTATTTGAAAGGCAGTCAATCTCTTATTAGACATAGAATAATCGCACAATCCATCACATGAGAAATATTTTGAGAAATACAAGCTAGAATTTGTAAAAGTTTAAGCTAAGTAAATACTCAAGGCACATCCTTCCTAGAACTCAACGTGTGTGGTGTGAATCAGTCAAAACGGGTCGAGTATCACAAGAGTAATTCCTAGATTGCCTTGTCGGAATCAACGCTTCAACTTCGAAATCTCACGGATATATCACTCTCAAACGAACTCTCGAGATTAGGGTTAGTGTATCGCTCTTGTGTGTGAGGAGGTGAGTAAATGTAAGCAAGTTCAAACGTCTCACACACACATAAGAAAGAACGAACATATAGAAATAAAATTGATCTCATGAAAGAATGCTAATCACTATAGTGAGAACGTCGAGTTATTCACCACGTTGACTTTCATTTGCCCGGACACCTAGGAAAATATGAATGATAATGGGTGAGGGGAAATGAGATGGAAAGGATGTATAAGGTGAAGTCTGATATGAATGAATATGAAAGAAGAGTGTTCTATACTTGAAGAACAAAATGTCTTTATCACATAAAAATTAACTACAACTCTCTTTCTTTTCTTTTCTCTCTTTTGTTTTCTTTTTCTTTTTCTTTTCTCCTTTTTCTCTTTTTTTCTATTTTTGCTATTTTTCTATTTCTTTATTCTCTTTTTTTTTTTCTCTCACTTGAATCTAATAATGAAGACATTTAATATTTGAAATCACACTCTTTTATTTGAAAATGATGATGGATGATATAAATGGAGGTGATAGGTGGATGTGTGGGGAAATATATGGATAGTGAGGGGAATATATATGAGATATGGGAATATAATGGGTGAAGTGAATGGAAATGTGATATGGGGGGAAAGTGGTAGGTGTATGGATGAAAATCTAGTGTTCGGGACAAATTTCAAGACACGTGTTTCTTACAACTCGAAAAAGATGTCATTATCAGTGATCAAGCCAAATTTTAATGAAGGATAATGAGATCATGCAACAATTTAAGTGCGGACCCAAAAGAAGTTGAATCAACTTGTGACTCGGAGATTGCGTAAAATACTCAAAAAGGGTGAAAGGCACAAATCTCACGGGCTCAAGTCTCTACTAGTGATCCTTAAGGTTCTCTTTAGAATTGTAGTACTCTTCAACTCTAAACCGTAGTGACATGATAAGTGCGCAAATTTTGTTGAGTCTAGAAATTCATGGTGCAAAATGCCTTGTTATGTATTACATAAGCTATTTAGAAAAAATATTCTCTAGCTTGATTCCTAGACTTTAAAAGATGGATGATTGAAAATTCACATCAATGATTGAGATGAAAGAAACTGCACGAAATTTTAAAAATCAGGTTCAACAATCAAATTTTTTTCAAAAGAGGCATGATTTTGATAAAATTCCCCACCCCCAAACAAAAGGGAACATCTTCCTCGATGTTAAGTAAAATGATTTTTAAAATTGAGAGAATGAGGTAGGAAAGAGATTACCAGAATGAACCGCTCATGAAGTGGACATGTGAAGCCAAGAATAAACCTGAATGAGTGATAAGAAAAAAATGTGTACAAGTCTATAAGCATGATAAAGCATAGGGTGATGTGAAACACCACCACCAAACAGGATAAGACTAATACAAGAAATGCGGGCTGCCTCCCGGTAGCGCTAAGTTTAACGTCTTCAGCCAGACCGATGGAATCTCACCCTAAAGATAAGATCTATGAAAGCACGGGGTGGAAGAAAAATGGGTGATGAGAATCACCCCCAAACAAGACTGAAGCGTCAGTCTTGCTGGATCAGGGCTATAGGGGTCAATGCACTTGTATGGAAAAGTGCATCACGCGATGCAAAGCATCGGTGGACCATGGGTGGGTGGAGATTAAGGTAAGGGTGAAGAGGTATCGGTCACGGGCTTTATTGAGCCGAAAGGTGAGGGCAACAAGGGCCCTATAAGCATAGTGCTCCAATTGGTGAGGAAGGCAAAAGGGTTTGGTAACTGTAATGGGTTGGGCCTCATAAAAATTACACGACCGTTCTATGAATGGGCGATGGTAATGGTCACGCCGTGACACACCAGGGAGCTGTTGAGAAAAATCAACATCACAAGGAAGTGGTGTGCATGGAGGAACAAGCTCGATGTCACGGAAGTGAAGAGTAGCACCACAAATACTCTCATGAATGGTGGAGGATGGTTTCAGGTGAGGATCTAAATATGTAGATGGAAACTTGAAATGTGCAAAATCAATATCCAAACCAGGTGGTGGGGTAGAAAATATAATGGGTGGGTCGGGTGGGATAAACGGTGGAGGAAGATGATCCAACTCAAGCGTGGGAGACACACACTCATTGGGAGGAGTAAAGGAATACTCACAAGGGAGTGTGGTTTCTAAAGATGGAGTTGTCAACTTCTCCATAATAGTAGCATCGGTAAATGGGGTGGGTGGATCAAACGAGGCACCAAGATCGGAGATAGAGGAATCACTAAAAATATCGGGCTCAACGGGAGCCATGCATGGTGGGACATCATCCATATCCGAATAGTTAGGAACTATCACGGATTCTATCTCGGGAAATTGGTGAGCACTCGTAGCCGGAGCTAACCTAGGATGAAGTGGTTCCTCGGGAACACAAGGGTGAAGCTCGATAGGTGTAGACTCGGGCATTTTTTTGGATTCGACGGGAAAGTGAGTGGGAACCGCAATGATGGGTTCATAAGGACAGGGTGGGGTTGGATCAGGCTCACTATCGAAAGGTAAGTCAACACAATTGTCGACTTGGGACCCGGACCATGGAATGGTCTCAACTTCAAGATTCTCGGGGTGGTAGGGTTGGTCACACTCAAATTCTGTGTCACAAGGGGACACATCATCGTCACACTCGGTGGCAACGATGGGTGGGGTCATGGGAATATCTGACTCTCGCGCACACACCAATTCATTTAACCTTTGTTCAAGCCTGTGGAGAGCTTGAGTTTGAATTGCTTGCTCTTGCTCAAGTATGAACTTTTGCAAGAGGGTTTAGAGAGTGGATGTGGATGAAGGTGTTGGTGGAATGACGGGTGGTGGCGGTGGGTGAGGTGGACACAACGCGCTATAATCAGGACTATATGGAGAATACTCAAATGAAGTGTGTGGGGTGGGGCCAAGTGCATCATACACGAAAGGATTGCTCTCGTGATGGACAGATGGTTGATACTCATGGGGTGAGTAGTGAGGGGACTGATCGTGAGTGGGTGCACAAGGTTGCCATGACGACTGTTGGAACGTGTGAGGATCCACAACATCGGGTTGGGATAAGTATTGCGTGGAAGGGTGATCAGGCCTCCACGAATAACTCGGGGACTCACACAACGCGGGATTAGGTATAGCAGGGTAGTAGGCCGAGGTGGGTTTCGAAACAGTGTCATATGGATACACATGTTCCATGGTGGGTGCGTAGGGATATGAAGAGTATGGGCACTCATGGGACATGTGATCGACATTAGAACAGTGGGTGCACAACAAGGGAGGAGGCACGGTGACACTTGACACCGAGGGTGATGGAATAGGAGGTGAGTGCATAGATGGGTCAAGAGTACCAACGGTACTCGTGAGAGAGGTGAAATCATGAAGAATATCATAAAGATATCGCTCGGGACCACTCTCACACGTGTCACGTGTCAATGGAAAATGACCAAAGTAGTCCCGTAAAGGACGTTCCTCGGCCATGTGGAGAGAAATATATTTTTTTTTTTGAAGTTTTTTTAAATTTTTTCAAAAGGAAAGAAAATATTTTTGGGATTTTCTAAAAATTAAAGAAAGAAAATATTTTTGGATTTTTTATAAAAATAAAAGAAAGAAAATATTTTTGGATTTTTTTTGTAAAAAATAAAGGAAGAAAAATATTTTTGGATTTTTTTTTTTTTTTTTTTGTGGAAGAAAAGGTGGGGAAAAGAAATATGGACTCTTTGAATTGGACGGACTAACTAAAATCGACTACCGAAAAATGGAATTGGACACACACACAAGTCAAGAAAAATTCCTAACTAGCACATAGCCAACTTTTATCTTTAAATTTAGTGAGAGGGTAGTCAAATTTTAATTAAGTCCGCGGGCGATAAAAATTCACGGAAATCTCTTTGTGATCGCCATTGAAAAAATATTCTCCTATTGGGCCACCTAGTTGATTGATTTTAAATTTAGTGATGGCTAGGGTAGCACAAAATGGTAAGCGAGTGAGTCGGGTGATGAAATCCCTTCTCGTGAGTGACCGGGTGTAGGTCTTAGTTAATTAATTCATCACACCATTCGGAAATAAATGCAAGAATAAAATCACATAAGAGCACACAAGAGCACACAAAAGAATTGACTCGCTAACAGGAGAGGCGCGAGGGTGTAAGAAATGTACCTCCCACGGTTTTTAGGCCGTGGGGTGCCGAAAATTTTGAGTCGACCGGGGGGAGATCACGCCTATCTCAGTCGTCCCCGGGAGTCCTACCGACCCAAGGTAGAGAGGCTTCTAAATCCTCGCCAATGGGCGCCCTCTCTCTACCTTGTCCGGTTTCCCTATCACGCTTGGCTTCAATTATTACAATTTTAAATGAAAAATAAATGGTGTCCTATGCACCGCAATACAAGCCAAGAATAGAAATCCTAATACAAGCCTTCTAAAGTAATACAAAAAAATGGCACTAAAAAATGCGATAAATAAATGAAATACAAAATGAAATCCGCTCCGAGCTTCACAATCCCAAGAATGGCAACGACGCCATTTGATAACTAAGCTTTTTTACATCCCCGGCAACGGCGCCATTTGATAACGTGACTTTTGCGTGTGGTTGTCGTTGTTGAAAGCCAAATTAGTCAAAACCTCACATACCTACAAATATAATAAACTCAAGTGTAGAGGTAAGTAAGGGTATCAATCCACTTTCTAGGGAGTAAAACAAATGGAACAAATTCACATGTAATTCACTTTTTATTTTCTTTTTGTGCTTTTTCACTTTTCTATTTTTTTTTAGCTTTTTCAATATTAAAACAAAAGGGTGAGGTGAGATCTAAACTAAAATAAACTAAATGTAAAATGATAATAACTAACTAGAAAGTAACTAAAATGAAAATAAAGTCTAACACTAAAATAAAAGATAAAGTGAGGTAAATAATTGTGAGAACAATCAAGGAGTGGGATTACACCACAAATATTAATTATTCTAATTAATTAATTTAATTATTTGAATTCTCCCAAATTAATATTAAAATTACAAACCAACTCTCGTTGCAAGTGTAATTAGAATAGTAATATTTTAGAAAGTTAAAATTAACACCCCACAACTCTAGAAAATTAGATCTACACTACTTTTAATTAATCACCCGCTAGGATCGATCAATTAGAATTTATGTCAATCTTAGAAATTAAATTTAGAGTTGAAATTCAAGTGATAATACCCCACTTAAGAAACCCCTATCTCTAGTTCGAATCTAAAATGGGTATTATCACTAGAATTTTGATTTTCTCTCGAAAATCATTTACCCTCTCTCGAGGCGTAAATCTAAGGGTGAGGGATCAAAATTAACATTCAAAGGGATATTTCAATTAAGCAAACTAATTAAACTAAAATAATATCAAATAAGGGTTTCACCCCACCCCTTGAAAGGGGTTTTAGCCTAACATGGTATAAAATATGACAAATTAATATTCAAAGGCATAAAATAATAAAAGAAGGAAAGAGAACAATCAAACCAAATCTCTTTGATTATGTTGAACTCCAATCCTTGAAATTGAAGCATACACCTCTTAATTGATCTTCCAAATGATATGAAATTAACTATCCACTCAATTAATTCTCTAACAATATTTAATCTCACAAATATCTAAAAATAAAAAAATGAAAAACTATTTACAAGGATTTATTTTCTAAACTAAACTATCTCTCTCTAGAATTTTCTCTCTACAAAGCTCTCTAATCTAGAATTGCCTCCAAATGGGTCTTCTTCTTCATTTTATATGCAATGGAGCAAAGGGGCATAATAGTAAAAAGGTAGGGAGTGCATGTGGAAATGGTGTGAGGTCACATGTGCATGGGGGTGTGAGGTGTGAGGATATTTGGAAAAAATCTGTTTTGGGTTGAGGGGTAATTTTGGGATTGGGTAAAAGAGTAGGTTGGAGGGTAATAAGGGAAAAATGGTTTAAGTGGATTTAGTTGGTTTAATAAGACATGTGGTGTATATTTTGGGTTGAGTTATTTTGTTTAGCAGGTGATGAAAACGTGTTTGGTTTAGAAGTGGGTTGGGCTTTGATGGGTTGGATCGGGTCTGAGGTGGCGGTTCAGCGGTTATGGGTTCGCCGGAGTTGCTGGAGAAGGTGGTCGGCGGAGTGAGCTGCTTTGGGTAGCAGGTAGGAGGTAGGATGAGAGGGAGAAGAGGTGAGGGTCGGGTAAGGGGCTGCGTTGGTTGGACACCCGGGTTGGGGGGTATCAGGAGATGGCTGGTCCGACAATGGGTCGGAGTAAGGTCGGTGGCAGAAGCTCCGCCTGGAGATGGGCGAGGGGGGGGGGGGGGAGTAGCACCGCCGGAGTAGGTGGTTCAGTAGGTGGTGGGGATATGGAGGTTTGAAAAGAGAGAGGAGAGTTTATTGGGTTGGTAATGGTGGATAGAGAGAAGGAGAGGTGAGGGTGATGGATGTGGGTTAATGGAGGTTGGCAGGAGAGAGAGAGGTGTTTTGGGGAAGAAGATGAGAGGGTAAGGGTTGTGTGTGGGTGAGGTGTAGAATAAGTTTGGTGGGGAGTAAGGGTGTAGGGTATATGGTATGAGTGTGTGTTAGTGGATTTAGGATAAATGTGTGTTTAATTTGGACTCTAAAAAATAAAAAATAAAATAACTAAAATCCTAAAAGAAATAAAAATTAATAAAAACTAAAATTAAACTTCTACTCTAAAAGGTGAAACTAAAATAAAAGAAATAAAACTAAAAACATAAAAAAAAATATAAAAACAAAAGATCTAAAAAGTAATAAAACTAAAAATAACTCCTAAAAATAAAATGTAAAATCTAATAAAACTAATAAAAATAAAAATCTAATCCTAATAAAACTAATAACTTATAAAAATAAAGATGAAAATAAAAATATACTAATAAAATATAAAAATAGTAGATAAAACCTAAAAATCCTAAATAAATCAAAAATAAATCCTAAAAATAAAATAACTCAAACTAAAAATCTAAGAAAAATCTAAAAAGCACAAACTAAACACACATAGGGTTCTGGGTAGGTTTAGGATAGGTTTAGGCTTGGGTAAGGGTACGGGAGAGGTATTTAGCTCCATAAAATGCACAATTGCCTTGAAATACGCGTTTGAACACCGCAACGTACATTAAGCCTGCATAATTAACATTTAAGCACATAAGACCCATATTACCGAGAAATAGCAACTAAAATACATCTATTTGGGGTATAAATTGTACAGTTTTGGGTGCTTATCAACCATTTCTTGTGATAACACGAGCGAGATTCACATATCTCATAATTCGGTCCAATATTCGTGCACAAGGCACATCAGGATACGCGAGCACTTTATACGTCAGTTAGTTGAGGAGAAAGTCGTATCCCTGAGTTTTGTACCCACTGACCTTCAGTTAGCTGATATTTTCACGAAACCTTTAGATGCCCTTAGATTCGAGAGTCTTAGGAAGTCTTTAGGGATTTGCAAAGTTGATTGAGGGAGATGGTACGTGTCTAGGATAAGATGCTTTGTCATGTTCATATCATATGATTCCTATTGCTAGTTTGTATCATTTGTATTATTATTTTTTTTGCTTAAAAAATCCAAAAAGATTTTCTTATTATAAATTTTTTTAGAAAAGCACAAAATGATTTTTGTATTTTGTTTACAACTCTTATGGATGAGCATTTAAGATAGCCGAGTCAAAACTTCCATTTTTCACGTGATTGTTTGATAGTGATTTGAGATGCTACATCATTCCATCCATGTGCTTTACATTGTTTGGAGTCTTTGAGATGTGATTAGTGATATCTTTCTCATGTTTTGCTCCTTATCTCCTTTATTGCACACATGCACGACTTTATTTGATTATTTTACTTGTCTATCACTTATTGGCTTGAGTGTTTCCATCTCAATTCTGTATATACAACAAACCGTATGCGATAAAACTTGACAAGATTAGAATGAATGTAAAAACCAGTTGGTGAGATTGTGTGGTATTTTAAAACGGTGAAGGGCTACAAAAGGTTCTTATCTATCCTTTGCGATTATGCCACCTTTTAAATGGACCTAAAAAATTGAGGTATTTTAATTATTCGGGGTCCAAAGAGGTCAAAAGAGCCCAAAAAAATTAAAGGCAATAAAAAGCAATACATGCCGAATATGATCCATTAGGTTTCACCATAAATTCTCCAATGTTTGAGAATTTAGATCACCTCTAATCAAAATATAAATCTGAGGGAGTTTAGTTGGAGAATTTAAATGGGTTTGCACTTCCTTGAAAGTCCTGAAAAAGCATTAAATAGTTTTGGACGTTATTGGTGTGGAAATCACTTTGAGCTTTGATTTGCTGATTTGATTAAGTCATTTTCTAATAATTCCATATTTTTACACCTATGAAGATGTTGAGTTCATTCGTTAGAAGTATCCGATATTCATCGTGCCCATATGTTATATCTGTATTCATTGATTTTCCTATCGAATTTGCTCACTCCCCTATATTTCCGCTATCATCGACTTGGTTGTTTTTGTGTTCTTTCATGGTGTGATTCTTTATTGTATATTTTGTGGGAAAATTTTTGAAAAATTCAGAAATAGAAAGTTTATTACCTTGTGACATTCTCCATTTGCATTTATTTGTGCTTCTCATATCTTTCTATTTGGGGACATCATAAAAAGTTGGAGAATGAATTGTGGGGGAGCATTGTTTGGTTGATTTATCAATGATTTTCTTAAGCTTAATTGATCTTTGATTTTTTCATTTCATTATATTTCAACTGTTGCGTGTAACAGGTATCTTCTTTATCTCACATGTGTAGGTACAAAATTGATGATTATTAGATTGCACACCCTGATGAGAAAAGCTTTGAGAGTTTTCTAAAAATATGAATATTTGAAGATATTGAAGTTTGATTGACGACATGGTAGTAAGTATTCTTAGTTTGAGGGTTTAATGTGGATATTATCGTATATGTCATTGGCTTTATGGATATAGCATAATTCGGATTTTTTATGTATGTACTGGCACAGACATATGGGAAATTTGTAAGGACATAATTTTATAAATGTCCAGAGTAGAATCTAGGAATGTTCTATTTGTCTTAGATCATAGTATGTATGTCTGTTACCGCGACATTCGACACGTCAACACGATCATCCACGATGGCCTTGATCTGAATCCATGCATCCACCATCTTCACATGTGCATCATGCTACATGTGACGTGCTGTTCAACCGTTCCCACTACTCCACTTCGCGTTATTGGTAAAATGATTTATTGGAGTTCTTAATATTTTGATAAATATTTGGAAATTTTTTAGAAAATATTTTTTAAAGTCTGATTTGTTTTTAACACAAAAGCAGAAATTTTTCTAAGTGCGAAAGCGGAATTTTTTGGTCATCGAGCTCGTTCGAATGACATCGCTCTGTCGTTCAAATGACATCGCTATGTCCTTCAAACGACATAAGCATGTCGCATGATCTCGTTCGAGCAACATGTGGTCTTGTTCAAGCGATGGCGCCGCCTCGATTTTTGTATAAATATCTTTACCCATTCTGCATATTTTTCCAAGTCTTTTCCGTACACGTTTCTGCGATCTACAGACCAGAAATCAGACTTCAAGTTTTTAAGGTTTCATTCCTTTTTGATTCACAAAACCATTCCCATATATGTGTGTGAATCTTTTAACATTCAAAGGATGGTTTTTACTCATCTGGAGTAACTTGTGGAGAAGCCACCTCTTTTCCATTGCTTCCCATCTGAAATTCTTGCCGGAGATTCTAGCCGATGACATCGGAACCGACGCGTAAGGGTAATTCGTATGTCACTCTTATTTTCAGTATAATCGGTGTAAACCGTTCTTTACAAATTATAGTGAAAATAAAAGGTTTTGCCCCTTTGGGGGATTTTTCCTCATTTGTGTGTTTGTTTGTGATTGAATGTTCTTGCATGATTATATTGTCTTCAATCACACCTAGATGCATGTTTTAGGATTTAATTAAAAAAAATTGAGTTGAATTAAATAATTTATTTGTTTGAACAAAAGCGCAGTTTCAAAAAGGGCATTTAAACCACGAGAATTAAAATGAGATAACTTAAGCTCGATCTCACTTCATCTTTCTACGGGCTCAGGTACACGAACCTCTACTTCTAGGCTTTTTGGTGGGGTCCACCCTTTAACTACGAAAAGCCAAACCCGCTCATCTAGGAATCTAATAGACGACCTCATACGTGCTTTCCAATACGCGTAGACAGAACCATCAAAAATAGGAAATTTTGCACAAGGTAAATTTTCTATTTTCACACCAAAAATTTTGACAAAGGATCTTAACGCGATAATTTCGCGTTCTAGCTCTGATACCACTTGTTAGGGTGTAATACCCAAATTTTTAAAATTCCAAATAAGGATGGTTCACAATATATTCCAAATTAAAATTTCATTTCGATTTAGCAATTAAAGTTCCCAAATTTTAATTTCTTCAAAATTAAAATTAATTCAAACATTACAAAACAAATAAATTCAATTAAACTAATATTTGAATTTTTCTCCTTCAACAAAATTAATTCAATTCAAGTTATAAATTAGGCTAAACCAAGAAGAATGCATTTTGCCAAATTAATTAAGTTCGAATTTTATTAAATTAAACTAACCTAAAACTTAATTAGCACCAAATAAAACTAAAGTTGTGATTAAAACCATTTTTTATCTTTTTAAACCTACACATGCATATAAGTGAAGTTTTGCAAGATAAAAATAAATCACAATCACACTACGCGGTGATGTACGAGGAAAACCCAGAACGGAAAAAACCTCGAATCACCCAACCTACAAATCCACTAAGTAGGGTATTTTTACAAAGCGCACAACATATACTTAACTCCCTTTATGCTTTGATGCGCCTTCGCTCTTCAACTACCGCCCATTAGATAATGTTGGAGTCAACAATGTTTCAAAATTCACCCATGGGCCTAGGTACTGTCAATCACACACAGAGCCTCTCTCCGTATGCGCACCGCAACTCAAACAAACTGAATCCATCGCATGAAACTTTATCCTTTTTGGGGTAGAGATAAAACTCGGTGCCAAAATGTTCTCACAATAAATATAACTACATAGAAACTTGGATCAAACTAAATATGGGTGTAAACAAGTTTTGTGTTAAGATTTGAGCCTTTTAAATCACAAAAACAAAAGTGGACTTTTTATGGTTAAGGAAAATGCTCTTAAGAGTTCTTAGAAGTATTAAAAAAGTGACTTGAAAAATATTATTCACGCACTATAAGAGTTGTTGAAAAGTTAGTGGGGAAGTGTGCAGTTAAAGATAAAAAAACTGACAAAACTGCACAAAAAAATGCGAGGTCGTTCGAACGACACTGTTCGAACGAGATTGCAGAAGGGAAATAGGGATAAATCTCGTTAGATATCCTCATTCGAAAGAGCTTCAAACGAAAAAGTAGAGAAATATTGCAAAAATTTGTTGGAACCTCGTTTGATGTTCATTCGAACGACCTAGGATCTCTTCGAACAAGATCCCAGTTTCGTTCGAAGGACTTTTCAAAAAATTCAAAATTTCTTTTTAAGCCCAAAAACTTTTATGCAATGTTATAAAATGAATAAAAAGACGATTTGACAAAAATGTTTATAAAAGGACACCCATTAAAATATATTCAAGACTCTATATATATTAAATGCATTCATACCTTAAGATACCTTGGAATTAAAATGTTGATGATGTGAAAACATGGCATGAAATTGATAAGGATGAAATCTTCACTATGCTAGGCCTTTACGTCTTTAACTAACTTGTCATAGGCTTGAAAGGATAAAGCAAACATCTATCCTATGACTCAATTAGTTTTGTCAGAAATTAAGCCAACACTACAAATGACTGAATTGGAAATTTGCCCTTACAAAATGCAAACAATAACTTCTAATTGCACATAGGGTAGACCGTTTGAAAGGGAATTCAAATCCCTTTATGAATCCATTGATAAATTTTTGGGTTCGAGAGTTGATTGAAGTCAAACGGGGCTTGGAACTGCCCAATAGTCTCTAGATGGGAGGTTTTTAGAGGAAAATAGATTGTTCGTCCAAACCATAAGGTTCTCCATGGAATGGACCATTGGAAAGGGGAATCAAAGATCTTTGAGGATTCATTGAGCTTTGATCGGTTCAGATAATTGACTAAGGCCAAATGGGGCCCGGATGCACACGATGACCATTCAGAGTAAAATGGA
Organism: Sambucus nigra; assembly: GCA_949130495.1. Lineage (NCBI taxonomy): Eukaryota > Viridiplantae > Streptophyta > Magnoliopsida > Dipsacales > Adoxaceae > Sambucus > Sambucus nigra. The sequence goes on along the minus strand of OX422209.1, from coordinate 139,785,794 downwards.
TCGTTTGTCTGAATCATAAGGCCGATTCGTGCATGGGATGGATCATTAGAAAGGGGATTGAGAGACCTTCAACGATTTATTGACCTTCACTCAAGTTGGAGAGTTTACCAGAGTCAAACAGGGCTTAGGAGTGCCCAATGGGCTCTAAATTAGTACTTAGAATGAAAAGGATCGTTCGTCCAAACCATAAGTCCGATTCGTGCATGGGATGGACAGTTGGAAAGGGGATTCAGAGACCTTCAAGGATTCATTAAGCTTCACTCGGGTTGGGGAGTTGACCAAAGTCAAATAAGGCTCGGGAATGCCTGGTGGCCTCCCGACTAATACTCGAAGTATGAGCTAGGGTTAATGGTGAATGGATGAGTGTTAGGAACCTAAGGAGGTGCTTGGGGGGGGGGGGGGGGGTCTTAGGATTGGGTGTTTATAAAGAGGTAAACACAAAGAAATTCTAAATTTTATAACGATGGAGACTATAAACATTTTTTTGTGCTTATCGTTTAAAATTGTAATTTTATGCCCTATAACAAATGTATATTATGTTTATATATTTTTTTTATACATGCAATGATTTTCACTTGTATTTTGCTCCCTATTGTAGATTAATGTGAACTTATTTTTATCATTGTTTAGAAAGTTGGTAGATATATGTTGCATATTTATATTAATCAATATCATTTTCAAGGTCCAATTTTTTATTTTCATATACATCCTTTCTAATATCGTGGTATTCATAACATGTGATCCACATATTATTTATTCACACAATCACTAAACTTGGTTACATATTATCGTGTATATATACATTATATATCTTTCTCTCTCTGTCTCTCTATCTATGATTTATAACTAATACATTCAATTTAACTATATCTTTAATTACTAACATTTAATATTATGTACATGGAACCACAAAAGTAGGACTTACCCTTTGAAACTCAAGGGGAAGAATCTTATTTGTTAAACTAAGTGGGAGACTTCCATCTTTAATTGATTTCATAAAGAAAATAAACCCAAGGGGAAAAGTCTCACTTGCATCATCCACTTCCTGTTAAAGGTACTTAAGCACAAGACAAGAAGATCATAATAAACCAAAACACACAAAGTCATGAGGAATTGTAGCGAACACGTGTTTATACTTAGAGGATACATGTTCAGAAGGAGGACCAGTCAAAGAAGTTGATCGTGACTCTAGAAAAACTGAGGGAGTGAATATACTTGAAGGTGAAACAGTTTTAATCGAGCCACCTTCTGACTTTGGCATCATTATGAGTTTCCTTGTTATGGATGGTGCTAAGGTAGATATAATACAACCTTGTACTCCTTATAAAATTAGTTATGTCATTGATAATGGGGGGCAGTGGGGTAGATTGACCATATGCATACCTAACAATAGAGCTTAAGGGACCATTCTTAGACAAAGTCTCATCGATAATTTGAATAAACTCATATTTAGAAGAAGCCGATGCATGCCTATCATATTGAGGGGTGGTGTCCTAAAAAGAGTAGTCAAAGACAAAAGTAAGTACAAAATAGCTCAACACTTATAAAAAAAATCATGGAAAACATACAAAGACGTATTTACGTTTTATAGTTGAATGTTTGTTGATGGAGGACAAGAGAGAGTAGGCACATCCACCAAATAAGAATTCAGATTCATTTCAAGAGTATGTCTAGAGTAGGAATAGGGTTATCATGCTTCATAGGGTGCTTCTTCACTAGCGTCTTATGACGTGGCTTTGAAATAATGACTGGAGGAACATCATAACATTATTCTCATGCACAACAATATGTCCAACAACCTAAGGAAAGGAAATTGTATTGTCAATTAGTGGTTCCATTTTGGGCCTTCAACAATCTTTACAATAGATTCATACTTAGCCTACATTAAGGAAATAACCTCAAACATAAATTTTATTACCTTTTTAGCACACGATGGGTCTATAGGTTTGACTCTTATTGGAGGAACCCACCAAGGTTTGACACACCATTCCCACTCTTAAATTTTTTTAAGGGTTTAGATCCACCCCATTAGAGGAACCAACAGTTGTAACATCCTTCCTCTTTGAACCACCGCCAACAACAACCTTCTTATTATCCTTCTTGGGCTCTGAAGTTGTGTCAGTAGTGGAAACTAGAGGAGAAAACTAAGCAAGTGGAGGTTTCATAGTCAAACTAAGAGGAAATACAAAACCAATTATTGAGTTATTTTTCAAACCTCACTCAGTTTAACCAAACCTCTCAACAAGTGGACAAATAGTCTCAGCCCATACAAACTCCAAGAACACTTGGATCTAAGTGGCCCAATGGTGGTAGAGACAATACAAAGATTCTTGATTTTCTCCCTTGTCATCAGAAAGGGATTTATTTCCATTATTATCCATAGTTAAAAGCACAACATGACAATTATTAAAGTCTTGAGAATTAGTGATAAATGACTCATCAACCTTATTGTTGCAATAAAATTCCTATGTTATGCCTTTCTCATAACAAAATTTCCTAGTTTAACGATTAGGATTGTCGTCTTCACTTTCAAAATCACACCAAGTATAAGAGGGTTGGTTATTAGGATGAAACAATAGAACCCCGATAATAGACATATTAACTAAAATAGATTCTTCAGACCCAATAGCATGTATAGTTGGAAGCTTAAACTTAAATAAGGACCAAATATTGCCATTTTGAGACTAGTATTGATGGTTTTCAAAGTAGGGATAGTCATAATAATAGGAAGAAAGGACGTTTTTCCCTGCTTCTTATTCCATTATAGTATCCTTGGACTCCTTAGAGGAAACACACCGATCACTTAGTCTTTCATAGAAAGCTCGTGGAATTGAACATATATGAATCCCACTAGCAAGATTGCATTAGAAAAATTGGATACATCATAGCAACCAACTGACATATCCATGTCAAAATATAATGTGTCTAGCTAAGTATATTTGGAACCCAAGGCTATTACAATAAGTGGGATGTTGATCCCATGATATAACATCACAGATATACTGACTAAATCCCGATGAGGTTGATCATTAGGATTTCAAGGTAAAAATAAGTGTGATAATAAGCCAAAAGTATAGGCAGCTAGCGCTAAAGAATTCCCATAACCTTAACCAAATGGGTTAGGGATGTTAACACTTTTCTCCTATAGTAAGCTTGATTAGATCCTTTAAGAATAATTTAATATTTTGACAAAAAGTGGCCTTTGTCGAATCACTAAACACACTCACAAACTAGATGATCTAATTCCTTATGATAAGCCTTTTCAGCTTCATCAATAGGTTCCTTATCAAAGTCCAACATACCACAAGGCTTTAAGTAAAATAAATCATAAACATCCTCAAGGGTGATGGTGAATTCTCTCCATAAAGCAATAAATGTGTGGGTCTTCACTCTCCATCAAGAAGTAAGAATTTTAAGGGAAGGATTATTTATGGAGAGAATAAAGTCACTAAACTAGGTGAGTGCTCGTATT